>VWZU01017663.1:1031775-1120539 GCA_013397095.1 Sterrhoptilus dennistouni | reverse complement strand
AAAAAAAAAAGGAAGGAGCAATCAGGGACTGATTTTAAAACACAGCACCCTCTGACATATGACTAAGCATCTCTTTTCTGCTGCTCAAATCTTGGGTACAGGAAGAAACTCATGGAAAAATTCCCTGCGATCTTTCAAGCTCATTGTTGCCAGCAGCATTTTTTCCTGCTCTTATCAAAAGTTACTGTTAAATTAGTGTCCTGGTTCTGGCCAGGACAAGTTTAATTCTTGCAGTAGGCAGGAGGGGCCATGGCCAAGACCCTCAGATTATTATTATATCATGCCATTGCCGAGGACGTGGGGAAGAGAGTCTCCTCTGGGGGAAGAAGGAGTTCCCTCTGGTGGAATAAACATGCTGAAGGGAGAAGTGGGGTAAACCCAATCCTGAGCATTTTGAATGTGAATCACTCACCTCACTCTTGTACACTTTTGTTATTCATATTTTTGCTGTTACTGTTTGTTTTCTTATCTCATTGCGGTTTCCAGTGAATTTTTTTTATCTCAACTCATGATCTTTGCTTTTTGTGCCTCCAATTCTCCTCTCCATCCCACCGCAGGGAGTGAGCGACTGTGATTTAGAGAGTCTTAGTGGGAGCACTAAACTGGGGAACGCCATTCCTAAACCACAACAGTTACTCACATAAACAATGCAATTAACATGACCTGTGTGAAGTGACAGGTGTTGCAAGGCAGAACCTGCCCGCCCAGCACTTCGGGGCATTAGGGGCAGAATGCTTGTGCTACAAAGTGCTAATGTTCCCTCTTCCCTGCTAAAAGCCAGCATGGGGAGAAACAGTCAAGCTCTGGGAGGTAAAATGAGTCATATAGTGCCTGCTGCTTTCTGCCTTTGATACAGTGAGATAAAGGTCAGCAATATTAAGGTTTAACTTAGACCATAAACAGGCTCAAACATATTCTATTGTCACGCATTTATTTTTTTTTATTTTGTTTATAATCTCATCTTTCTTGTTAGAGCACAAATTCTTACGTCAGTCCTGATATGAAAACAGACAGGAAGCCAACTCCCAGAAGATTCTGGAAGAGTGAAAAAGCTCACAGATAATTTTTTAGTGTCATTTTACCTCAAATAAAGTTGGCCCTAGATCTCAGGAAAATATTAGGGAAAAAAGACCAAACCCAGCATAAAATACTGTCAAAAATATTGTCCAAAAAGTTGATTATCAAATATATTGAACTATTAAGTGAAACGCCAATCTTTTCAAAGCTTTTTCATGCTTTTACGTGACATATTTGTCACTTTTAATAATGTCAGTACACCCTACCTCTGCAAAAGTGACTAGCAAAATGGCGTGTCATGTACATTTGTGTACAGTTAACAACCTAAACGAGAAAATGCTTGTTCATGTCTACCTCAGAAAACTGAATGAAGGAACTTCCTCTGCACACGATCAGTGATTCCTCATTGATGGCCAAGCAGTTCACAGTCAGTAAGAAATGCTAAGTAAAAGAGTATTTGCTTTCACAAGACAAGGCTGAGGCACCTTCTTTAGTGCTCTAAAAACCCTCAGCAAATAAATCTTTGAAAAAGGGTTGTTCATCCAACAAGAGAATATAAACTAACAATTCCTCTGCATGCTTGGAGAGAAGTCCAAACATCAAGAAACTTGACTAGAGTCTTGAGGGCAGGACCAGGATAGAGTCTGCATAAAGGTGACAGCAGTACTTTTTCAGCCTTCTGATGTTTGCATTTTTGTAGTGGAGTTTCTCATAGACTTTTAAGTAAACAAAAGTGATGTTTTGGAAAATTGTACATTCCTCTCTGGAGGACAGACAATTGATGGACTTCTAGTTTGACCAGTGGGGTCAGAGTGGTGTCAACCTCATCCTCCAATCTCTGGTCATTTCCTGAGATCTATATAAAGCAAGGTCAAGAAATAAATGCCCCTCTTTTTGCTCTGACAACCTGACTGTGTGAGTGTGCTTCTAGCGTGTCTGTCTAGCGACATACTGCAACTAACTTTCACTATGTAGGATGTGCGAATTTCCTGTTTTCAGTGGAGGATTTCTGCTTCAAACAAGGCCAAAGGAAAAAAAAAAAAAAAAAAAAAAAAAAAAAAAANAAAAAAAAAAAAAAAAAAAAAAAAAAAAAAAAAAAAAAAAAGAGAGGGAGAGAGAGAGAAAGGGAGAATAATTAATTGTGAGAGTGAAACTTCAGGATGGTCTAGAGCTGGGTGAAGGCTGAAAACACATTTCAGTAAACAGCATCACACCAGTCACAGGCAATGATATAAATATTTCAAGGAGAATCTATATGAAATGACTGGGGGCAAAGTGTGAAATAGAAGAGGAGAATCAGCTACTCAGATGACAGACTGGAGCAGAGGTGGTATCTTCCCTGATGGTCTGAGATCCCATACTGTGGAACAGAAGGACAATGTCACCTCAGCAAAGACCAGTGAAAGACAGGCCAGGAGTGGGTTCAGTCAGTGCTGGTGGAATAGCTTTGGTCAGGGTTGCTCTTGGCAGCACCAGGAACACAGAGAGGCATGGGATATCCCTCAGGTATGGTAATCTGTGCCTCAGCCTGGCAGCCTGAAGCCACAGAAGGTGGGGCAGCACAAGTCAGAGTCCAAACCAGACAATTTCCTATAGATCCCAGAGAGGCTGACAGGTCTCTGGGTCATGTACATCTTTAGTAGTCTATCTTTAGTGATACAAAACTACTTACTAAGTATGCTTTAATCGTCCTGATCCTAGAATTGGGATCCTAGATATGAAATGCAGATGCAGCAAGTAGGACAGTACCCTTGGCTGCCTAAATTTATGCCCCTGTTCTTACTGCTTATAAATCTTCCTGATGACACCATCTGCAAGGAGACCAAATATTTTTGACATTGCTACAACATTGTTTGGGTCCTACATAAGAGAAGTTCTCATACCTGCAATTTACCCTTTGTCTCCAGGACCTATTCAACTTTTCATAACAATCACACATGCTATGTTAATAAAGTTTGGAAGTTTCATACTCCACTTTTTTTTCTAAATTACTTTCTCATTGCTCACACCCCTGCTTGCTTTAGTCAGTTTGGGAAATTCATGCAATCATAGCCACTGAATGAAGAGCACTTGTCAGAGTGAAATGTGGAGAGAAAGCTCTCCAACTTCCCATTCTTGCTCAGTAACCTAAAAGTACTTTCTTATTATCTTCTGACTTGACAAAACAGGTAAAAAAAAAAAGTTAGTGAAGATCCCAAGTACACATAAAATTACAATGGTTTTAAGATCATTCTGCCAAAGCAGAGCACAGCATGGATGCTCACTCAGTTTCCAAGTAGCATGTTTTCACAGAAACACAGAACAATATAGGCTTGAGTTATCTAGTCCAAACACTTGCTCAAAGCAGGTCTCGTTATCCGAGTTTGCTCAGGGTGTGACCCAACAAGCCCTGAAAACAGTGAAGATTCTAGAGTCTTCCAGGCAACCTGTTCTTGTGTATAATAACACTAATGGTAAAAGACTATATCTGATAAGAGTTTCCCATTTTTCAGGTTTTGTCCTTTGCAAATCATCCTGTTATTGCACACCACTAAGAGGACTCTGGCCCCATCTTCTCTACATTTTCCAGTTAGTCAAGTGACTAACTGGAACAGGAAGATCCCTCTCAAACCTTCACTTACCTAGTCATTTCCTCCTATTTCATGTGCTCCACTTCCCCAGCAATCTTGATGGCCCTTCAGTGGACTCATTCCCGTATGTCAATCCTTTATGTTGGGAAACCCAAAAATTGACGCCATACTCCAGATATGGCCTCACAAGTGTCACAGAGGTAAAACATCACTTCCCTGGAACTGTTGGATATTTATGCTGATACAACCCAGGAAGTGCTGATCTTTGGTGCTTTACTTGATTGGCCTTTTTATTTAATTAGGTTTATTTCTATTCTGAATAGATTTCAATTCTATTTGTAAATCTTTAGTTCACTGGAACCTAAAAGAAGACATTCAAAGCTGAAATAACACCCTACACAAGTCTTGTCAGTGTTTTAAATTCAAACAGGAGGAGCTGGTTCAATTTCTGCACATACTTACACCTGAGTCTTTGTTCATAACCAAGAGTTATGCTAATTTTACCAGCATGATTTTATTTCTTACAAACCAGCTTAAGAACATTTCAGCAATTAAACTGAAGATATTTTCAAACCACTGCCAATGGAATGACTCCTTATGTACCTTAGGGCAAATGAGAGTTAAGTTCCAAGAAGAGCCAAGTAGAAATTACGTTGACAGCAATAAATGCAGTGCACTCTGGCAGTAATACCTCACCACACTGGACCCATACAATAAACACTGTCATGAAAGTGCAAAGACTTTTTGAACTAGAGAGACTTTTCAATTTGTAGGGCATTGCCAGACCATGGCTTAAATAATGACTTACTTTTTCACAGAAAAAGGCACTGTACTAATTTATTTCTTTAAGAATAGTAGACATAAAGATATCTCAAATAGAAGGAAATTATGTTGGGGGTTTTTTTCTGAAACCACTTTAATAAAAACAAAGACATTAAAGTTTTATACCGAACATTCTAAAATGCTAAAGTATTAATTCAGGGTAATAACTCCTATAAGCATAACTGAATTATGCATTTTAAATTACAATTTTCAAAAAATGGCAGTGGGTATATTAAAAACTGAAAATAAATTTCACAAAATCTATTCTAGGTATTTTCTATGCAATGATTTGTGTGAATTATTTAACATTTTCATTAACATTGTCTGGAAACGTACAATTTTATTTGAGTCGTATCTTGAGATCCTTGAAATGTATAAAGACTTAGTTCTGCAAGTTTTCCTGCATAGACAGGCCACTAAATGCACACATACACATTTCTAGAACTCAGGATAATCAGTACTGAAAATTCAAACTAGTGCTGAATGTTAACACACTTTGACTTGTATTATATTTACATTGTTCCCTTCAAAATACTATACATTTATTCTTCCATCCTACATAGAAGAAAAACACAAACTCAAACTTTTGCCTGGCTTTCATGCTTTTTCAGAAGTGTATGAAATTTAGACTTGGAGACAGAATTCTATGAAAGGAAGGTTTTACTTTAAAAAGTCAAGTATATCATGTGCCCAGATAAACAATAGAAAAGAATAGCATTGCTTAGTGCAGCATCTGTTTTGAAATAGATATGGCAGACCAAAAAATTAAATCAAAAGTATTCAACCACCAATTAACATTTGACTTGAACTTCAAGATTTAAACTGTATCTTATGTTATCAGGACCATCCAGACCATCTCTAATACATAAGAGAGTGAGACACAGACAGATGATAACAGCTATTGAAAATTAAAGCTGCTTAATTGTTTGCATAGAGGAGAAGGCACCTGATGGGTAAAATTTCCACTAAAATTTTCAACCTAGATATGCAGAGGGGAGGTAGATGCCTCAGTGAACAATACTAGATGCTGAAAATATCTTAAATAGATTCTTTTTTATTGGTGAGCTTTGCTGACATCCAAATCTCTACACACACATCCCTCTATCAGTTAAAATTCAGATCAGTTAGCAGCCAGTAATGAGTGCTGCGATTATGTTCACAAATGGCTTCAGTTTACTACTCTAAACCTGTACTCTGACTGGAGAAATAAACAAAAGTCAGGTTTTCCTGTCCCAAATGCATCTACTCATAAACCCAGTACATCCATTTCTTTTTTCCCAACATTAAACTTGTCAATTGCTGCCACTTCTCAGCAGCTCCCAAATAAATGGACTGAACTGAGCCTTTCTAATTAACAAATGTGAATAAACCCCAAATACAGGATGTTATAGCACAGCTTAAGATATGCATACTATTTCTTTTCCACAGGGCTACAAAAATTTGTAACTGCCCAAGAGCAGTTAATAGGAAGTAGAGTAAGAAGTGTGCAGCTTTGCTACAACTCAGCAGACATAAACAATGCAAAGTATTTTGTATGGATTTCCCAAAGGATATATCAAGAACTATCTTCAGCAGGTTGAAGATTATGGGCAAGGCTTAATTTGGGGTATTAATAGCTATCCTGACAATTTCATCTCTGCAAATATTATTGCTATTACAGGGAAAAAAAATCTGTATCCATTTTGCTGAGGGATTAGCCTAGATTTTCAAATGGTCAGAGGTGTTAGAATTTAAATTCACTAGCATAGAAAGTATTTTGGAAAAAAAGAAGAAAAAAAAAAGAGAGCACATTGGTTTCCAGCTTTTTTATGAGATAAAAGAAACACAGATTTTTTTTTAACCTTTGCCTTTACTTTTGCAGCTATATGTTACAGGTACCTGCAAGTATGTGGAGGCACATTCAGTATTAACATGTAAATATTTAACTTCATAATATGTCTGTCTACACAGGATGTCTGAATGAGGAATCTTGTACTCACAGTACATCATTACACAAAATCCCACCTGGTATCGTTTTGGCCACAAAACTGTAGCTTGTAGAAGTGGAGAATATGAATATTTTTAAATGAAACTCCATGTCAATGTCAACAGTTTTATACTCATTAGTGATTGCTTACTACATGGTATTATAGCTTATGGTAGTCCAGGTAAAAGTCTTAATCTCAAGCCATAAATGCTTGATTTTACAAAGATATGGGACACAGATATAAATCTGTAGAAAAACATGTGAAACCACAATATAAAATTACATGTCTTCCATAGAAAATACCTGTGAACCTCTAGTGTTACAAAGAAAACAACAACAACAAAAAAAAAATTGCAAAGGACCTACCAACAAAATCTTCAAAGACATTACAAGGCATTCACTCAGGGAATTAGTACAAGTTATACCACACAAAATCCCCACACCCTAGTTCATAAGAAATACATACTCACCAAAATCAGGTGCACTAACATCCTTGATTAGCATAACATGGAGAAAGAAAATGTCAAAAATCATACTGAAGCTATTTTTTTAAATTATTAGATCAATAAAATTAATGTCTATCATCTCTTTCAAGGTTGATTACTATGAGGAAACAATCCTTTAATATTTGCATGTAGATATGTTTTTTAAATAATGCCTAAATATGAGAAATTGTTACTTTTCTCACACAGTAATTCTATATAAAAACTCAAATTAAAATATTAATAGAATCCTGTCATTTACATTTTGTATTCAAAAGGCACAGCAATATTTATTCTAAGCTAGAAGTCACTAAAAGTACAATCATTCCAAGACTTAACACTATGATAATTATTCAACTAGCAGAACAGAATAGCAGCAGGAGTCGTGTTACTACCTGAAGTACAACAGAAAGCAGGGCTGAGAGAAACAGTCAATGTAAACATATGTCTCAGCTATTACTCACTCATATACAATTCCAACAATGCACCATTTTCTGTGCAAGACATTGTAGAATTAGTACAAAAGTAATTTTCTCACTAATAATGTGGAGTGCAGGCAGATCCACAAATCTGTTTTTGTTCACTAGCTATGCAAATTTGCCTTTTGTAACATCACAGAAAGCCAGAAAATGATGGAGAAAGGAAGGAAAATAACTGATGCCAACCATGCAGCACAAAACAGAGCAAATGGAAGAAATTCATTTTGTCTAACTGCAGGATGGCAGCATTGTGATTGACACCATTTAGTTGGTTGCTTAGCACTCAGGTCAGCAGACTGAAATGCAGTGAGAACACAAGACTAGGCATTCCATCATATGACCACAGTGCTTCTAATGCTGCTGCATTTCTTCATCAGGGAGAAGATGTAACTTCAGGGTTAGACCTTTCTATAAATATGTTAGTATGAATAAATTTGTATCTTTGACACAAATCAATAAAACCTTCCAACAGTTTCCATGATTCTGAAAAAAGCAAAGCTTCTAAAACTTTGCAGATTATTCCTTGAAATATGAGGATGGGATTCAAGCCTACAGGTTTGAAGGATTTTTGTTGGTTTGGGGTTTTTTTCCTAATGGTTAACAAAACCAGAAAGAGATAAGAAACTAAATCAGTGGTAGACACTAACAAGTTCTCAATAGAGAATTTGAATTGAGGGAACTAGAATCCCGGTTAATTCAAGACAGAAAAAGACCACTTGTCAATGTGTCAGCTGCAAAGTGTCAGATGTCACAAGAAGCCAAGTTCTTTGCTTTAGATGAAGCTCCAAGACATATCCTGAGAAGGGGTTATGTCATAAATAGAGAAAAATAATGCTAAAACATTTGAGATTAAGGTAACTCCATCATATTCAAACAGACAAAAATGCTCCAAGCCAGAGGTAATGGAAGAAGAAATTGGTTTGACGCTTGGAAGCTTAAAGTAGATGCAAACTTGGAAATCCAACTTTCTTCCTGTCAAGCACAAGAAACAGGAAATAAAAGCTCTTTTCAGTGAAACAGAACATGCTGCAAAATCACATTCTGAACTCGAAGAACAGGAATGGTTGTTAGCAGAACTTTCAATGTCTACAAAGGAAGCCTACCATGTCTTCATTGTTCTCTCTGTCTTGGGCCCATCATGAACTCCACCCCAAGCTCAGAGAGATGACTATAAAAAGGAGACTTCCAAAAGATTGTCTGTGGCACAGTCACAGCCCACTGGCCAATGCAATCCTCTCTGTCACGGTCCCAGTTTGGTGTTGCTGTCACACAAAAGGCTCTCCTGGAATTCTTCTTCCTCTGTTGCTTTTGTTTTGCAGACTTCTCTGAAGTCAGTCCTGGCTAGGAAATGTATCTTTCTGAAACACACAGTGAAGTCATGCTTCTTAAAGGGCATCAGTTCAGCTGAGTAGATGGGCATAAAGGCAAGGACTACCTGCCTCATTCCTTTTTATTTTTTTTAATAGATTTTTATGCAGACATCCCAAAAGCATAAGTGAACATTATATATAACAGCAGCAAACAGAGGGGGTAGACAAAGCTAAGTAACCCCTTCGGTGCTGCAGGTATAAAATAAGTTCCACCACAAAGCAAGACTAGTATTTCAAGTTCAGTTGGAGTTTCATGTAAATAGCACTTCCTTCAGATTCTCTCTCAAGTTCCAGTCTCAACAAGCTCTAGGTCATCTACACTTACCCCTATCAGTGCTGTCTTAACATGGTTCTTGACAGCAATCCATCTATGGTAGGTTAAAATCAGATAAGTCTATACTTACCAAACTTTCTTAGAGCAGGAAAGGTTCATATTAATGTCAGTGTTTTTATTCAAATCTTTACTTTCCCATCATTTCCTGGTTTTGAGGAACCTGTTACAGCTCCTGAGGAAACTGAATGAGTAGTAACATCCTCTCTAACATTCCCAAGAACACTTTTTACCCACACATTCTTAGTTCAAAACGTTCCAAGGGTTTCATCCATCTCTGACTCAAGTGGACTCAAAGGTGACCATACAGATTAAATTCAAAACAAATCCTTGTCCCAGCTTTAATTTTGTAATCTGATCAGTAGTGGAAAAACTAAAGTAAAGCTGCAATACAATAAAACAATTCCAACTCTATCACAAGTTATAGTCACTAGACATTTTTCTCAATGTCTAATATGTAGTCATAAAAATTTTATGACATTTTGATGATGCAAGACACAGATTAGGAATAAAAAACATATCACAGAGTCCTGAAATGCAGAAATCTTTTCAAATTATAGAAAAACAAGTCTTACATTCATTTAAGCTTTATAATGCAGTTTTATGATATCCTAATTAAATTATTTACTAATCTTAAAATAACTTCAATTTTTCAGCTTTTCTCTCAAATTTTTCAAACTTTTCAGTCACTATTAATGGGGCTGTCAAAGAAATGGAGAAAGCACCCCAGACACTCATCCAGGAAGAGAATACTAGCGGAGAAACTACCAATCTCCACTGGAATGGGGACTGAAAGGAGGACATGTACTTCTCTCAGTCTTTTAGAAATACAAAAGCAACATGTGAGACAAAAAAATGTAATCAGTGTTCTATCAGAAAGAATCAGAGGCCCATATCTGCCTTCTCCCCACTCCTGCAACCATGAATGAATGCATTTAAGCAAAGACAAAATTGCAAAACATTTCTCCTGAGCACTATCCAGAAGTTGTAGTCCTAGGATTTTTTCTAGGTTCCATCAAGGTACATACATATTATGTTGTTCAAATTCCCTGACCCAGTCCATATGTCATAAAATAAGTTACTTATCAGCAACAGGAATTCTTCAAAACAATATTTACATACACATGCTCCATTTACGAGCAGACTGCAGTTACTAGGATGTAATTTCCATCTTTCTTCCAGTGACTGCCCACATCCATGCCCACACAAATGGTACTTTGAAAGAACTCCAGGCTCAGCTATCAGGATCTTGATGTTCTTCATTGAGGCAGTAACTGAAGGATTATCCTAGCAAGTCATGTCCGTAGTGAATGTCTCTGTGGAAATGCAAACCTTAGAAGACTGGGATTCAGCTCCAGAGCTGTATTAAGTAAATGCTGTGATAGAAGACATTTTTCAGGGAGGTCCCAGATGCAGCTTGAGCTCTAATGCAACATTTTGTCAAGGTGCAAAATGCTTTGGCTGTGTGGAAATGGATTTTCTTTTGGATCTGTAGATATTAATACAAACAGAACTTCCTAAGCCCAGGAGTGAGCACCATAAACATAATAAGAAAAAATTCTCTTAAAACCAAAGTTGTAAGGTGTGACTTCATTCTCACAGGAATTAAATTTAGCCTTGAATATTGTCTTTAGGTGGCAGCAGGCAAAGGAGAAGAAAAAACACAGGCTTGGTGTCAGAAATATATCTGAGATTACTCTTGACACCATCTGATCCAAGAATCTGAAAGTCTAATCACTTTTTTTTTTTTTGTATTTATCAGATGGGTTCCCTCTCCCAGGTTACTCATTTCAGATTCCCATTTTGCTAAAGGATGTTCTCCTGCACCTAAAGAAAAGCAGGAATCCTGTACCACTTTCTTAGCATTGAACATAACAGTATTGTCAGCATAAAACATGACAACCCCAGAAGCAGATCCAAAGTGCTCTGAAATTGCATATTCATGTTGAGTTTTCATTCTCCTCAGAACCAGTGTCATCCTTCTGAAATAGATCACAAAAACAGAAGGTCTGTGGGGGTCTGGCACATCAAATCAGGACTGTGGGAGATGGTGAAAAGGGCTTTGATGCTGGCTTGAGCTATTCAAAAATCTGGAGTGCAGCATTGTGAGAATTGATGTGTTTGATAGAGATGATGCCTGTCTGAAGAATGGGTGGTTCTTAGCCAAATTCACCAAAAAATCTGAGTGCATAGTAACCCTGAGACATCATAAAAGTACACCCCATCTTGAAATACAGTGGGGAGAGAGCAGTGACTAAATTATAAACCACCTCATAGAATTAGTTTAAGGAAAGTTAAATATTCAA
Source organism: Sterrhoptilus dennistouni (assembly GCA_013397095.1). Classification (NCBI taxonomy): domain Eukaryota; kingdom Metazoa; phylum Chordata; class Aves; order Passeriformes; family Zosteropidae; genus Sterrhoptilus; species Sterrhoptilus dennistouni. The sequence continues at coordinate 1,109,196 of VWZU01017663.1, read as the reverse complement.
AAACCACGTGGATGTCATTCTTGACCATAAGGTTAAGTGTTGAACATGACAGTGCTGGGTTAGCCATTGGACTCAATGAATTTAGAGGGCTTTTCCGACACTAACAATTCTATGACTCTATGATTCAATCATCTCCACTGAGACAGACATACAGAACTGGAACACAGATCCTTTAAGGTTGAAGTTCAAAGTCAAAACTGGAGCCACACTAACACTCAGAGGCAGAATAATGGGTTTTGTCACTTAGGTTGTACACACAGAATGCCGTACTATTGGAAAGAGATGCTTCCTATGCCCTCCAGAGTTACCTTTCCTGCATTTCTTCACACAGTAGAAGGTTGCTTATAAATAATATATTGAAGACCAGACGTATCTAACAAAGTGCAAGAATATAGGAAGAGAGATTTCTTTTGTAATGGCTTAATTTAATACAGTCTAATATACTTTGTATTAATACTTTTCACCCAGACCTGATGTTTTCTGTTAGGAGAAGACAAAAAAAGCCCATTACAATCTCCAGCATAATTGCTGTATTGCATCAAGGATTAAACCACTCTACAAATGCTTGCTTAGCTGATATATTAAAATCTGTCAATACCTGTTGAACCTCAAAGATTACCACAAGAGGTATAATATTTGCATGAGGCTTATATTTCATTTTAGTTGTCATGGGCATTCTGTGGGAGTCATGAAGTACTTGTCCCTTCACATGAAGGCATTGAAAAAATGAAATGCTGGGCAATAAGCCAGAGATTTTGCTATCATCTGCCTGCAGTGATGATGTAGTCTGCAGTGTTGAGAACTTACAGATTTTAAAGAAGTATTTCCTCTCAAAACAGTGGTAGTGCTAAAAACAAAGTTCATCTAAGTGGATGTAGAGAGGAAGAAAACGTTGTTTTAGGTTTTTAGCAATGGCAGAGCTATAAAATAAGTTCTATCTGTATGCACTACAGAATGAAAATAATTCACTAACGGTTCCCTTCACAATGATAACCAATCACCAAAATGTCAAACAAAAGGCTGGAAAACTTCATTGAATCAGATGCTTGCCAGTCTTCTGACAAATGTGTCAGCTATGGGCATTTTAGTCAGCAATTTCAGTAACAACCAAATGGCCTTTTGTACACTGCACATGAAGACAGCCTTCAATTGGCACAGAAAACAATAAATCCCAGGCTTTTGGACCTTTAATTCTCACTATTTTTTGGACGTGTTGGAAGAGATAAATGGGAGCTTTACTGATCTCCTTGCTCACATCGATCCAGAATGCAACTTTATACAAAAATTTTATAAATTGCATGCCTCATTTAAAAATCTGGAATCAAATGTTGCCTCCCAATGTAGGTCATCAGCACAATTCTCAGAACAACTTCAAGACAGCAGGCTGTATGCACAGCATAACAATGCTCACAAATAACTACCCAATGGCAAAGATATGCACACTGCATCAAAACCCAGTTTGAGGGATGGGTTGGAAATGTTCAGACCCAGAATGCTTTGAAGCTGGGTGCTTCATAAATGCATTGCTTTGGGCAAGGCATATGTATCAGCTGTATTTCTCTGGGTAAAACCCTGTCAATCACAGTCTGCTTTAAAAAAAACCCCAAAAAACTGCGAAAACAACTATGCCCCACAAGTCACCTTTTCTGTCCAAAGAACCACAAAGGATGGATTCAGAGGAGGGACAAATTCAAACCAAATTAATAGTTTGTTTACAGGCAGTAATTTGTTGGAGTCCAGGACATCCCCTTGGATGACCTGGGACCTGAGAAAGAGAATTTGAGCCCTGGACAGGGGGGTGTGGAACTGGTCCAGGGGGGTTGGAAACCTTGGCACAGAGCCCAGGAAGACACTGAGTTTGATCTTAGCCCATGGGAGAAACTTCCAGCATTAGGAGAGGAATTGCAAATCACCAGGAAGTGAAAATAGTAGTTTAACACAGTAGAACATACAAAATTCAGTAGTTTTAGGATTCTTAGAATAGAGGTAAATGGGGGACAAGATGGTGGAATTTGGGTGGTACCTCGTGTCCCTCTCCTTCTTCCTCGTCCTCCATCTTCTGGGGTGGTGATGATATAAGATAGTTAGAGCGGATTGAGTCAAAGCAGAAGTGACCCTCTTAGTGTAAGCACTAGGCATTGGTGTGAAATAGTAAATAACCTATACGTAATTATCTGTATAAATGTAAGGTGACATCCCATCGGTGGGCAGTCGCCTCGTGTCCCAGTTGCTGTCCGGACCTCGGCTGGGAGCGGAGAAAAACTTTGTGATATCAAATAATAAACAACTCGAGAAACCAGAAAGCAAGGCCTTGAAGACTCTGCTTCTTTGTACCAACGCGACTCGGGGCTTTTAGAGGGCCAAGGACTTTAAACAACTTGAATCTCAGGTAAGAAAACTAACCTGAGAGTAATTCTGCCGATTTATTGAAGTTATGCCAAGCTTACTCCCAATTCACATTGCAGCTTTGGTGAAAATCTGGCTGTACAGAACTCAGTCAAGGAAAAGACGCCAGAAATCTTATCTTCTAAAGTAAATTTTTGCACTTTTGATAACCCTGATTCCTAAAATTCGTGTGTCCAGAGAACAAAAAAGGTGGAGAAAAATGGACCATTTCAAACACAGATGCCAATTATGATTATCCAGGAGAAGTACCCTTCTACTGACACGCCAGATTGTTTCATTACTCAGCACCTAAACTACCACTTCATATAATCAGTATTTTAGAGGGAGAGCAAATAAATCTCTTTGGAGCACTAGCATAATGCTGGCAGTTCTTAGCAAGACTTATTAAAAACCAAAAGCTTAAAAAAATAATAAAAATAAAAATCTGGGCTCACAGGGATGGCATATTGCTCAGGTTTATTTCCAGATGGCCCAGAAAGGATCAACTTACAAGTCCAAAAGAGACTTGGTTCAGGAACTCCTGCTGTCACTTCTGTCAAACAGTGCCCTTGTGAGAAATTGTCTTAAGAGTTTGACAGAGACTGCTATTTCTTACATTGCAGAGAGGAAATCTGTATTACATTATCTTTTCCCTGAATCTCTCAGATATACTGAATGTACATTTAAGACAATTGAGAAAAGAAAGAGAACTTATGAGTTCTTAAAAGTATATATCTGCTAAAATAATAAAAGAAAAAACTGTAGTTACTGTAAAAGCTGCCTATTGACAAATTTGAGTCCTGTAATTCAATTTGTTCATGTAACACAGTGTACTAGAGTATTAGTATTAAATCAGTAACCTAACTGCACCTTTCTTTTACAGAATTTGGTGTCTCAAATTGCTTTTCTTCTTGTTTTAGAAAATAAATTTTGCAGCTTACAGACAGTAAACTGATAGCTGTTATAAAATTGCAGTATGGCAGAAACATATTGATCTGCTTTCAGTACACTGAAACTGAGACAGGAATGCATATATGTCTGTGTTAAATCTTGCTATGAAAACTACTTTCCTTCAGAATGTCCACCTATTATAATTAGAACAAATATCATATAAGTAGAATTCAATGCTATTGGGAAAGTCTTACAAATAAAGTTGCTTTCTTTTTAGCACAGATTAAAAATTCAAGAAATAAACAGCAAAACCTGAGTATTATGACATAAAAGCCTTAAAAAAACCCAAGAAACTGTTCTAAAAAATAAAAATAGTATTTCAAATTACTCTCATATACCTTTTCCCCTTCACAACACCAGACCTCCAAGAAAGGAAGATTTTTCACACAACAAAGCTAAGCCAACATTAAATTTGTAAGTAATAGAAAACTCCCAAGATCAAGAAGCCCCCAGCTAGAGCTTAGAATTATCATTCTTTAAATATTATGAAAGAGGCAAGCTGAATATCAGAGAAAAAAAATTAAGAATTTAAGAAGAGGAGGGAATTTATTCAGGCTGCTCATCAATCTATAAACGCTACTTGAAGGAAGTGGTGTGTTCTGAGAGCCGCGCATTCCAATGCCTGCTTCTCAACAGCTGTTTACTCTCATAGCTGCTTATGAACTTCATCAGAGCCTGACTTCAAATGCCATGTTAAATGCTGTATTTCAAATGCAAAAGCAGAAATGTAAACAGTGGCCCAATAAAGATGCTGATTTATATGAATTTATCATAGCCATGATTACTTCCAAAAAATCTACAAATTCAGATGCATGAGGAATAATTGAACTCGGAGAATAAATTACATATTTTTAAAAAGCATATATTAAAAAAAACTAACAACAAACAACTACCTGAGGGTTGGATTTTTTGGCAACGGGAGTGACCTCAAACAAACCCTAAGTCTGGAAGAAGAGTGGAGAAAGACTAAGAGTAAAGAGGCAATACAACAATTTTTGACCAAGCAGACATCATAGCAAACACATCTGTCAACACAGAAAAAATGTGGCAGAGATGAAAGGAAGAGAGTCCACTGAAGGTCTGGAAATATCATTCTAATCATGGGAAGTGACACTTGGTTCACAGACAGGTCTGACAAATGTACTTCTCACATAAAGTTATCCAAATGTTTCAGTCTGTGAGTGAGTACAAATATGAAATATTTGAGCTGACCTTTTTTCTGCACTGCAACCTGTGACATCTGCCACTTGAATGTGAATATAGTGTACATAGTAATATGAATTATTTCTTTGAATAGTTTACTATCATTTTCATTTGGATGACTATGATGCTGATGACATTTCATAAATTTCAATGATTCTTTCTCCAAACCTACAGGTTTGATGAAAATTTGTGTTGCAGAACAGAAAAGGTAGAAGCACTGTCTAGGTCTGTTCTGCAGAGAGATGCAATTGAATGTCATGCTGTGGTTTGTGTCATAGCTCAGCAGGTTGGGAGTTTACTGTTTTGGAATAGTTATCCATATACCCACATCACCTAGAGCACCTTTTTCTTCCTTTTTCCTTCAAAGCAGCAGGAAGGTCCTAAAATATTTCTGAACTTCTACAAGCCTTAACATGCAGTCAGTGAATGCAGTAAAATATATGCACAAAACACCCTCCTTTTCCCTTCATGCATCTTCAGTTTCTCTGATACACACATACAGCGGGATAAAGAACATGCTCTTCACATTAACACTTTCAGAAGTAGCCCCAAGAACAAATGGTGTTATCACAGATGTGCAATGCATCATCTGACAGGTTACTGCTGGATGACCTGTTTTGTGATGAAGAATTAGGTGATATCACCCATTCATCTGGAAGTTTTCAGTACAGTTTCCATTTGTAGTTTCTTTTAGACATCATTTTGATGACTCCAGTCTGGGAAAAGGCTAACACAGAGAAACTACCCAAGATATTTCAAGAAATGGTGAATAGACGTTTGAACAAAATAAATCACTTTTAACGAGTGGAAGGCTTCAAGAAGTAATTTGGCATTTGAAGAAAAGGTAGCATCAAACCAAGAAAAGATTTGTCATGTCACCCTACACAAACAGAACAAACAGAAAAAAGTGTTCAACACAGATCAGGATTTAAAAATTAATAAAAACAGAAGAGATGGAGCTGTGAAGACCTGTCCTGATTCAATACTATCTTTAACATGCATTCAGATAGGAAAGCCTTTTGCTTAGGCAGGAAAATAATATTTCAACATAGGCTGCCAAGATGCCTCCTCTATCTGTCCTTCATGAAAAGACTGCCCCTTACCTTCCCATTTGGATTTCCCTCCTATTCTTCTTCTACTACTATTACTTAAACTAGGCTGCTTGTCTTAATGGCTATACAGGCCAGGGATTTTCTGTCAATATTCTGATAAGTTAATTTATATCAGTCATGCATGCATATTTATCCTTAGATTGCAACCAGCACTGGTTTCTGATGAGTAGAAGTGAACTTGTAGAACCAAGATCACAGGAACTAGAGGATCTATTAGAGGATCTATTGATTGGTTTTGCCCACCTAATTTAAAAAATTACATGTAAAACACCAAACGGATTTGAACTTCTTGTTCTCCCGCTTTCAGATATGAAATGAAGAAAGGTCATGAGCACATGTAAGAAAAGAGGTGCTTTTGGGACAAATATGACACCGGTATTCTCAAAGTTGATGATTGTCCATGTTCAAAGGATTTTCTGGGGGCCATGAGAACATTCACTGCAATTAAATGAAATGGATGAGAAACCTATGTATTTGAAAAGGCTTTTATAACACATAGAACAAGTAATAAACAAGTTGTAATAAGACCAAGAACCAAAGACTTACTTCTATTATTAAAAAAAAAAAAATCAAAAAGCCTTCCAGACCCTCAGAAAGCTAATAGAAGGAATTGGAAGGAGAGGCTCATCTTTCCTATTTTAAGTTTTACTTAACGTGCTTCTCGTAAGACAAAAGAAGCAGCTACACTACTCATCATGTTGAAGAATATTCTTCTAAAAATAGATTCATCTCATTCCCTAAAAACTTACAGCCAAACTCAGGAGCAGCACAGAACTTACCTGAGAAAATTTGAAGACTGAATGGACGCATACACATCTGTGTTTGTACATATCACTTTAATGTCCAGCTGTTCAGAATAAGGTTAAAGGTATAAAGTTATGACTATTCACAGTCTATTCTCTGACAGATTCCAGCATTACAGCTTGCAAGCAGTAGAGGACTAGATACTGATGAGAAGAAGATGAGAAAATATCTGTCAGGCACTGTTGTATGCCAAAGTGGTATTTTATCATAATTTCCACATACACTCTAGTCTGTAGATGCTTGTAAGTGAACTGCTGTCACCGATATCCTTTCTCCAGATGCAGTGTGCATCTGCTAAAAGAAGATCTATGCTTTACATATAAAATCCAGCTTATATTTAGTTTTCTGTTGATTCATAATGTTAGGTCTTCAGCCACAAGTTAGATGCAGTTATTCTTGTAAATACTTACTCTGTGAGATGGAGGGTGCCTACACTGAGCTTAGTGCTCAGCTCTATGAAGAGATTAACCAGAGAGGAACTGGGGCCCAGTGACCCTAGCAATGCAATAGACATCACAAAAAAAAATCTCACAGGGAGAAAAAAAGTCTCCATAGTGAAATTCAGAGAAGTGTCAGCACCCAAGTCAAGTATACAAGGAAATACATACTTCTACTTTGAACTCAAATCTGAAAAATTGTATCCTGGATGTACTTAAAAATAGGGGGGGGGGGGAAGTCAAAAAACCACCTGACAGATTGTACTGTGAGGATAATTTTATATTTAAACCACATTCAGAGTGCCTATAGCTAGAGTGGATCTCTATCTATTTTGTCCCTCTTAAAGGCAACTCATGGATTATGCACGCAGAGAGAGAGATGGGCTTGTGATCTCTCCTACAGCTATTCCCAGGAAAAAGATCTTCAGCAATGCTTACGTATTGATACAGTCCCAGTGTGGACATATTTACAAAGAAAAGTTAAATTTCACATTCTATCTGGCATTGGGAAGAAAGCACTATTCTTGTATTGATCATCTTTTTTATAACTAAAAAGAGACTTCATGAAAAAAACTAAGACTGATTAGACAAAAGACTAAATTGTGTGTGCTCATTTACATATGTATATATGTGTATATGTGCATCTTATTAAGGGAAAATAAATGCAGCAAAGATGATCTCAGTATTAATATTGCTCAGAACAAACGTCTCTCTATGCCCATGGCAGACAGTAAAATAAGTAACCACAGCAGGGAAGAGTCAGTCTCGGAATTAGAAAAACATTAAGACGAAAATCTGTGGAAGAATCACTAGTATTGGAGACAACCTAGAATAGATCAGCTGATCATCTATTAGTTTAAAACATACAGCCAAAATCCACTTAAAGGGGGGGAAAATCTATTATGGAAGGAGGGTGAATTATTTGGCCTCCTGAGATGTGTTCCAGCCCTATCTTTTTATTGATGATGAAGGAAACAATACTGAAGGAGAGCCTTGCTACAAGAAATATTAGGAACACTTTATTTCTGTGACGGATTCCTAGCTCAGTAGGGTACATTTTCGTGCAGGCCGTATGGATGAAAAATGTTGGTTTAACTAACCTGGAGACCTCGTCTTGCAACAATTTGTCAAACATACACAAAATTTGCAGCAGGACCTGGAAAAATCTAGTCATGTGATCAGATAGCCTTAAATAATTTGTGTCCACAACCAGCAGTCAAGTCTTCCTACATCTGCTTGGAATTTTGGCATAGCACGTGACATAAGTCCCTAGTCTCCATGACTCAAGTAGTTAAAAAAACCCAAAAGATCCATTGGCTAAGCCACAGAATCCTCCCTAATGCCACCATACATGTGGTGTCCATACAATGGACAAATAAGTGTCCATTCTCATGAGCCAAGTGTCTCCATTTTGAGATGTTCCCCAGGGAAAGTTTCCTGGATGATGTAAGCATTGACAGATCTAGTCTAGTCACATTTAACATAATCAGTTTTTCTGTCCTACTACAGGAAATTTATTTATCTCTGAAAACAACATTTGGTTTGTGGGTACATTATAAGTGCCTTCAACTAGGCACCAAGGAAAAAGTGTTCTAAGATTATTAGATTTATTTTTAAAAAGCAATGTTGATGTTCTTCACATTGTAGGCCAAAAAAAGTGTAATTCATTTTTGCAGAAATATACCCCTTTTATTAGCTGGAGATTTGACTGCCCTAAGCACACTTGATCTAAAATCATTGCCTTTTCTGTTGAAGCCTGTCAGAGATCAAGAGATATTTATGGATAATTTTGAACATCTACTCAAAGAAAGTTATTTTATACAATGTTTCTGATTTAGCCGGAAGAAGAGACACCCATCTTTAGTCTAACGCACATTGTGTCACTTTTCTTTGTGCTCCTCTGTGCACTGATGAGGAAGTTTTGTTGAATTCCAGCCTCTAGGACAGGTCTTTCATCCAGGAGCAAAATGACACACCTAACTCAGGGTCACGACAATGAGTCTATGAAATGTCTAATCTGTTTGAGCTTTCTCCTGCATGGATAAGGGATTGATTATGCTGATTAACATAAAGTGCCCTTAGACCTAGATTTTGTAGTAAGCCTTATTTGAAAACAATTCACTTTATTCCCATTGGACAAATCAAGATATCGTATTTTAATGGGGAAATTTGTTGAAGGATCTGTTTTCACTCTCTCCGGTTTTTCTTCAGTTTTCATATGTCATATTTTCACTGTAAAAATCTCAGCCCCATTTATCTTCTAGTAAGTGGCTATCCATTTTTCCAAAGCTATCTTGTTTTCACAACCCGTTCTTTTCCTTCAGCAGTATTTGTGGGAACTAGTAAAACCTAGTCCTCAATGGTCATTTAAGTTTACTGCTTTTCTAATTATTCTAGGAAAGTGGGAATTTTATTTCCTTATGTCTAATATAGCTCTTTTTTTTTTTTGTATGGGGAGAGTTTTCAAGTTCTCAACTCTTTAGTTTTTTGGGATTTTTTTTGATATTTAGAAGTAAAATGAAGGAAAGATATGATTAAATTAAAAAATCAACAATATCTTTAAGGTGTCTGAAGCTTTCTCTAAGCTCCAGTCCTATGCACAGAATAAGAAAACTTTAAATTAATTCAGCTCCTTGCCTCCATGTTGTATCCAAGGTAAGAATAAATATCTGTAAGGATAAGTGCTACCACACCCAGCTCAAGTCCATTTGATGTTTTTACCCAGTCACAGTTTATACTTTATAATGAAATGCAATACAACAGTAATGATACACGTTCAAATAGGACTTGGAGAAGTGGTAAGCAAAATTGCCTGTGACCCTCTGCAGGGTTAGAATGAAATCTAATTAATTGCTTCTTAAAACTGTTCATGGTGGTTATGGACAAACAACCAGGATTTGCATATACATTCACTCTTCAGGTTTAATTTAAGCCTAACAATGACACTCACTGGAGTATACAAAAATATAAAAACTATATAAGGTTAGATAACAAATAAGATAAGTACGGTACATTTATTGATTCACTTACTGGTAAAACAACCAAACAGAAACAAAAAACCTGTCATAGAGTATTTGCAACTAGCTAATTTAGACACAAGTTTTATTGGTCATTGCTCCAGCAGTAGAAGCCATCCTTTATTAATAATGTCTAAAACGTACTGAGAAAATGAAATTAATTTAATTATGAGAATTTCCCTAACAGCTTTACATTGTTTCATCCAATAAGTCCAAAAAAGTGTGAAGAGCACTTTTATTGAGACGGAGTAGATCAGCACTCGATCTGCAAAAGTAAAATAACTAGAGAACTGAGTGGAAAAGTAGTTTAAAATATAGAAATAAAAACCACTAAACAGCTCAAACCTAACAAGAAAATGTGAAGTTAGTCTACCTAATAAAGAAGAGATGATGCAGAACTTTTATATCAGTTTGAAGATTTTTACAAATTTAAATATTAATGAAGTAGAATAATACAACTTTCATAGCAATCATCAATGCCACCTTCATTTGGTAGGAAAGAATATAAATAATGCAAGAACAAACCATTGAACCTTTCTAGTTCCAAACATTATTGTATCTTATAGGCAATCAAAATATGAAAGGCTGTTACATGAGCACTTATAATTTACACAGGTTAAGGCATTGTAATTTTGTATTCTGGATCCATATAATTAGGTAAGGAGTTGTAAAATATAATCCCACGCTCTGTGGCAATGTGATTAGATTAAATACATAAATGAGGTTTTTCATGTTTAACTGTTAATTATTTCTAATTACTAATCAATTGATACATTTCTACTTTGTTTTTCAAAAGAAAGGCCATAAAAACTTTGTCATTTTCTTGTTAAATCAATATTCTATAAACTCTTTTTAATGCTTACATATAAAAAATATTTTTGCCCATTTATCTTATTAATATCTTTTTTCCATAAAGAGCCCTAGTGCACCTAAAAACAACATTCAGGAGAGAAATGTAAGATCATAAATGATGCATCATGCCCTACTACTCAGACAGTAGCATCACATTTTCACAGTAATGGTTGCTCAGAATCTTAGTAACACTTTGCAAATCACAGCTTCTAACAATGGTCAGCAACTGGCAGGCACCGCTGTCAAAAAAAAAAATCAATACAAATTGACAGCTATCAGAGTATCAGAGCAGCAGTTCAAAATCTTTGATTTCCTACAGCTATATTTTGGGTGGAGAAGGCTGTTGAGATTGAAGCGACATGAAAAGCTTCCAACTCTCTCCAAGCACTACGCAGACAACCCGGTTCCTTTTGAATACCCTGCAGCACAATATATCCAATATCAGTCGAAGCTGGAGCACTGCTGTCATCTATGATGCCAGCATCTCTGTTTGGGCATGCCAGAGCAGTGACAATCTGAATTTCTCTCACACATGATAACCACAATCCACACAAACTGCCTCTGTGTGCCTGAAAGAGCACCTGTACCATTCTCTGTTAGTTTGTCCCTCAGTGTGTCTTAACATCAATGAATAAATAGAAAATTTAGCAATGTACTAGAAGAACCTGGAGTTTGATGGAAAAACAAGGTTCAACAACCTGTAAGAGCCTCCCAAACGGCTATCTTTTAAAATAGTTTGCAATCTCCAACACCTTAACATTTACTGAGGGAGTTATTTATTCTTTTTTTCACAACAATCATACAATTAATGAGTATTCCTTGCCTTATACTAGTGAAATGAAAACTTTATTGCCTTTCCTACGTTTTAATGTCAAAGTTTGGCACAGCAGATTTTACTAGTGGTGGAGTCATTCTTGATCACCACCCCACTGCCACAGATATAATTCACAAGCAATTTCCATTCCTCTTCCTGTTTTGCCCACTTCAGCTCAGCAGCATGGCAAGCACATTAATATTTTCTAATGAGTATAGCTTTCTTATGGGTTAAAAAAAAAAAAAAAAAAAAAAAAAAAAAAAAAGAAAAAAAGAAAAAAAGGCAATTTCCTATACGTAAGGGCTGTGAAATTCTTCTACTGACCACATTTATCCTTCCCTACAATATTTTAAGACAGTTTGGAACAGCAGCACCATCATGAAACACATGTCTTAAATTGACATGGCTGAGACACAAAAAGTTTCAAAACTCATTTACATGTACTAAACTGGTGCATGCCTACAAACAACATTTGACAGCCTTGGCAGAGCTGATTAAACTTTGCCTGTGCTCTGGCTCTCCCCAGTCTCTCTCAGTTTCTGTTATCCTCTGCGAGTGATGCAGGCTATTGTATAAAATCAAAGGGCTACAAAGATGGCATACAAAATATCTCAAAGCAAACAACTTACTTGCTTTTAAAGCAGGCTCTGCTATTTTGTTGAAAGAGAAAGCCCTTACAGACCAATCGTTTTCCCTATGCCTGGGAAATAGATGTTACAGTTTTTACCTTAGCGGTGTCAGACAGAGAAGCTACAGACATTATGGTGTCATTAATTTCTTATTTAGGTTTCATTGATAGGCCGAAGAAGATTCAAAAAACAGAAGAAATGGTTTATGTAGATAATGATTAAATTGCCAGTATTTCCTCGCTGGGATTTTCTTTACAATGGAGCACTGAGTTTCTGCATCTTCTCTAAGACCATGATTTGGATAAACAGAAGAGTTTCAGTGATTATTCAGTCAAATGAAAAGGCTTCTCATGGTTTCTTAGGATAAAACAAAGGGCAGCAGGCACTTAGTCTCTCTATTTTTTACATATATAGACACACTCCTGATTCCAACACAACCATTTAACAATGTGAATTACATTGTGTGAGTAACACATTTCAGTGATACAATCATTCCAACCTTATTGGAAGGAAAAATAATTTTTAAAAAAAGAGATTATGCAGTAGAAACCATCTAAAATACCATAAAATAGCCATCTAAACCAGGTTTGGGCATACCAGTGGAAGAGGCTTGCACAGTGTTTTCATCTCCTGCATTATGCAGGTCATAGGGCCTGGCTGTAACATATTATGTCTTTTGAACAGTAAGGTTCAACTAAAACACTCTATATGTGACTTTGACAAAGGAGAAGAGGAGTTCTGAGGAGAAAAAATAACTTTAAAAACTGTGAAAGTATTAAAAAGGAATTTGGCAAAGGGCCAGGGGAGCAGAAGGTAAAACAGACAAAAGGAGAGTAGGTTATACACCAGAAAAAGTGTAGGTGGATGAGGAAGGAGCATCAGTCAAAACAAAGCACTGAGAGCTGGTGAAGGACAGCTACAGATGGCATTTAGTCCTTGATACAATGCAAGAACATCTCCAGCCTGTTGAAGGAGTTCTCAGTGGTTCAAGAACCTCGTGCTCTACATTAGGTACTTCATGGTGAGCTGCCATATTTCTTGGATAGATCATGATGGCTGTTCCAAAGGGCCTCCAGTGTCTGAGGAGTTATTCTGGATTCATTTCCTCTGGAAGATATCTAGTTCACATTCATCATGACCATCCTGAAAACTAAGATCTCTGGAGATGATGGAGACAGTCATGAAGGTTGCTTCAGAAATGTATTTTCCTGCTTGACACCTGACTGCTAATGTACACTCAGCCTCAGAGAGCAAGATCAATGTTGATCTATTGTCTGCTTAAAATGTTGACACCTAAACACAGAGGAAAATCAATATAAACTTTTGAAGGGGCGTATATTGATACACTCCCTAAACAATTAACCCTAATTTGATGATTTTGTGGCAATAAGTTTCCTAATTGTAAAAGAAAGTGCTATAGTTTTTTATTCATGACTGGATACAGGAAGATCTCTCTTCATACATCAGTTAAGTGGAATTAACCACAACAGCCCTAAATTATGTAAATATAGGTATTATCTCAGGAAATATTTGAAGCCTATTTGGAAGGTCTAAATTTCTTCAGTAGTGAGGCTGAAAATCACTCAAGCATGTGAAATAATAAACTGCACTCACCGAGCTGAGGTCATGCTACTGTTATAGCAGAACCACAACTATGAGTTGGATGTTGGCACCAAGTCACTCAATCTGAAAAATCCTTAAATTTAATCATGAGAAACACAGGAAATTCTTCCTTCAAGCATTTAAGGCTGTATGATAAAGGACAGGCACTGGTTCGTTTTCCAACAGTTTCCAAATCCAAATATCTTGTCCTCAAAATATCCTCAGATAATTGCAAAGCCTAAACCAGTAAACTCCAGTTGCAGAATTTAAACATAGCCAGGGTCTGGAGTGAAGGTCTGGCATAAATTCCACACTCCAGACCTATTTCAGAACATCAGTTTGCCAGTCTAATGAGTTTGTTTACCTGGATTCAAAACATCAGTGAAGGGAATTAGATAGTATCATATAAAGAACTATTACACCTCAACTTTTATATTGTGTTTGCAAGAAAAGGATGAAGATTCATAGTCAAGGTATTTGTGTTAGAGAGCAACCATTGCAGCAAGCTCTCGAGACCTCACACAGCAATAAGCAATACACCTAAATGAGGAAATCCTGGAGGTAAAATGATACTGCCATGGCAACTGACTGCCAGAAAAACTGACCTGACTTTTGCAGCACCAGCTGCCCAGAACTGAAGAGAAACTCCAAGATACACCAGGCATATGTCTCCTGTGTCCCTGGACAGAGATGTGCAAAGATGAATAAACACGGTAGTATTTTTCACAATAGCCAAATGTTGTTAAACATTTCTGCTGCATAAAGTACAATGAGCTGAATAAAATACAAACCATTTTAATTTTGAGTCTAGCCAATGAGCTTGAGAGCACACACAATGCACAAACTCCAATTCCTAATGATTTACAGCTGGCAGTGAAATGATCATCTGCAGTAGCCACAATTACAGGACTATTCATTCATTAGGCACAGTCATTGTCAGGCAGTTATAAGGAAGCCCTTCTCTTAGCAGCAGCAGGGATTTTTAAAAGTCTGGAGAGCTGACAACCCTTCTCTTTCCATAGGTTGTTCTGGAACTCCACAAAATTTGGAGCTTGTGAGTTCAAAAACAAGCCTCTGAGGAAGCCACTTGGAGATCCTTCAACTTATTTCCCTTCCCAGAGAAACACACTTGCATACAGAATTCCCATGGAGCTTGTTGCTCAGCCAACACATCACACTCATGGATGTGAATCCAGGACAATAAATATATAAGATAAAAAAAAAAAACCTGTCTCTCTGGAGATTTTCTTTTTCCTGGTAGGCAAGACATGAATTTTAAAACTTCATTAGATGGAGAAAGACTTGAGTGTCAGCTTATTATGTTATGGAACAGAGATTTGCACTCTCGATTAGAATAGTATTACTGTTATTCCTTACTACATTCCTAATAGTGCACATCAGCCCTGATTTTTTTCCTGAAACCTCTGCACAAAACCAGCTATCAGATGTATGCATGCAGCATTCACTTTCACATATGACACTGACATACGCAACAGATAGAAAAGCACATTAAAACTGCTTCTACAAAAACTGATTTTCCTTCCTAGCATAATACCAAAACCACTGCTTTTTCCTTCAGTTGCTATCAGTTTCTTTCACTTTGTTGAACTCTGTCACATGTGGAAAGATAAATTATGTATTGATTTTTTCCTCTGTTTAATAGCCCCATGAACAAAGAGGCAGTGGTGTTGAAAATGGTGCTTCTGGGAGAGAAGGGACATCACCTGCAGAGCATTTTGAATCACAGCTCTCTTTTGGGTGTTTTTTCTGAAGTTAACAGACTTATCACCACAGAAGCACACTTCCAGAAAGTGCATTCTGCTGATTGCTCCTCAAATTGGAGCAAAGGAGAGCCATATGCATCTATCAGTATAGTTCTTCTGCCAACAGTACAGCAAAACTAATGGTCCTTTTCTGCCTCTGTCCCACTCCCTTTGCCCCTTCATACATTTTATGACAGCACACCACTCTCCTGTTGTTGCTTTGTGGCTACTCCCATACCTGGTATCTTTTATGGGCCTATAAAAACTATCCTCCTAGTGGAGCTGCCCCAAGAAATGTATCACTGGCAATTTCAGCCTTAGGTGAGCAATCACTTCACCATAATTCACTGTGCCATGCACAATTATAACTACAACAGGGTACTTCTTTATTGAACACTACAAATCCTTCAGCTACTAAAGGCAGAGTTTTCAGCGTGCAGCAGTCAAACAATATTTCATTTCTCTCCTCTTCAAGCACATTTTGTGATGGTGAGTTAATTTAGCTAAGTTAGCTAACACCAGGAGAATAATTCCCCCAGGGTATTTTGTTATTTCTTATTTGAAGTCCCCAGCCAGAATAGAGATCAACCACACTGGAGGGTGTGTGAAAAAAACAAAAATTGTTTATTAAGACATGCTACCACAAAAGAGCTGTCACAGAGTTTTAGGCTCTATGAACAATGTCAATCATCATTTAGTCCACAAACTAAATAATAACACCTATTCCAGCAGTACTCCATTTCTTATCAATGTTTAAACACCAAATTTTTCCTTCTTGTTGAAACATAAAAAGCGCCAAATGTTTCACAAAGCATTATGTCAGCTATCTGGGTTTCTGATCAGAAACTAGCAGCAAAATGAAGACCTTAGTAGAAAGGGTAAAAAAAAATTCTAAAACAAATATAGATACTCAGTTTTTGAGAAAATAGCAGAGTACATCATAATTTTATCTCACTGAAAACATTCTACATATCATGTTTGAACATTTTTTCAAGTAAAATGTGTGGCTACATGAAAGAAAGAATTTCTGTCCAAAACAAAAATCTTCCCATCCAAAAAAAAAAAAAAAAAAAAANAAGGTAGTAGTCAAACCAAAAAAAAACACAAAAAAACCAAACACCCCAACAAACAAACAAACAAACAAACACTTCCCAGAGGCAGAAGCAAAATTAGGTGACCTCAATGGGGTTTTCTGTCTCTGTTTAGAGTTTCAGCTTTTTTGGGTTTTTTTTTAATGTTTTGAATGCCTGAATTTTTCAAAATATTTTATTTGAGAAAATTCTAATCGAAGTCACATAAAATAAATCCACAGCAAGATTCAAAGTTATAGTTGAGGAGGACAAGCATTCCCATTAGCTCCATCCTTAATAGGAGGTATGTGGATTCTTTTGTCTAATATCTGAAGAGAAGCCAGTTACATCTCTCATTCCTCCAGAGGAACCCTAAGGAATGGGCTTAGTCTTTGCTACTCATATGTGATGGCTGTTTAAGGGGCCAGTGAAAAAGTGGCCTCCAGCAGCGCTGGGGCTATTGCATTACTGGTGTGCTGCAGAGAGCATTACACCCAGAATGTCCTTACCCTGGAGGCATGGATACCAATCTAACTGCTCAGAGGGCCAAATGGACACTCCATGTTCAGACATCTGTTAATGTCCCTCTCTGCAGGCCACTGCCCTCTCCTTTACCTCCTGTTTCTATCCTTGTTTTTATTACAAGTAAACAAAATAAACAGTCTTTTTAAGGTTGTAAAAAATCCTTTCAATCACCAAAGCATTTTCTTGATTTCTCATTCAGCTTTTATTTATATTTTTTGTGTGCTTGTTGTTGTTACCATTTTGCTTCACTGCGCTGTGTCCTAAATCCTGCTTCAGCAGCTGGCTCGGACAAAATATTGATGCACAGAGTTGTACCTACAGCCTTCTAGGGAAGGGTTTGCAGCCCATTTCTCACAGCTCCTCAAACTCATTCCCTTCTTCCTTAAAGCTCAGTCTCAGCCCCACAGGAGAGTTTATGACTCTACTGGAGAGTTTACAAACTGGGCAGCCCCCATCCCCTGAGCTCATCACAAGGAAGAGCATCCCACTGAAAAGCTTTATGTGTGTCACTGCAACCTCACTCACTCGCCCATTTCTCCAAAGAGTTCATTTGAGGATTTCCTTATCACTTACAAGAAACTTCTTTATAATTTGTGGGAGATTATGCAATAGGCACTGGTGGACTTTGAACACATCAAATATTCTGCCTGTCCTAAAAAAAAAATAGAATTATTGTGTCCTGAGTTAAACTAGTCTCAGCTGTTTCCTCCACACAGAACAGAGCCAGCTATCATTATCCATAAAGCAACTTCAAAAGCAAGGCCAGATAATTTATTTGTGAAACAAAGGCTATTGGTAGCAGAGAAACAGTTGAAGTATAAATGCAAGACATAACATGGAAGCAAAAGGTGTGTCCAGTGGTGTGTTTGTGTAGAACAAAAGAGGGTAAACACAGCTTCCTTCCAGCTCCTGCCCCAAAAGTGGCTTCTGTGCTCACTACGCTAATGTTCCTTGGCTTTCAAGGAAAGGTGAAATAACTAGCATATGTCTTCAAATTTAAAGGTTTAAGACATCTAAATTCTATTCAGTCATGAGCTGTTCCCTTCTCCCTGCTTTAATTGTGTGGATTTTTTTCAAAATGAGATTGTAAGTCCAGTGACACATGCTCTTGTCCTTGTGAAGAAAGCTGACTTCAAGGTCACCTTAGGATCCTGCTCCTGAGGAAAGGATGTCTGTCACAGGAGAGGATTCTCTGTTACAGAAAGCAAAGATGAGTCAGAGACCACAAATGCTGATTTTGCTGTAAACTCTGGATCTATGGTTATATGGGAAAGGATTTGTGGCTTGCATCTGAAGGTTTGAAAATTCAAGAGTCATTATTCAAATCTGTCATTTTCTACCTTACATGTCCCCTCACCCTGCACATTTCTAAGAGTCTAAATTACTGTGACAAGGTGCAGGGCTGACTCTCATTTAATCAATATTATTTATATTAAATTACTGAGGTACTGAACTCATTATTTTAGCGGTAATCAACATGACAGTTGATAGCTGTGTCCTGATGGCTTCTTCTGTTTGTGCAAAAAAGGCTGTTTTATAAGTACAACAAAAATGAAGAGAAGATAGGGAAACACACAGGCTGACAAATCCCTGAACACTGAGATTTTTCTATTTAAAAAAAAAAAATAAACCAAACAAAAAAAACCCCAACAAAACCAACCCCATAAAGTATTTCTGTTTTGCTCTCGTGCCTGAAGATACAAAGGTGGATATTCTTTCCCGTACTGGGAAATGTAAAGCTGTAAAGAACAATATCCACTGATGAGTTTAGGGAAATGTTCTGCATTATTTTCCAGGTTGAAAACTACTTTATTCCACAAATATTTGAGGGAATGACAAGGTATATCCAGTACGTAAAAGCAACATATTTAATGGTCATGGAATTAACCATTAGGAAAACTATGACATCTAAGAGCACAGTAGAACAATCACAATTTTGAGTAGGTTATACAAGTGTAGACCCTACCAAAATTCATGGGAACCACAGCTAGAAGGCTGAAAGCAAATCTATTAACACTTTGTTCTTATCTACTTTTAGACATCCCATATTCAGTTCAGTAATTTAGTTAAGAATCACTGAAAAATGATGGACATTTGTCATGACACACTTTAAAATTATGAGATTCCAAGAGATGCACTACTTCCATCACCACATTAAAAAAAAATTACAGTTTCTTGTTGACCTATGTAATTCATGTGCAACATGATTTTACCTATCAGGGAACTACTGAGTGAGAAGTCAACACCAACACAAAACACACAATCCTACAGCATTAAAGCCTAGTTTACTTTCATTTCCGTTAAGGTTTATAATTGTGTCACCTACCGAGCTGGGTTTGCCTGCTCCCTACCCCTGCTCCACCTCCTCAGCACTTTTGTTTTTCTTTTTTTTAAATCCAGGAAAATTATAACAGCAACAGAAAAGGAAAACATTTCAATAGGCAGAGGTCAAGATAATACAAGGTTATTGTACCCAGGGCAATACTGATGGTACCACACTGAACACACTTCACAATTTTACGCATGTATTACTATACAACAATGTTACATAAATCACTCAGCATAGCCAAGCAATTACTACTATGGGAACATTTACATTTTTTATTTACCTGCTATTTAATATCCATATTGTTTAATTTTTGTATTGAAATAATTTAAATTTTCTCTACTTTATGTTGTAGTTTTACAGTATACTGTGGCTTACTCCAATACACTCCACCATTGGCACTGCCAAATAAGGAGAATTTTGGATGTTTTTTACTAGAGAAGGTAAACTTTAGGAGATTTCCCAAGTTCTCAGTGACAAGTCATTTGAAACTAAGAGAGAATTACCAATGAAAATTTGGGGCATTTATGTCATAATATGTAGAAACAGTTTAGGAAACTCTCCTAAAGCTTTTAAAAAGCTCAGTATGTGCGTTCCATTTTATAACGATAAAAGCACCTCAAAGCTGAAAGTTTGGACATATAAGGGATTCAAATTTCCATTTAATCATCTAGAGTTAGTGTAAAAGGAGGATGCAAAATGCTACCAGTTGCAAATTAAGCACTAATCTTCTAAGGAAGAATTACTAGACAGATTTTGCATCCCAAAATCCCAGACTCAAGTATTGACAAAAAGTTCTGAAAAACAACAACAAAAGTTACCATCAAACCAAATAACACCCCAGTTATATATCTTTGAAACTAAAATCACGTTAATGGGATATTCCTGATAACAAAGCACAAATTTTTAAAATATTCATCATCTTACAGAAAAGAAGGAAAAAGGAATTCTTATTTGTGGAAGTCCAGTGAACCAGTCCAAAATACTTACAAATACCCACTCCAATGATGAGACTGTCCTGCTTATAGTTCTTCAATGCTGGTGGTATGAAGGACTTCTAACTTTTTAAGCAGCTATTTAGTGTTTTGCTGAGAAGCAAAAGCCAAACCTTCAGTGGAGCAAGGCGACTTAGGTACCTTCACAGCTGATATAAGCTAGCCCATTTTACTTCACTCCACAACACCTGTTTTTTGTCTCAGCTGCTGATGCAGTAGCTCATATCCACAATAAAAGACCTGATGAAATCAAGCAGAAGAGAATGCAATAGCACTTTCCCTCCCTGACACCACTTGTGGCTTTCTGGATATGTCTGAAAGATGGGCAGTTCTCTCTCTCCCCACTTCAGAGACACAATAGTGATATATTCTGACCTACAAACATGAAATGGAATTGTGTTTTGATTTTACAACATATTCCAGATATCAAAAAGGCAACTGTGCCCCAGCATGTTTTTGACCTCTTCATACTAGAGTCCATATTTGTTTCTGTAGTTTGTGAGCCACAAAGTCATCTAGAAAGCAAAACATCTGTAAGTCATCTGCTCGCAGAGAGCACTGCTAGGCATTCCCTTAGAGTTAATAATAATTTTGCTTTAGGTTATGGATCTTTCTAATCCCAAAATCTAAAAGCAATGGAAGTAAACCATGTATCCCTAAATGAAGGGAATACAAGAGAGTCAGAATGATGCATGAATTAAATATAGGAGTTAAATGCAGGGTAAATTACACTGGAGTTAATATTTTAATTCAAACGATGGTATTTTACTTTCTGTCAAAGCTCAGGTCTTACTCTCTTCCCTAATAAATCCTGTTGGTCTCTCTTCTCTTCCTCTACTTCACCTGCTGAGGGCTTCTGAATTAAGAGAATACTAAATGAGGATCTTTCCAGAACTAGATTGCATTACTTCAGTTTGGCAAAGTCAAGCATTGAAAGATATTTTTGTATTTTTAAGGCCTGAAAATCTATCACTGACCCAACGTATGATGATTGCAGATAAATTTTGATCCACGTCTATTTAGCAGCATGTTTGAATTAGTGAACTCAGTCAATGAAGAAGGGAACACTAAAATTTATGGTTTTTTTCCCAGAAGTTCTAAAAAATTAACTCAGTAAAAATACCATTTCTCAATCATTTAGCACAAAATATACATTATATACAGCCCTGATCATTAAGAAAATTAATTAGTAATAGGCAGAAAACTAGAATTAAGTGAAGAGCATGGTGGATACATTCGAAAAAAGGAAAAAGCCTTCCCTGAACATTAATATACTGATAAGAAAGAAGAGAAAACTCAGAGGAAACAGTGTAAGAACAACATCTAAAATTCTCTATTAAATTCTCTCCTCTTTCTGGCTGGCAGAAACCATTTTTTTATAGAAAAAATCTATGGCCACTACTGGAGAGCCTTAGGAAGAAAACTTTGTTTCATGAGCACCTAATTGATTAATATTAGACACTCACAGTATATTTATTACTTCTGCTGCCAAAGTTTTGCTCTCTATCAAAAGACACTTAATACTCTGGTGCCAGCAGAGATCAGACTGGCACCTCAGAAACTATTTACTCACGGTTTATTGTTATTAAAAAGAACACAAAACAAATAAAACAACAAATCATGAGCACTCAACTACTTGTATTTTTACATAGGCTGAGGGCTTTGAGCACAGTCAATGCATGTGCATCATATGTTCTGACATATCTTTATTCACATCTAAGCTACAAAACGGATATTGCAGTGAGTGAAGTACCTACCTCATAGTACTTTGCAGAGAGAAATATTTACAATAACTTCTGCCTCAATAATGAGGAAGTTATCAGGCTTCTGAACTTCATCATTTCAATATCTAAATATATAAGGGGTGGGGAAGGAGACCAGAAGGCATGGGAGGCAGAGGAGAAGAGGAAGAAGGAAGTCTCAAAACATGTTGTATTGTTTGCTAAGATTAACAGATCATAACAAATAAAAATGGAAAAAACACCAAAGATATTTTTGCAATCCTCATATTGATCTCAGGCTCTGATCCACTGCACTGCATACAGTTAATAAAGATATTAAAAATGTGCATAATTTTGAGCATTTAGTGAAAAATTAGTATTGGCTCCCTAGAAGCCGCCCACTTCAGTGTCATTCTTCATGAGCTGTGCTACATCTAACTGTTCTAAAACAAATGAATCAAGACTTGCTCTTGGGTGTTCTGCAGCTTCTCAACTAATTAATTCTGAGCTTTCTTCTCCTGCATTTGTGAGACAATATGCAGGCAAAAAGGTTTGGGGATTTTTGTCTCTATAACTTGTCTCATTATGCAGCTGAGTGTGAATTAGCCCATGCGTGTACAGTCAGCAAGCAGAGCAAAACTGCTGAGCGCCCACAAATATTGCTGAAATCAATAGAAACTGCAGGGACGTTGTGACTTTCAGACGAAGCTTATCCTTCTTCAGAAGCCTAGTCATACGGAGAAGGCCTTGTTCTAAAGCTGTGTAAAAAAATTTCGGTACTGGTGGATTTCATCTGTTTTATTTCCAGAGGGCAGAATCAGGCACACTGTACCAAACAGGCCAAGTCCCAGGCAGGGTGAGAAGGAGAGAAGAAAAACTCTGTCTCAAGATGAGTAGAGTTCAGAAGAATCACGATCCCATTTGTGCACACAGGCAGCAAATCCACGGCTGGCAAAGTTATTCTATGAGCAACACATCAATTACTGCTGCAAATTAACAGGCCCAGCAGAGGTTCCCAATGAAAAAAATCTTTCTTTTATCTAGCTTGGATGAAGTTGGAGTGTTTGGCATTCAAGGACAGTGCAATGGAGATATCCTACAAGGCTTGTCCTTATTCCAGCTCCTGTTAAGCACTGCCATCAGAAGGGCAGGAGAGATGCATGGTAGTCATAGAACAGGAGTCACAAGCATTTTCAAAGCTGAAAAGGCCAGGCTGTACAGGCCATCTGCCTTCATCATTACTGCCAGAAGTTGAGATGTCTCTGTATTATTGAGATGAGTACTAAAAAGGCAATGTGATAGCTGACCTGTTAAAGTAAAGGCCCTTGCTTACAGTACAAGGACTGTAGTTAACACTGCAAAACATGTGACATCATCAAAGTAAAGAGGTCAAGAGGGAGGTCTAAGATCTAAAGGCATTAAATGCTGCTTTTCAGCAAGTTCTCCTGGGTTTGGATTCCATCTCTTTCCCAGCACAGGGCTAAACTGAGAAGCAGGAATACAAAATGCAGTAGATTTCCTACATGACACAAACAGCTAGCATATGCCTCAGGTGGTAGAAAGTACCTGTCAAACAAAACTGGAAGATATTTTCAGCAGTGTCCTCAAAATACTCTGTTGACACAGAAGATGCAGAACCTGGTAACAGGTTCTTTTTCAGAAAAGTTTGAATTCATTGCTTTTAGAGGAAAATAGGAGTGGACCCCTAAATGACCCCACTAGAAAGACAATTTTGGCAATGAGCAGTAAAAGAGCAGTGGCTGCCCATGGGTCTGTGTGTGCCCATCCCACCACTCCAGCCACAAGCAGGGCAGCTACAGGGAACCCCCAGCTCTGGGCCCCTCCCTGGGGATGGGACAAAGATGAGCTGGAAAGTGGCCCCAGCTTGGTGTGGTCCATGACTGAGTAAAGCAGGGCAGGGCTGTACTGAGCTGTACAGACTCTGCTGTGGCATTACTGAGGCAGGGTTGGGCAGGGACAGTCAAGGCTGCTGGCACCCCTAGGGCCACCACAACTTGCACAACACCATCAGTAAGGACTGTAAACAAGGAACACATTGCAGATTTTGGTTTAAGTTTTCCAAGTTTCACAGCTACATAATAAAATTTGACTTGCTACTTGTAAACCCTGTGACATCTCGCTACAGGTGCTCACATTTTTTACACTAGAAATTTGCTTTTCTAATGTAAGAAGTGCACTGATATACCATGGCTTCAGTGAAAGGCAAGGTCTCATTGGAGTCTAGAAGTAGAAAAATAGCTGTAAGGCTGAACAAGGAATATGTGGGCTGCTGGACGAGACAGGTGATTTAGCAACAGCAGGAACAAATAACGTCAATGTATTTAATGTCATCTGTCTCAGCCTTCACTGAGGTCTACCATACCTCTGTGATTAGTGAAAGAGATCCTGGAGATCTACCAGCAGTCCATTAGGACTCAGGGATTAATTGAAAGAATTCAACCCACACAAGCTCATGGGATCCAACAGGCCGTACCCTTACAAGGGCTGCTCTCTATTATCTTTGAAAGTTCATAGAGATCAAGTGGTCCTGCATGACTGGAGGAGGGCAAATGTTGCATCAATCTTCAAAAAAGTCAAGAGGTAAGCCCAGGGAACTTGAAGTCTCACTTTGATTTCTGGAAAAAAAATCACAAAGCAAGTATTTTTCAAGGGTGTTTCTGGGCACATGAAGTAGATGAGATGACTGTCTATTTAGCATAGATTGTCATCTAGGAAAAGATTGCTAGATTTGGGGATGAAAGGAGAGCAGTGGATGTAATTTTCTTTCATCTTCAGAGATGTGCTCAACTCTCTCAACATTCTTACATGCAATTTATGATGTTATGATCTGTATTGGTAGACAATACTTTTTCATGAGAAAACCTGCTTGAATGATTAGTTTCAGAAGACAGTAGTAGCCCATCCTACTGTATCTGGAGGCTAGCAACAAGTGGAACACCACAGAGGTCTATCCTGGGACCTGTCCTTTCTAATATACTTATCTCTGACTTGGAGGTAAGTGGTTGTACACACTTTCATCAAGTTTGCACATGCATCAAAGAGAAAGAGCTGATATGCTTAAGAGCAGGACTTTGTTAAAAGGGATCTAGACAGACTAGAGAAATAGGCCAGCAGGAACTTTATTAATTTCAAAAATGAAAAATTCAAAGTCCTGCACCAGGGAAGAAATGACCCCTTGCACAAAGGCAGGCAGGGGAGTGACAGGCTGGGAAACAGCTGTACTGGAAAAGACCCTGGGCAGACAGCCAGCAGCATACCCTGGCAGCAAAAGAAGTCACAGCATCCTAGGTTGTAGTATCATAGCTAGTAGACAAAAGCACTTCATAGATCACATCTCAAATACTGCATCCACATTTTGCCCCTCAATACACACATTGAGGAACTGGAGCAAGTTCAGCACAGTTCAGTGGAGAGCTACTAAGACACTCAGGGGTCGGGGGAATTCACCCTGTTATCAGAAACTGAGCTAATTTGGCTTGTTCAGCCTGGAGACAAGGCTTCAGAGGAACCTAGATGCAGCCTTCTAATACTTGCACAGAGGTCACAGAGACGATGGAGACAGGTTCTTCAAAATGATGCATGATGGTAAGAAAAGAGACTGAGACTGGCTGAAGGGATTTTTTATTTTTTTTTTATTCACCACACGGGCATATAGTCGTAGGAACAGGTTATTTAGAAAAGTTGTGCAGTCTCCTTTCTGCTCAAGTCAGGTCAGGTAGAATGGGCTTCCCAGGAAAAGCAACATATGCAGAGAAAATTTTCATTCGCTCTGCTATTAAAGTCAATTTCTCTCCTCTTCAGAAACCCTTATTTAAAACAAAACAAAACAAACAAAACCCCAGGGCATCCAGTGCCTTCTTTGCCTGCAAATACCAACACAGAAATCAATCAATCCTCTCATCTGAAGAGCAGCAAAAATGCACTAAGAATTCCTGACAAACTTGGTGAAGTCCCAGGACTGTGAAAGTCTGACAGAAGATGAGTAAAGTGAAGACACTTATATTCTATGAACTGGTCTCAGGCAAACTTTCAATTACTTACTTTCTTTTAACTCATTGAAACATATCTGCAGCATATGTAGTTGTGTTGAGTAGAGTAACCAGAAATAAATAGTGCTATAGATCCCCAGGCTGGAATTGTCAAATGCTTTAATAGCAGAGTAGATCGAGACTTTTTTGATTTTGAAATGTTACCTGGGACTTGATACCACTTGTGCATTTGTCTTCTTACATTCTGAATCATAGTTTCTGCTCACCTTAATACAGGCATAGAAGAAAGTAAAAAAACAATTAATTAAAAAATATGGAAGAAGGACTTAGGAGTTTCCCTAAAGTTACTTGGGAAGGTGAATTTTAAATATACTACAGAACAAAATTACAACTTTCTTAATATTGAGACAGTATATTTCTCCCTCAAATAGGGTTACACTTTCTCACCTGAAGTGCCAAATGATTTACTTAGCAACTGATTAACTTATAATTTCATGATCTCTAGCCAATATTTCAGCCAAAATAGAGAAAGTTATAATTGTTCTTATTAAAGATCTGGAGATTTACTCTTTTGCTTTCACAACTCAAGGACTATAATTATAATTGAGATGCCAATGAATTCTTCTTTATCTACCATGTAGTATAATATTTCCTAAGTGAATTATAAATTCAGACTTTATATTTCTCCTAGGGCTCTCTTCAAAGGTAGCTAAGTTTCCTAAGGTGTCACTTTATTCCTGGATAAATCTTACCTTAGCCAAACAACTACTAATGTCTAGCATATATGCAGTTATCCCTCCTCCTCATTAAAATAGGAGTTATCTGTACCAATTAAGCAGCTTATCCCTGCTTCTCTCCTCTGGACATGAAATACCTCTGCTGCTGCCTGTAGAACATTGCATTCACGTGCCTTTGTCTCAAAGAGATGATATTCCTTTTCCACTAACTCACATTAAAATAAAAGAAAATAGATTTTCAAGTATATGAAGGATAAAAAGTTAATAATCAGGAATAATCAGCAGAGAATTACCAAGTGGAAATCATCTGTGATCAACCTGATTGCCTTCTATGATGAAATGATGAGCTGCATGGACAGGGGAGAGTGCTGGATATGATCCACTTTGGCTTTCATAGGGCTTTTGACACAATCTTCCACAGAAGCTCAAAAAGCTGAGAAACTAAGGGCTGACTGAACTGTTAGATATATTGAAATCTGTCTGGATACTGGGCTCTCAGTAATCAATGGCTCAAAGGCCAGCTGGCAGTCAATAACACAATGAGAATCAGGGAGTTTGTTCTAGGTACAGCGTTGTTCCTCATCTTCATCAGCAACCTGGGTCATAAGGAAGAATGCACTTACTAGAAAATGCAAGGATAGTACCAAATGGAGGAAAAGTTGATACATTGAGCAGTAGAGTCTTAATTCACAGCAGTTTGACAAACCTGTGAACTAGAGCAACAGGATTTTCCCAAAGCTTAATAAGCAGAACTCCAATGTTCTGCACTTTGGGAAGAATAACCTCATACCCAAGTACAGCTGGAAAGTGGCTGCCTGACTGACAGCCCTGCTGAAAGTACCAGGGACCATGGCCAATGTGGCCAATTCATGGGTGCCAATGTGAATATGAGCCATGGTGCAGTCTCCCTCTGAAGTTGGAAAGCCAATCCTTGGTCACATTGAGGAAGGTACAGCCAGCAGGTCAAGGGAGCTCTTGCACTGAAGAGACTTCATCTGGAAAGCTGCACTCAGCTTGGGGCTCTGCTGTTCATGAAGGACAATGAGGAGCTGAGCAAGGTCCAGTGGAAGGTTATAAGGATGGCCATCACTTGGCCCCTTAGAAGCGATTGAGAGAGCTGGCTTTGTTAAGTCTGGCAAAGAGGGAGATCTAACAACAGCCTACAGCTGCTTGAGAAGTACCTTCAGTGACCACAGAGACAAATTCTCATCAAATAACACCAATGGCAAAACAAAGGCCAACGGGGAGAGGTTGCAGTTAGGAAGATGGAAGGACATTAAGAAAAAAATTTTCATTAGAAAGATGGTTGAGCACTGTAATATATTATCCACATAGGTGGAATCTCCAGCCTCAGAGGTTTTCAATGTGGTCAGACAAAATAGATTTAGGCTTGCTAACAGTCCTGCTTCAAGCAGAAGGATGGACTTGATGGCCTCCAGGGGCTACTTCCAAACAAAATTTTAATGATTTTGTGAAAATTTGTGAAAAAGTCACACTGACAAGTGCAATTTTCTTTTTAGAGTAATGTTTAGAAGCGTTATGGAATATGCCCTCTGTTCATGAAGTTACTTGAATAAATATAACCAGCAGGTGTAAGGACTAATCCAAAACAGTAAGATCTCCCTTCATATTACCTACAATGGAAGTTGTTTAAGACAATTCTTCACCTATTCCAGAACATCAAGCATTTACTGAATTACATATCAATATGGAAAGGCAGTTTTCCACAGGCAGAATGTGGCCTAGACTTTAATCAGAGAACAGCATGGAATGCCATTCCGGAACCTTCTATAATATATTAAACATATTCTTGTTTTTCCAGTCATGGCACCTTCAACACAGGAGTGCCAAAAGTGTCTAATATTTGTTCAGAGAAAAGAATCATGAACCTTATTCTGTCAACTTTTTGGCAGCTTTCCCATGCAAGAATTTTTTTACTTCTTTTTAAATGAGACTGAGAAGGGTCTGCCACCAAATAAATATAAACTAAATTTAAAAAACTGCAAATCAAAACAGTTCATTTGAATCTGTAAGAAAGTAACACAATACTGAATTTTGCTCATGTCTTTCAATAAAATTGTGGGACAGTGCTGCATTTCAAATGTCAGCTAGTAAACACATATCATTGTATTTGGTTTCTTCTTCCTGACTATAAAAGAAACCCATGGATATGATGCTTGTCCTGGCAAACTCTCAGCTAAAAAGCCTGCCTCTTACCATGCACATTACTTAATATCTGCACATGCCAGTATTATGCCAAATGCTGAAGTGATTTTTTCTGCTGTTGATCAGTGTTTTCATATAATAAACAAATTATAAATTGGTATGTAAACTGCATAATTTGTGGGATCCACCTTATCTCCTTCAGCAAAACAGTTTTCTTTTTAATCATTCCACTTAAATCAAGCCACTCATCTTTAACAAAGTTAATGAGCTACTTAGTACTGCTGCTGCAGCCATTCAGACTTCAATAGTATATAATGCAACATATTGAGAGAAAACAGGAATAAAAAAGCCCACTTGTGGTGGAATTATAAAATGGTTTATAGAAAAATCCTTGGAACTCATAGAGAATATTCAGAATTCGTAAAAAGTACTGAATTAGCTGCATGTGCTTATATCAATAAATTAAAGGCAAGGCAAGGGCTCAAATACCAGCCTCCACTCATCCATAACATTTAATTGCTAACTTGTATACTCCATCAACAGTTGGCAATTAATATTCTCCCAGACAGCGGGAGATTAAGTACAGTCTGCAGGATAAGAGAGGTCAGGGACAGTGTGTTGTGAATACATAAATGCACCATGGTCCATTCTATTTTCTACCATGGGCACAACCCTCGAGTCTTCAAGAAAGCCGTTCAAAACAAGAATCAGCATTACACTCTCCTGTGCCTCAGAATCAGAATGGATATCAAAACCACAGATGGTATCAGGTAGCACAAATCCAACAAGTTTGTCATTACTCCAGAACTAGTTCTCCAGTAGTCTTTACGACACTATACTGTTCCGGAGCAGTATGTCTGGCATTCACTGCTGTAACCAT
The DNA here is from genome assembly GCA_013397095.1 of Sterrhoptilus dennistouni. Lineage (NCBI taxonomy): Eukaryota > Metazoa > Chordata > Aves > Passeriformes > Zosteropidae > Sterrhoptilus > Sterrhoptilus dennistouni. The sequence continues at coordinate 1,079,197 of VWZU01017663.1, read as the reverse complement.
AGCTCACAAAAACATTCCTGATAAGTCAAAAATGCAGAGTCTGGGTACTGTACTGCTGACAGTGCAGCCACAGCAAGAAAGAGCCAACCTCACTGGGTAGAGTTTTTAACCAGTTTCCATTGTGTGGCTTTCCTGCTGCAGCAGTGGTATTGACAGTACCTGAGCTCAGCAGCTTCGAGCTAACTCAACTCATTCACCCCAACTGCAGCTGCTATAACACAGGAATACCACAAAGTCCAGCTTTCAAAAGCCAGGGATCTTCAAAAGGTTCCTTTCAGCTGCTGGCCAGCCCTGGAGTGCAGGCTGGTTGGAGCTCACGGGGCACACAGAGAACAGCTCACAACCTGCCTCTGCAAAACAGAAGCCAGGGTGATGTGAAGCCCCCACAGCACTGACAGAGATCCTCAGTGGCACCTCCTCAGGCCCAAACTGTACCCAAATACTGAGCACACCCGGGGGGTCAGCCCCACAAGTGAACAGGCAGGTACAAACTTCCCTCCTCTATCACACCAGAGGGTTTTTTTCTCCAGTGATGTTGGGCAGAGGGGAAGTAGTTTTAACCATGTGGATATTCAATCATACAACTTCAGCAAGAAAAGCCTTACATGTCCTCACAATAGCAGAACATTCAGATCAGCACAGTGTACCTTAAAAAGTAGTGCAGCACCCCTACCTGAAACCAACATGCCTGAGCAGGACTGAGTAGCAATAAAGGCAAATTTTGTCTGTGATATTGATATGAACAATCCACTTCCTGATAATATGTCTATAATCACAAAAGAAAAATACTTCATGCTGCATAATCCCATCAAACCAGTGAAATTCAGTAAGCGTACATGACTGGGTTTAAGTGCCTCGAAAAAAAAAAACCAACTCTGTTAAGTATTTTAACTTCTGGTCCTTAACACCCTAAAGAGCTTTCAGGGTGATGCCTTCAATAAGTCATCTCCTGAAGTTCTGATAATAAAATTTTTATTACTTTCCTGTAAGTAGATTAAAACAAGTCATGCCTCTGAGTTAGAACGAGCGCCAAAAGTGCTTGATTTTTTAATTTTCATTCTAATGAAATAAAAAAACAGTTATCCTATGAAAAATGGGGAAAAAATGCAACACATCTAGAATTCCAATTGGCATCATCAATAGCAGAGGCTACTCAAGTATTTTGCTTATAACACTTAAGAAAAAGAAAAGAAGAAAAGTTATATTTCACCCAGTGGAGATTGGTAGACCTTTCACAAAAAAAACCCTCATATTTAAGGTCACATGGAACTATTTTGCTAAGTCTTAAAGAGATGCCTTAGTGAAACATTAGTTTCTCAATTGGATCAAACTAATTTGACTTAAAGTAAGTGGGAGGAATGGTTTAATTAGCACTATTGAATATACTCTACACCAGACTAGATTTTCTTCTCAGCATCAGGCAGAACTCATTAAAAAAGAGAACTCAACCCTTTGCTCATAATTACCTTTGGTAGACCTGCACTTGAGACAATTTTCTAATTGCAGAAGAGGAACTGCACAAAGCTACCATTCAAATGCATATATTAATTTAGTTTTATTTTCTGCTCAGCCTTCCAAAACTAATTATTTAACACTGAGGTTAGGAAATTGGAGAGTGAACCTCAAGAGGGATTGGGCAGAGGGTCTCTTAAATAAATTGCATTTGAACCTTGAAGTGGAAGGACAACTCTAAGAAATAATTTGCAAGACTGCATAAGAAAAAATGTCCCCCAAACAAGCCCTGTAAAGGGCATGTGGTTCAGCATTGTTTTTGTCTTCACACAGCTGCCTTACAAGACTGGAGAGTTACATGGCAAACAACATTCATTTCTAAAAATAAAAGTAAAGGTAAAAGTAAAGTTTTGTATATGGAAAAATAAAGAGATTTGACATAGAGTGACAGGTTTTGAGCTGACCATAGGTACCTCTATGTACAACTAAATACAACTCAGATTTGCTCTGTGGCAGCCAATAGAAGACACGAAAGCAACCACTGAGACCACCTCTGATGAAGAGAAGAACAACATGCACAGAGAGAAGCTTAAAAGGAGGGTTTCCTGCTCTGATTTATTACCCAGAAGGCACATTCTGACCTCATAGTACACATACTGCAATGTGCCCACAAGAAACTGTATGGAGCCAATGTTTTAAATTAAATCTTAAAACAGACTTTGTGAATGTGAGGAAACTGCTTTCACAAAACATCATTCACCATCAACTAAATGACCAGGACAAATTCATATATCGATGTTCCTGCTGGGTACCCATAATCTGGATGGTATCTCAAGGAAAGGGCACTAGACATACTTAAGTCACCATGTCAACCAAATATTTCCTATTGCACAAAGAAATGCTCACACCAAGTTTGACTTGCTTTGACTCTGCTTAGAGCATAGCTAGAGATCAGACCAAGGAGTGTTAATAGGACAGAAAGGAGCTTGACAGCACTTCTGAGAGAATCCTCAGCATCTTCCAAGATATACCTCTAAGTCTGCAGGTATTCTGGGGAGTAATATCCATGTGGTCTTGCATACGGTAATGCTTTCCTTTGCATAATCTAGCAAATCTCTGTCCTACTGTCATTCTACTCTTTAGATCTCCATAAACCCCATTTACTGTTACTCCAGCTGTGTCATAGATGAGAAGCTACTATTAAGAAAAATTATAAACACCTTCTAAAAAGGTCAGTTTCTCTCTGCTACATTACTTTTGATAGCATCTTGACTTGTAAATTTTTTTACAATAAATTCCTGTTCCACTGTATAACTTTAAGAATTGTTTTCTTGATAATAGAAAGAAACAAGTTAATATGTAACCTTGTTCATTACCAGGTGCAGCAGAATCCTGCAAACAGTAACACAGAGTACAAAGACTGATGAGTGAGTCAGCACTGTGGCTAGATGATACCACTGGAAATCCTCAGATATAGTCTCATTGGAGCACAGAAATCCTGTTTCTCAAAAGAGCACTGCCAAAACCCCACACAAATTTTATCTTGTACCTTAACTGCCCCAAAACAGCACAAGACAGCAGAAATCTCTAACAATATAGTACTTAAATTTAAGTAAATTTTTTGTCACCCTTACACAATCAAACTGTTTTTCATTTCACCTCATTAATTCTAGTATTTCTTTACCACATCTTTCATACAACCTCCAACCAATCCATTCATAAAATAATTACACTGTCCTATGACAAAAATCTTGGATTTACCCAGTAAAAATAATTACTAGTCAGGAAACCTATGGTTTGATAGTATTTTGATTTAGTTATCATATCCTCCCTTTAGTTTCATCCTTGATTGGGATAAAAGAAGTCCTTATTCAGACCAACATGACCAAAATCAGAATCAGACTTCTTTCTCCTTTGAAACAGACTTGGAATCAGTCAAGCAAGCTTTTGATGTTCTTCTCAAAGAAGAGACTGATTGAAGAATTCACAGTACAGAAAAACACAGGAAGAACAGTTTTTACCATTGCGGAGAGTAAGATTTCTTCTTAAACAAAATATGGAGAAAATGTAATTTAGGAGAACTCTAACTACATAAAAAAGGTAATATGTTATGACAAAAGCACAGGAAATATATTTAGCAAAATTACACTTTTAATAGCTGTAATTAAATTATTATTAATTCTCTTAAGGTGATACCTGAATAGAAATGAAAAAAAAACCAAGATAAAAATCTAAATCGTACTATGACTGTATTTTATGGTGTTTCACCAGAATTACATGTAGGAAAACAGTGAATTACACGATATCATAAGCATAAGTCACATGAAGATTTTCTCTACAAATTTAACCACAAAAGAACCTCATGGTAGACACTAAATAATAGTCTCTAATTGAAATTCAAGTTTATCTGTAGCATCTAAGTGATTAAAGTTAATATGATTCAGAATTGTTAAAGGAAAACATCTATGCAGGACTTAAACAAGACACTCATAAGTCAAAATCCATCATCAACAAGTCAGGTCATTGCTGTGCTTCAAAGCAGCATACAGATTAAAATATTGCATAAGAACAGAAATATTATATGGGTACCACTGTTAAGGGAAAAACATTGGGTTTTCTGTAAACGTGTCTCCCCTTTGCTCCTACAAATGAGTAAAGATGCAATGAAAAACATGCTTGTAAAAAAAAAAAGCCCCAGAGGCATATAAAAATAATTAGGATATGTATCTTCTCACATGTAAAGGCCCATAGGATTTCTTAGCTCTGATGAAGCTCAGAAAAAATCTTTCAGTCTATTAACCTCTTGCAGAGTAAAGAAAGTAAGTGCCTGAGAAGCAATCAACACAATTTATTTGGACAGCATTTTCTGCAGTCTTAAAAAACATTTCTAGTCAAGACACAGAAGTATCTATTAAGTAATGGAATCCCCAAATGTTGTTATTGCTCCTTTTATTTATTTATTTCTTAAATCTCTTCACCTCTCCTCGGAGTTTTCCCCACACTACCTGATGTAGAGGGCATTTGTACACTTGGACATTGTAAATTATGGACAACAGCAAGGAGGCAGGCCAGGCTCAGGGTCTTCTGGCTGCATGGATGTGATAGTGTGACATCCCAGCCCATGTGGAAGTCACAAAACATGGAGGAGAGGCATAAGCAGCACACAGGAGACCACACAGGGTTTGGCTGCTGAGCTCTGGTAGGAACAAGAGAGTCAGAGGGATGAACCTTTCACTGCCTGCTGCTCCAGCAGGCTCTGGAAGAGTGAGAGCAGCTGCTCTGTGGGGATGTGTGGGCACTGCCAAGGCTGGGAGGTGCTTTAGCCTGTCACGGGGTGAGTGTGGTTGCCATGGGTGGAGATGCCTGCCTGTTCCCTGCTGGTTCACCACCCGGGCTTTGGGAGGGCTGCCTTTCACCCATCTTTGCATCCTGCCCCAGTGCAGCCGGGGCTCTCCACTGGAGGCCAACTCTTCTCTTTCACCTCTCCAGCGGGTGGGGATGCTGTGAGAATCAACACACACAGGCTTGACCACCAAACCAGGGCCAAAATACGAAGAGATTTATCTTGTTACCTCACTAACAACGCTGGGCAGCACAGACGCACAGGGACATGGGTTCCATTTGGCTTAGTTCATCCCAGCAAACAGAGACACACAGGGACACAGGCACCATTTGGCTCAGTTCATCCCAGCCAAGGGCGTGGAGGGCTTGCTGCCAGCCCCAATGTATCAGAAAGCTTTGCACATGCAGTTTTTCCACAAGGCTGCCTGACACAACTTCAGTACTGCCAATAGTGTCAAAATACTATCAGCTCCCTGCTAACCATTTTATTTTACTGCCAAACCTCCAAATTATACCTTCTTTTTTTCCATATATAAGTAATAAAAATGGTTTTTGATATAATCATTATGTAAGTCCCTTCTAAACTTTGATTCACACATCTGCCTGGGTCCTATCCCAAACTTCTCCAAGGGTTTTGAATCCTGATTTTAATCCATCAATTCTGACTATACTCAGCCTCAATTCTTCTCCAAGAACTCTTCACTGTGCTCTCCCAGGTCATGGCAGGCCTTAGCAGAACCTCTAACTCCCTTCCACCACTAAATGCTGAAGAAGAAGAGAGAGAAATTGTCTTTATTACTTGCCAGCTATATGGGCTCCCCAGACTGTTCTCTCTCTGCTCTTTTTGCTTGTGCTCCAGGTAAGAGCACAGGACAGGAGAGGAAGGAAGATGGATGAGTTCAGCACGCCTCTGTTGCAGACTTCATTTGATGTTTCTGCCTCTGCAAGTTAGTAAGCAAGGCAGCAGAAGGCACTTTAATTTAAAAAAAAAATTAAACTAGACTGGCTTCAAATATTGAAAGACAAACTGAAGGTACTTGTTCTGATTAACATCCCATAGAATTAAAAAGTTCTAAAGCTACCCACCTCAACCAGATATTCAGGAAGCAAGTGTCAAGTTTAGGTCTTCCCAGGAGAAGCAAGCAGGACACAAAACCACAGCCAGAAGCAATACTTCACGAAGCACTTTCCACACAGATCTGCTTTCATCCACAGAGCTGTGCTGTTTAGTGCCCCCCCTGCTTCTGGCAGAAAAGGATGATAAAAGAAATAGCACAACATCCAAGAAAACAAGGGGGGGAAACAACCCCAAGCCACTTAACAGGCGAAAATTAAGACACCTTGTGAGAATCGCTGTAGACGCAGTGCCCTGAAATTTGGTTAAGACATTTTCTTCCCCTGTGTTGTCATCTTCAAGTAGGGGCATATAATGGCTGCTGAAAATACCATTTTTCCACAGTAAGGTACAGTTAGGTGATATTAAAACCAAAAAATGGCAAGAGGGAAGGGGGGGTGACCTCCACTATATTAAATATTTCTGTCTCATGGAGTTTGTGAAGACAGTATGTACATCAAATTTCATTATGGCACCTAAAAGCTGGGGAAAGAATCACTGAGGAAAGAGAAATTTTAAAAGGACAAAGAACTAAAGAGTTGAGTTTTTGTACAAAAACTGAGTTTGCTAATGGCTGTGTAGAAAAAAAAAGTCTTTTTTTAATGACAGCAACAATGCAGTCCAATAAATCAATGAAAAGGGCAACTTGTGGAGACTTTACAGAATTTAAAATAAAAAGAAAACCCACACAGGGAATTACGCAACTTTCCCTGCAAAATGTTCATCATTTAATACCATGTTACATACAGAATATGCAATTAAAACTTTTCTAAACTATCTTTGATTCAATATCTGTATCATGTAGCTTTTGCATTCGTGGCTATCTTTGAAAAATTTATTTTAGAATTTCTAAAATATTAGTTTTTGGTTTTTTAATTAAACTTCAGTCAAGTAACAGAACTTAATATCACTTTTCTAAAATGCAGTGCACATTGTTATGCTGTATACATCAGTCTTTTCAGTTAGTCAATCAGAAAGTTTGGCATCTGAAAGGTGAAGTAAACATACATTTGAGATAAAACTAGAATTGGTAGATTTATATTTTAGTCACAATGCTGCACTTCTGTAATGTGATCTTTTGCTGAAATATACTAGTATTCTGCCCATTTTCAACAGTATGTGCTTCATTTAACTTTTAAATTTACTGGTGTTTACTTTTGTAATTCAGAAATTAAGAATATAGAATTGCACAGGAACACTGAATAAATTCAAGATAATTTCTTGGTAGAAATATGGAGAGAAATACAATTGTTGGCTTCTAAGCAACTCCCTATTTTTGGTGGGCTGACCCTGACTGGATGATGATCACTCACCAAAAGCTTCTCTATCATCTTCTCCTCAGCTGGGCAGAGGAGAGAAAATAAAACAAAAAGCTTGTGCATCTAGATAAAGGCAAGGAGAGATCATGCACCAGATACCACCACAGACAAAACAGACCCAGCCTGGGAAAATTGATTTAATTTATCATCAATTAAATCAGAGTAGGAGAATAAGAATAGACCCCAAATCTTAAAAACATCTTTCTCCTGCCCACTCCTTCCTTCTTCCTAGGCTCAACATCGCCCTAGAATTCTCTACCACCTCTCACCATTGGTGCAGGACAGGGAATGGGATCTGTAGTTACTCCATCATGTTGTCTCAGCCACTCTGTGCTCCCCAACAGAAGGACTCTTCACACTTTTTCCCTGCTCAAGCGTGGGGTCACTCCCATGGATGACATCTCCCCATGAACTTTTCCAGTGTCGTCCTTCCCACAGGCTGCAGTTCTTCAGCAACTGTGTGAGTCTCTTTCCATGCCATGCAGTCCTTCAGGAACAGGCAGCTCTATCATGGGTCCCCTTTAGGGTCAGGAGTCCTGTCAGCAAACCTGCTACAGCATGGGCTCCTCTCTCTACTGGCCCACAGGTCCTGCCATGAGTCTGCTCCAGCATGGCCTTCCTACCAGGGCCACAGCCTCCTTTGAACATCCACCTGCTCTGTGCGGAGTCTTCCACGGGCTGCAGGTGGATCTCCGCTCCCCTTTGGAACTCCACAGTCTGCAGGGGGACAGCTGCCTCACCATGGTCTGTGCCAGGGTCTCTGGGAGAATCTCTGCTCTGGTGCCTGAAGCACCTCCTCTCCCTGACTCAGCCTGGCTGAGGTCTAACTCACGGGCAGCAGAACATTAAGGTTCTGAGATTTCAGTTCTGATTGCAGTATGTTAATTTAGGATGGAATTCTTAATCAGTTGTTATAAAAATTAGCTCTCAACAACATTCTGAGTAAAATATGACATCTGTTTCTCCCCTCAAAACACAATTGCTTCTGATGTTTAAGTGTTCAATGTGCCCTGCAGTTGCTCTCCTCTAGACTTAATCACTGTATGCACATACACAAATTGTTCTGAGACTGAAAGCCCTGCAGCTAAACACTGAACCATTCCAATACTCCTTGATAAATAAAAGACAGAAGCACTACAACCGATGTATTACATTTGGGTGGCCAGTAAAATTCGTTCCTTTGCTGAAACCACAATTGGAAAGATCGCATCTTCTAACAGTGTTATTATACAAGTAGTATATGTAGTTCTGGAAAATAGGAGTTTGTTCAGGAAGGAATGAAACCACAATATATTAATGAGAAGAATGAAAATAGCAAAAGGATTTCACATTATGCTATGAGCATTGTAATGTTTTAATCTGTTCTGCTAACAGACTAGTGTGCAAATGGGGGACAGAGGGATGACTGTTTAGCTTTGATTAAAGACCTGTCAGAAAAAAATGAACTTCAAAAATGTCTGTGAAACAGCACAAATTTTAAAAATAGATATATAATTATTTCAGACCCAAAACTGAATTTATTGTGCTACCTGAAGAATCAACAACATAGCAGCTGTTGCAGACTAGTTATTTTAAAAAGCTGTAAATTAAAATGACAAGAAATAACCTCTGCCACAAATAGAGAAGAGTTGCAGAGAGCTATTTCAAGTAGGACAAAAAAAATTACATTTTGTTAACAGGAAAGAAGTCTCATATAACAGCTAATGAAAATGAAAACAAAACTGTGACCAAGGGTGTTTAATTTGTCTCTTTATTAAAATATAAAAATTGAATTAATAGCTATTCTATTTAGCTTTTGGATCTACAATTTTAATACTGCTGTGATCTCTTTCAAAACCTAAAAGGAATGCAAACTTAATAGTGCTCCTCTGATCAAGGTATGTTCAATTACACATGCATGATAGATCCATTCATAGTTAATGGAATGGAATAAATTCTGCCTAAATTACAAATTGCAAATTCCTGTTTCTGCATGTTATGGATTTTTATTTAAGAATAGCCCTTCTTATGAGAAGAGTAGCCAGCTAAACAACAGCAGATAAAAGAAATTCAGGAAGGAAATAAAGGAGATGGGGGAAAGGTAGAAGGAAGCAATCTATTAAAATGCTACACTAAACAATACGCAAGTAATTTTCCCAGTGAGAAGATCCAAGAGAGAATAACTGGGACTGGAATTAAAAGTAATAATATCTTGCTCTGTGATAAACGTTCTATTGTCTTTGTAGGCTTTAGAGCAATATTAAGAGCTGCAGAATTGTGGGAAGATAAGAATCCTCCCACCCAAAAACAAAACCAGATGATCTTGCAGATGAAAGTGCTGGTGAAAATATAAATGTATAAGTGGCAGATTTTTACACTTTCAGTAACACTCTTGCTGAAATGAGTTCTTTTCACATACTTGAATCTTGCACAGGAATGAAGAAATTTTCACTGTGGCACCATGAAAAGGTCTGGTGTTTCAAACCAGAGAGCTCAAGAAATTTACAGAGTTCCAATATTAACACAGTTATTTCTTTTGCTTTGAATTATTTATCGAAGAACAGAAAAAAAATAATAAAAAAACCCCAAACCATTTATAACTATTAGTTTTATGTGCGTAAACACTTGGTTACCTTCTTGCATGTGAATCTCCTTGTATGAAAAAGCAAACAAGCAGAGCCTAGAAATGGATGGAAGATCAAGCCTTTCCACACCTCCTGAGATAGAAGCCCTCAGGAGAAGGACAGGTGGCAGATCAGCAGAAGCAGCACATCCAGGATGGGCAGAGAAGCCAGACTGCCATCCAGCTGAGGACACTGAGGACACATCAGAGCAGACCTGGGGCAGACTTCTCTGCAGCCACCCCAGATATTCAGGACACCAGGTGCTGCTTCCCTCAGATGTCCAGAGCAGGAATCTGGTATCATTGGCCTCTTTTCTCAAAGAGATCTGGGATGAAGACTGCAAGCAGCAGTACTAATGTGCTATTTGAGGCTATTCCCTGAGAATGAGGTCTAGCAAGAAGGCTTCTGGCAACACCTTCACTGCACACCTTTGTAGGATATTACATTAGACATTGTAATCCCGTGGTTCAAACCTGATGCCTGGCCGGCTGCAAAATTGTTGGTTGGATCAGTACTGACAGCAATTAAGTTCAATAAATCTGGTGTAAAATGTGTAAAAAAAAATACTGTGAGCAGCCACATTCTTTCATTTCTCCTCATAAGATAGCTGGGAATTTCAGCTGGCTGGAACTGCTCACAGAGTGTCCCAGATGAGCCAGTTTCAGCAGATGGGCTGTTATGGTTATTGTTATGTCGTTTGGATAACAAAGATCCCAGGGAGGTCAAGATAATGATCTCAATGGCTTTGTAAAGGAGAGTTCAGGCATTATTTTAAGGCTGTTCATATAGATGCTACATGTGGAATTGAGTACACTGAAAATGCAGAATGAAGGGGCGTTGTTTTTTTCCAGACAGATATATTGCATACTCAAAGCACACCATGGCACTCAGAGAGTTGGGTGACAGGATATTTTCCCTAATGTGCACTTCAATAAATTCATGTACACATCAGAAGAGATTGACAGTGTTTTCTTTAAATGCATACTTTAGTAAACTGCACTTAAACAGAAAAACAATATACCAATTACAGGGCAAATTCTTGCTGAAACGTTTGAACATTCATTTTGAAAAGCCTAGCCATATGAAGAAACAATGAACTCAGACCAATTTGTAGCATTTGAATTACACTGCAGAATTTCTTGGTATCAGAGTGTTGCTGTGTAATGGCATAAAGTCAGACACCACAACTACAGTAACTACAATGCACTATTCTCTTTGCATCATCCCATTTATTGCATTTCAGCATTGAAAGTCAAACAAATGAGAGTCCTAATCAATGAAGTGACAGTGCTAATCTATCTCTTCATCTGAATTTTGAATAGAGTGTACTTCTGTAATGATTACAGGCTCTCAACTTTACTGTTACTCAAAAAGCATGTAGGAGATAGTAAATTAATTGTGATCTGGAACTGTACACCCAGTGTCTGTTTTATAATTCGCTTTGAGGTAGCTAACAGAGAAAGTAAAGTGCATTATGCAGCAAAATCTCTAATTTTTCAGAAGTTTACACTCATTTACTAGCATTATGTCAAACTGATAATTAAGCCTGGAATAACAGCACAGCATTACTGGGCTGCCAGCCCAAATACTGTTTAGTAGATAGGCAACTAATCATCCATATGTGGCTCCCAACTGTGCTCCATCAGACAGAACTCTGGTCTAAAACTCAGGACACCTGGGCAGCGCACTTCCCAATAATGTAGAATGAAACTAAAAATTGTCTTCTTTTGAGAGATAAGATTAGAAGAAGAAAGGCTAAACAGCAAGTAGGCTGCTACACTTTGTTAGGTGAAGCACCCCTTTTCACTTCCATATAAAATATCACCAAACTTCAGACTATTTCAATGCTGCGTCTCTTCAATTCCATGCTTCAGCCTCTAACAGCTTCTGCTCTTCCCACTCTTGCATTCAACTCTAACAAGGTATCATTCAGTTTTTCTGCACCTCTCCCTCATTCCAGAAGAACCCTGATTTCTTCCATGCACAAGATGCAAAGATTTGTCTCCTGGGACTCGAGTCACCCATTGCAGTAGGCTTCTGTCTGTAGGATAACTACACCCTTGGTTACAGGACTTAGGAATGTTTGCACCAAACGAGTCCCAGAACTGCAGGAGACAGAAGGATGGTTGTATGGCTAAGGCAGTTCAGTACCTTCCTCAAAGACCTGACTGATTTGGTCTTTATCTCCTCAGTCCTGGAGCTCTCTTCAGTAAACTAAACTCACAGCTGATCACTGGATATTCTGTGCATCATTTGCTGAGATACAGATTTACAAAAATGCTGATCATGCAAAAAGGTACATCCAAAGACACTAGGAAGTACATTTTCATTAAAAAAAATTCAAAGTACTCTGGGCATTTAAAAGAACATACAGAATTAGAATATGTGGCAATTTTAGGTTTAAATCTCTTTTAACCTTGCTTCTGCTTCTGCTCTGCAAAATGGAGACAGTTTATTTCCTCTCTTTACTTCCTTTCTCCTTTCTTTTCACTCCATTTCTGTGATACTTGTGAAACTCATTCTACAGTGGGAAACTTAGTTTTAGAAATTGTCTCTTCGGGAGAATATTTGAATTATTCATTAAATAAGGAACTAGATGAGATATTGAAGGTTTTCTATATTTTTTTTATTATTATTATTATGGCCATTCAAATGTAACTATCAGTGCAGAAAATTCACTTCTGTTTGCTGAAAATTGTAAGGTTTGTACTTCAACATTATCCTAATGCTGAACTAATTTTTATTTCTATATTTCCTAACTTTTTACTATTTACATTGCACCTCTGCTGTCCCAGAATTCAGCAAGCTTTATATCATAGGAAAAAAAAAATATATAAAAGTGCATAGAAATGAGAAAAATTTTTTTTTAATATTAGAAACTATTGAGTTTAGTTTCAAGTTCAGATTGAGATTTCACAATAATTCACATTTTATGTGCTCCTACTCATCCCATCTCAATTAAAACCTGTGTATTTGCCAATAAAGATTTTGAGATCAACAGTTCATTTATCACATTTGCTTGAGTTACTCATGTCTAAATCATATGCCCACTCCAGCTACTCACCACACAGCAGTTGGAAGGACTGATTAAAGACTATGGTTTCTGTTGCCAGTGACAGCTATGATAAAAGCAGTTAAAAGAAGGAAGAATTGGATCTAGTGCCATGAAAATAATGTGCTGAAATATGGAAAAGTTTTTAAATCTCAAGATGAAAGTATTTTCCAACATGACAGATGCACTTGGTCTGATAAAAATGAAATTGTAAAAATGAGAGCCAGGCTTGCTGAACACAAATCCTGTGAGTTAAGAAAAGACAAACAGCAATGTACCTGTTTAAAATGAAAAATGTTAAATATTCCAGTAGCCAAGAACCAGAAAGAATATTCAATTTGGTTTTAGTTTTACGAAGAAATGTTGTCTTCATGTTCAGAATTGCAGGAACACATGGCAGGGAGCAAGGAATTAATATGCAAAGGGAAACAAAACAGTGTGCTGCAGGGGTAAGCATTTCTGTGATCATACTGATAGAGTAGTCCAAACCTGCTTGCTCACTTGCTTCAGAAAACTCAGTGCTCGGCTGTGAACTACTCTTCTTTCTCTGCTTGCAAGACTAAAATATTTGAAATCTAGCTCTTACTTTTTTTGGTTAAGCCGGTCATGCCTTATGCAGCTGCACAGCACATCTTAAAGAATATAAACCTTTCATCCCCTTTGGCAAAAGCTCAAACTGCAGTGATTGAACACTTAAGTGAAGAGGAGAAATCAAAGTGACTCTCAAAGACATGTGACTCTCAAAGACATATGACTCTCCAAGAGAGTTTCTCCAGGATAAAATGAAGTCCTACATGACTAAGAGAATTCACACAACCTGTTCAGGGAAAACTCTCAAAATATTGGTAAATGAATCCCCTGAATGAAAAATGCCTTATTTTAATTTTTATTCTTTCACTGTGGAGTTATCAGGAAGGAATAAAATGCACTCACCCAAGAAAGTGCACATCTCAAGCACATTTTTATTATTCAAATAGACATTTTCTGACCTACGCCCTCAGTTTCCTATACTTAGCAAAGTTGCTCATGGCTCCACTGAAGTTTCTGCCTGCATAAGTAAGCATGTGGAAACAGCACACTAGGAAAGTTATGTGGCAATAATAGCTATGGAAGATAGCTGAAAACCATGCAGTTAAAACTTCCTGATTTTAAATGGAGCACATGGCATTTTAGTAATTGGGTCATGATCACAGACAGTTAAAGAAAGGTGCGCCAATATGCAAGTTTTTCTTCATGGTTGTTTGGTTGATTGCTTTACCTTTCCCCACAACAACAAAAAAATCCTGATCTTAGATCTCACAACTGGTTAAGAAAATGCCTATTTTAATAGTTACTCTTTGTTACTGTCTCTATTACTGTAGGAATAAAGGTATGGTTCTGACTGAGTAACAAACTCAAAAAAGCAGGTGCTCATTTATCAAGTTTTTGGGATTTATTTCTAGTGAGAGGATTTATTGTTTGTCAAATAACATAGGGCAGTGTTTTAGTCATTGGTCCAAATATACTTTTCTAATATTACTCTTTTTTCATCTGCCAGTAAGGCCTTAGTTATCCACCACCATCCTCAGGACTCAAAACTATGTTTACTGTACTGGTGAAAGGTTTTGGCATAACATCAGGGTGAAAGTACTCAAATATTCATATGCCAAAGTCCTGAAGGCAAATACAGGCTATGACTTATACTGTGGATGCAATCACTGTGTCCTTAATTCCGTGTTAAACTGTGACCCAAGGACAATTATCTGGCCTCTCTCTCCTCTCCCCTCCAAGTTATAAATGAAGAAAACCAAGCACGTGGACCCAAAGAAGTTGGAAAGAAAGAGCAGTACCCCAAAGCCCCCCTGCTTTTCAGTCCAGACAGACAATGTTTAATAGTGTATTTAGACAAGTAACTGAGCTATTTGAGCAATGTGGGAAAAGAATCTTTTGGCAAGGATGAACTTCATCTACAGCCAGTAGACTTTGCTAGTAAAGTCAGTATAGATTAGATCTCTGTACCTCTTTCTTTACCAGTCCTCTCCTAGCTTTATTCTGCAGTCTCCAGGAGATTCTTATACTTTATTCAGATGTGAAATCACCTCTTGCAAGTTGGACTGAGCAGCCTGATAGAAAAGATGTATGCTTTGCTTGGATCTCCTTTTTGCAAAGGAAGTGTCTGGGACTACCTCTGCAGCCTCAGAGGAGTTAGGTCAGCTTTTAAAAACTAATGCAAAGCCAGAGGAGAGGAAAGAGGAGGGAAAATGCTTTTTTTTCCCATGTGGTTTGACTGATACACCTCAACCCAAACTTCCATCCCAGCAGCAATTCACAAATTAACCAGACTGTAGCATTTTTGAGCAAAGCAGAAACTTGGACTCATAGGGAAAGAAAAACTGCAGTTAGAAATTGTAACTTGAGCTCAGAACCCAAGGGAAACTGAGATGTCTAAAAAAATTCCTTCAGAGTGAATCGTTCCTTCCCTAAACACCCAATTCAGGAAGCGAATAAAAATGCTACATTACAGTTGTTAGAAGTTTCTTCAAGATTTTGATGTTGATTTTTTCTCCTATCTCATTTTCCTTCTTCAGATTATATGAGATTTGTCTGTCTCCCAGTCAACAAAAGGGTCCTTCTGATAACATGAAAACCACTGGTAGCAACAAGCAACAAGCAATTTAATCACATTCATGTGAGTGTGGTTTGATCCAGGGTTTTGTACTCAGATAATAAGGAGACCTTAACCCTAAAATAAGGAAAACCCAAGGGTTTTACTATTTGGAGAGTGGAGGTTTCAGCCAAGGATCAATGAATCAATGCCATTGCCAGGTTCGTTGTAGAAAAATGAATCATCAGTTCTTTAAGTCAAGCCTTTAAAAGACCATATGGGATCTCTGAGAATAGCATTAAAAAACCCAAATCAATGAAGACACTCCCTCTTTTGAACTCTAGAAGTTCTTGAACTACAAATAGATGAACAAATCCCTTGTAATTTATTCACTGCTAACAGTGTCTCAGGATATTTAAAAACATGTCCATGCAGGTAAATATAAACCTGAAAAAATGTGAGTTTATATAAATAATACACTATGTTATTTTTATTATGTCCTACATATTTTGAAGGAATTAATTTCATCAAAATAAATCTGATGTTTTGTCCAGGTGAATTAATGCTCCAGGAAAGATCATAATTTGCTGCCATCTTGTCATAGATTTAAATACATTTTCCTAGGTCTTCCAGGAAAAAAATAAAAGTAACAAAAAAAAATTGTTCTGTTTAAAAAAATAATTACATCTCAAATTTATTTGACATGTTATCCACATAGAAAATTAGACTTTCACAAAATGAGATTTCCCAAACTATGCAACACCTCAAAATATCTTTCCTCATTACTATAATTTGTGTTTTAGCATTTTCCAAATATCTTTCCTTGTATTTCTGTGGTTTTACTGACAAATCTGGATAAGGACAAGCACAGTTAATGACATAATCAACAAGAGGATCACCAGTGGAAGTCAGACACTTAACAGGACTTGGATCTCAGTGCCTTAGATGTCTAGCTCCTGCTGAAAACAATGTCAAGAATGGAAATTTGTTCAAGAACATGTGACAGAGTTCTTAATATGGATCTAGATCAATATAAGCCATATACACTATCACAGCATTTTAAAATACCTGATTAAATGAACCCTCTTAGCCATCTTCAGTACAGAAAGATAAAGAATTGAAGTTTACCTTACATCCTTTTTCTACTCATACCTCAAGAAAAAGAATTAATTATGTTGAAAAAATACTTCGGTATAGAACAGTTGCCTTTTACTTACATGAAAGGAGAAGAGGAAATTTTGAAATAAAAAGGAATAAAAGGAATTTTTAGTGCATTTCCCATTGTACAAGGAACCAATGATCAAACACAAATAAACTGCTTGGCTACAGCATGTCCAACCCTATCATTACAGTGAAGTGGAGAACTGGGGAAATCATTCCTATTCCCTGCCCATTAACCATGTGCTAAGTCCTCTTTAGCTTTCTCGGGGATTCACAGACTTTGTTTTACGATGTACGGACTGAGGAGAATTGCTTATATCTGCTTTAATGCATGAGTTTGTATTCTACCTTCAGCACAGAATTGTATTTATCTCCCCAAAGCTGAAAAATAAGGCTAATACTGCAATAAAACTCATCCACATACAAGCTGGGGTCTTTTGTTTGTCTCTACTAGAAAAAAAATTGAAGCGGTACTTTACTTTCATAAAGTAAAACTTGGGACGGGAGGCTTGCATAGAACTGATCTTCCCTTTCCACCATATTCTCCCCTTTTCATATTAACATGTTAGTAAGTGCCTTGGGTGGCTCATCAGAGTAATGGTCTCTTCAGATAGCTCAGAAGAAGCTTAAGTTAACTCAAAAGAAAAAGAAGCATTTTACTGAATAAACTAACAATGTCCAAGGTCTTTCTTCATGGGAAACATTGGGTTATGTAAAGGTTCACATCTAACATTATCAGGCTTTCTGTTCCCTTAATGCATATTGTATCTTCCTAATATTTGCATTCGAGACAATAATTAGAGTGGAATAATATTTCAGCTGTGAGACTATTTATCTGTGCACCAGACCTTTTTTTAAGTTCAACACAACTGAGTAGTGATCAAAAATAATAACACATATGGGTCACTAGGAAGTAATGCAACAGATTTCTGTAGGTAAATCAGCAAACACGCAGAACCACCATCAATGGTAATTAGCAGCAGCTGGGTCATGTGTTTGTCCCATTGTAAGTGTCACTCTAAAGGATGCTGAGCTTAATGGTTGCACACAGAACCTTGCAAATGTAGCACAGAACACAAAATTATAACTTCTTCAGCTTGAAGAGATACTGGGGCATGAGGGCAGTGCAAGGTTTACATAGCTATGATCTGCTCAGTACAGAATTTAATCTTTATTTTGTATTCCACTGCTAATTTAACAGCACCAGCAGTGCCATTCAGTGCTGTTAAATTTATGGCTGATAATTCAGCACAAACAACTAACACATCCATTTGTTATGTTAGCCAACAGAAGAACAGGCAAGTGGGTGCACTTAAAACTTTACAGAATAGGAAATTGAGTTCAGAGCACCCCGGTGTCATAAAACACCTTTATGTTCTTTTCCAAGAGAAAAGGAAAAGTATGTCAAAAGCATTAACTGACCTTGTGAATGCAAGATCCCATATCAGGAATTACAGAAGCCTGCATTTTTTCCCCCTCACACTTACTAAAATGTAATTATTGGCTGTAAACACAAATATCCATGAAAAGTTGAAAGCTGAAATTTTTAGACAAATAAGCAAAAAAGCCCATTATACAAAGCTATATAAATGCCACTAGTATTGGTACTGACTGCATTGCTTATGCTTAATTATTAACTAAAGGTTTGAATTGTAATTTAGCTTTAATTGACACAAGCGTTAGGTTGGAAAAACACTACCGAAATGAAGGTTGGGGGTTGGGTTTTGGTTCTCGTTTTTTATTTTTTTAAAAAAAAGCTTTGCTTATGTTGTCATATTTATTACAGAGAGAACTTTACTCATTTCAGGGCTCTTGGTGAATTTCAATAGCTGGAACAACAGAGGTTTCTAAGAAGTTAGATAGGTAAGGAGGTTTCTAAGGAGTTAGGTAAAATAGTGTAAGTTATGATCCCATCCATCACACTTTCCCCCACAGGGACAATATCAAAAGTTCAGTATCTGCCCATGGGGTCTAACTGTGACTTGGAAAATGTTCATGGGACTTTTTAGAAATTACATTTTCTTCAGTCTTCACCACCTTCAGATTCTCTTATACAACAACTTTACTTTTATGAAGTTATCTACAGTTGTGAACTGCAAGCCAATCAAATCTACTATTACTACTACAAGCTAAATTAATCAGCAAATGCCAGAAAGCACATTCATCACAGCTACTGGTTTGCATTCTGATACCTGCATGATGGTTTGATATTTATTCTTCTGATCCATCAGCTGGCACACCATGCTGCACAACACAAAGGCTACCTTCTGCACCTAAACTGTTGAGACAAACATAATTAAGCATATGCCTGTTTGGCTTGACCCTCGACACACTAAACTCAATCCAATATAGAGACATACAACAGAAAGATGGTTCAAAGAAGCATCTTATTGAAATAGACAGAGCAATTATTCAGCACACAATCAGCTTGATAAATTTATATGACCTATCAGAGCTGTCTCTTTAGAAATTGAAGAATTATGGGAAATCTGAAAGGTAGTGTAATGTTCAAATAATATTATTTTTTAATGCAAAAATATGCTGGGATTCTATGCCTTAACTTAATTGGAAAGCCATGCATGTTTCCTTTGTTTCATGCCAAAAATATATTATTGCGTAAGAGCGATTAGCCGTTACCAAAAGACATTGTTTTCACAGAATACAATGTGATGAGACAATAACTCAATCTTCCCCTGCTCAAATCACAAACTTTTTAATCTTTCCAAACAGTTCAGTTTTTTAATTTCCTGAACACAAAAAAATGATGTATGTCTTCTCTTCCTCTTCCCATGTATCCATATTCATGCAACTATTTAGAGAAAAGAAAGATGAACCAATTTGGGGGAAATTTTAAAACAAATATGACACTAGTCTGAAATCATATGTGATGAATCTCAGACCAAACATAACCTTTTGTAGAATTTAGACATTTTGAAGGAATAAAAGATATTATCTTCACCTCACATTATTGTTTATACCATCAATGCTAACCTGCTGTGCTCCTCAGAAATTAGTTCGTGGTGCCAGAAAAAGGCAACTCCTGGTTAGGCTTAGAAGTGTGGGTGTCATAGACATGATTTTTGAAATGTAGAGGAACTTAGGAGCCAAATTTCTACTAGTGTCATTGTCTTACTTGAGGCAAACAAAGATGATGAAGAAATGAGCTCTACAAACACCTGAGGGAAGCATTTAATGGTCTCCACAGACACACAGATGTAAGTGAAAGCAGAAGATGGAAAGTATTCAAAAGAGATTTTTAGATGAAAATGTAAATGTTTTGGGGAAACCAAGGCATTTTGGAAGACCAAGATTCAGCATCTAAGCAAAGAACACAGAAACAAGTAGGAATAGAAATTACAGGAACACAGAAATATACTATAAAAATCCAGGAGTAAAAAGGGTTGAAGGAAAGGCAAAGTACAAACCAAGAGACGAGTCTCTTTGCATTCCAGCTGAATGCTGGTTGCAAGCAAAATCAGTATAGGGGAAACAAGGAAGCTAAATCAAGAAAATTAGTTTACTTTCCAAGTGTAAATTTGCCGTTTCTCAAGAGCTGAGGAATACTGAGGTTTCTGCAATCACACAAACAATGATCAGAAAAATGCAGCAAGAAAGCTGCTGGCTGGGCTGCAGGCACTCTCAACATTGAGCAGCAAGGCAAATGAAGCCTCAGGCAGTAGCACTGCACTGACAGAAAACTAAATGGAAAGTGTTGTATTAATTACCATGAAATAGATACGCTATGGGAGTCAATGATCAGTGATGCCAGCAAGATCCTGTCATTCTCTGGTCCTAGGCAGTTAAATGTGGTTCAAAGAGCTGAGTGCATCTGCTCGGTATCATGCTAACCATCACTAGTAAATCTTTCTAGAGACCTTTAAAAGGAAAACTCAATTAGAACATCCTAGGTTTAAGAGGAAAACCTCACTTAACATTTCAACAGCACAACTTGCAGCTGCAAACAATTTCAAGAACGTTTCCCCTTCCCATGACCATCTTCAGCAGAACAAACAAGAACTGAGCTGGGCTAAAGCTTCTGCTAAAATCTGAACCATTTCTCTTAACAGAAGACTCCATACAACAGATTAATATATGTACAAAAAGCAAACACAAATTCTTAACACTGTCTTCAAGGCCTGGTAAATAGCTGTCCCATTGTCTCAAGATGCACAGCAATGGCACAAGACATTTGGTTACTGGAAGAGCTGGAGGCTCCTTAATAAAAGGCAAACTCAATAAGAGAGGAAAACAATGAAGAATCATATAAGAAGAGAACGGCAGAGAGTTTGTAGTTAAATTCCTATTACCTGAAATTTAATAAAACATCAGTGAAATGGTGTTAGAAAATCCATCTTAAGAAAAAAAAAGTCAAAGTAATTAGACAAAAAACTGTATATGCATGAACTATGTAAAGATGTCAATCATTAAATTTTGCTGGTAACAGATCAGGATTTATCTTCTATACATTTAAGGAAATAGTCTTATATTGAGGAAATGGGTTTTGCTTTCCCAAATTACTTTTTTCCCAGATATCTGTGTCTTAATTGAAGATTTGTTTGGCAAGGCAGTGCTTCCCTTTGACTATTCAAATTAATCCTGAAACTGGTTCCACTGGGCATGTAAAATTTGTAAAATATGTTATATTTAAGACTGAGTATTGATTTTCACAGTTTCAGTTGATGTCAGTGGGAGCTGGGGCACTCTCATCCCTTCAGAGTGGTTCATACATAGCTCTCAACAGAGGATGAGGATTACTTCCAGCCTCTCTAAGTACTTGACAAAACATAAAGGTCCTGGTGACATGTGAGATCAAGCCAAGTACAACATTTAACATATATCATAATCAATACGGGAAGACTCTTGTCTAAATATAATTGCCAGACCACTTAGTCCTACACTTGAGCCCAGTGTCCCAAAGTTTTCCTGTTTTCAAATCTGTGTGTCACAGGCTGTGTGGTCCCCACATATCCTGTGGTAACTCAACAATATCAAAGAGTGAGCAGCAGAAACTTCAGAGTGGATTGTTAAATGACCAAAGCAAGAAGCTTTACAGAGGAGACTGACAGAATTGCACTACAAACCAATGGTTGCCAAAGAAATACCTGTAATTCATGTTGGGTATGTGCTATCCAGACTTTTTACAGCAGTCAAAAAGTACCGTGGAGAGTTTACAGCTACTGTAAAATCTCCTTTAATGCTTATGGATCCTGAAGAGGACGCTTAACCTTCGATAACCTTTGTGTTCTCCCCTCTTTTTTTAAGTACCACTACAGTTTACATTATCCAAAGAACTGCCAACTGTCCTAACAAAGGTCCAAGTAAAATAAATTCATGACTGCATAAGAAAAACATCAGACTTTTATAGAACTATTTCAAACATAAATCTAAAAAAAAAATTAAATACAAAAACATATGCAAGTAGTTAAGTATTGGCTGTTCTGCTTTTTGGAGTTATTTACCCACAGCTGAAATTTAGGCTTTTAAAAAATAATGAATCTAAGAACTTCAGTATAATTTTATCCATGCTTACATAATTAAATTCAAGGCTTATGAAGAGTAATTATATATATTTTAATTAATTACTAATTACTATTTTTTCAGACTACAAATTGCCAGACATAGCACTATGTCAGTAATCTTCTGAATACTATTAATGATTTATTTGAAGTGCATTCACCTGCCTGCAGTAGCATAAGGTAATCTTCTATCTTCATCTTTAAAAATAAACTAAGCTAATAAAATAAACACAAACTCAATATTCATAGATCTCATAGATCTTATTGGCAGTTTACTGAGTTGAGAAGATGACCTCTATTCACTTTTCCAATAACCTCACAAAGTTATTTCTTTATTTACTTTATATGCATTTTTTCACCCTAAAGACTAAAAATGCTTCAAATGTTCTGATGACTGCTTGAAAGTATAGAGCAGTAACACAAACACAACTGCCTTCTGACAGACATCCATTTTGTTAAAAAACAGATGATATCTCTCACTGGCTAAGCTCATATCTCCAAAATACAACTAAAAACTTTAATTTCTGGTGATATCAAAGATTATCTTCAAGCATACTAAAAAAACAACAGCTGCTGTTATAAAATATGCATTATTTAGAAGATACTGTGATAAGCTTCCATCATTCCAGAGAAAAAGCCTTAAAGTTCTTATTTTTGTCCTCATTATAATGCCATGCTTATTTTTATGGTTATTGCCCATTCACTTTCATAGAACTGAACATACTATTTGAAAAAGTACAAAAAGTAATTTGACAAAAATTTAAAGGAATCTCATGTGGAAGCTGATATTTAAACTTTACCTGGTTTTAAGTTGCATCCATTGATTTTTCTGCAGAGAGAAAATCAACAACTCTCTCCAATTGTTGTGCTTACGGGACAACTTAACATTAGACAGAAAAATCACATTGCTGAAATTGCTCTTCAGAAATAACAATCCTTTGTTTCCCTGCACCAACATCAAAACAGAGATCTTTTCTTATGTATCATATTTGAATGCAGTAAATTGTTTGATGTCAATGTGGTTTCACAATTTCATGGAAAATAAACTACAAAAAATGCACTGAGCAGACAACAGTTGAAATCAACTTTTTGCAAGTATATGTATACATAACCTCAGATCATTGCTGTTAAGGCAAAGGTTTCCTCCACATTTCATTTTGGAAAAAGCTATTTACCAGAAGACTAAAACATGACTACATGAATACTTCTGTTTTAGAAATACATTTACACTTCCTGGCTTTCCATTTAAAGAAAACAATCCAAAAAGTGTAACTGCTTGAAAACCTTGCAACTGAAGACTTTTATCAATAATTACAGAAAAAAATATGACTCTGTAAACAAATCCTCATTGCTTTTTCATGATGTGCAAACACTCGAAGAGAAAATCATTGTCAGGATGAGCAAATTAAGTGAAAACAGTTACGCTACAAATGGATTTACGTAGGAACATTTCATAAGAAAAAGGAAGCACTACAATACACAGGAAGCGAGATGCAAAATTTATTTTCAAATTATAACCTTCTTCGTATTATTCTGGTTTTGTTTTCTTATCATTTACATTGATGTAACTAGTACATTTACTGCACTCCGAAATTCTGTTTGCTTCACAGAGTCATTTCATTGCTCCAATAACTGCAATTTGAAATCTTAACATACTTCTCATTCTTTCAATTTTTACTTCAAACTCTCTTCTCTTTAGCATCAGTGTTTATTAATTTTCAAATAACATCCATCTTCATAAAGCAACATCATGGTTTTGAGTACCATTCAATCATAGATTTTGAATTCAATTTGTGGAAAGGAATTGATGACTAACTGTTGAAAGTTTCAAGTAAATTACACGAAATATGAAATATGAATCTTACATATGAATGTAAGATGCAAACTTGTGCAAATAACAAACAGGCACCCTAGTTCCATCTACTGATCAAGCATACTCAGAAAAATTCATCATTCTCTTGCCTTAAAAAAGACCAGTTAGATATTTGATAAAAGCAGAAATAATTTTAAAGATGAACTAACATAGACTTTTCAGTTAATTACCACAACTTACAATATTTTCAGCTGTAACACTGTAGTATTTTTGTCAGGTTTTAGTCTTTGTCATCTCAAAAGACATTAAAAAACCAAAATATTTCAAAAGGGAAAGAAAAAATTCCACATATTTAAAATATAGTGGACTACAATAAATATCTGAACATAGTATTGCAAGTTTTCACTGTGCTACAATAGAATGCATTACTGAGTTACACATTGCAAGAGACTGTAAAATAAAACACATCATAAAGGACTGCATATTAAGCATATTAAGAAGCTTTTCATAATGTTCCATATTTAAGTTTTTATATAAATTATTTTATTCCTACCATAAGATCAGGAGACCAAGATAACTTTTCCAGTTTAAACATACCACATAATTGGTAGTCAGAGCTATATGGATTTAGGGCATGATCCAAAGTGACACTTTACTGGACAGTAACACATTTATCTGTCTCTTGTTTGTCACTTAAATCAAAAAAGAAAGATTTACTATGACAGAAAACAAGCCTTAGTGTTGCCTAAAATGATAACAGGCAGAAAATGAACAGGCTTGGTTAGAGAACGGTGCTAATAATGCCATGGTTGTGGGTTTGATCCTTGCATGGACCATTCAGTTGGGAGCTAGACTTGATGATCCTTGTGGGTCCCTTCCAACTGAGGATGTTCTGTGGTTCTGTGAATCTCCTCACACAGCCTGAACAAACAGCTTGTGTAGCTCTGTAGATATCCTTGGCAAGAGGTTTGTCCTCATCACCAATGGCATCATTAAAACCTGAGACCTGGACAAAGCAAGGACAGCTGTGCCCAATGTTGGCAGTGACCTTTGCCTGCATTCCTCCTCCACCATGGGAGTGAAGTTTTGAGGAATAAGTGTAGTGCAGGTAGCTCGGTGTTCTGGGTCCCTACTCGGATTAAGCTATTTGAAGGATCTGGACATCTGAGACTCCGCTGAGGGAAACCTGGGATTTAGCAGATGAGGAAACCTGGTCTGACTGTGTGGGTGTGGGGTGTGTAGTGGAAAAGGGACCTCAGTCCCAGTCAGATGGTGCGAGAGTGACTGACAGTGTGATTCTTGGATGATCAGACAGGGAAGTTTCCTTAACATGATGCAGGACAGTGAGCAGACAGTTGTTCCTCAGTTGGGAAATGCTGGAGCAAAGCCTCTCTAGGATGGAGAAGTTTCCATATCTCTTCTAGACCACAATAATGCATGGACAGCCCTGAGCTGCTGAAAATATGGGGAACATAGGGGACAAGAGGGTTGAAAGAAGATTGCTCCTCTGGTGGCAGAGAAATTGCTCCATCCTTGGTTAGGATCTTTCTGCCACAGCTGTCCTTCAGTACCAGTTACTGAGATGTGGGATTCCCAGTTTGTTACAGTTTGATTGAATCCTGACAGAGTAATTTGAGGACTTCACTACAGCTCAGTAGGATTCAGCATAGCTGCCTGTGATCATGGAAATCCCTACACACAGCAGTCATCTTCAACCTTAGTATTGAGATCAGCTTCAATTTCAGTAGGCCGAAGGACAAGGAACTGTTCAATCAGCTAAAAGCCAGCAAATATGAAAGAGTAGTAGGTCCAGACCAATGACACTTCAGGGGGATTTATCACTAGGAAGGCCTAATTAATACTTTGACTCCCTCCGCCTAGATTTATTTCAGGAGATAGAAAGCTAAGTCTCCTTTGTAAGTCACAAGAACACTGCCAACTAAAAGTGTCTTGCCAATAGCAAGAAAAAGGCTCTGAGTCCTCTGGGACATTGCTAAGCCAATTCTGCTGCATGGACTTCAGAGAAGGCTGAGGCTTCTCATCATACCTTGTAGTATTTGCAACCACATCTCGTGTTTGGATTTCGCCTGCTGACACAGATCCAGCTTATTTCAGAAAATAGCAGGAGACAGCAGTTAAAAGAACTTTTTCCTTCCAGGAGAGGCAGATGCCCATGTGAAAACCCCTGTGTGAGCAAATGGTCTCTCCTCAACTCTTGGATATGCACTGGACTGAGGCTTTCAGCTGCTCTAGCATTTTTTAATGCAAACTGTAGGACATTTTTTTAACAGTTTTTATCAGCATAATCACTATTAAAGCAGTTTTCAGAAAAGATACTCCCTAAAGCATACAGATATAATACATGCCGTAACAACACTGTAACAAGGGAAACACTTTAAATAAAGAGATACACATTTCTTCTCTATCACCTTTCAATCAACAGTTTGAAAGCAGCTACCGTAGAAGGTTCTTGCTCTTCAGGGAAGATTTAGTGCTTCTCAATTCAGTTGGCCTTTTGGCATTGCCCACTCCGCACTCCTGGCCCTGGCTGAAAAAGCATATTGATTTTTATTTGATCTTAGGGCTCTAGCTGTCCCAATGTGGCATGATAGAAGTACAGGCTGAATACTCGAGTGTTACTACAGCTGGATAACATCACCTAATTGCCACTAACTACTGTTCTCCCCAGCAGCTTATCCTATTTAATGGAATTCTAGTGGTATTAATTACATTTATTAACATATTGAACAGAAGTAGTATTCTGCATAAGGTGATGCAGAGGAAAGTCTTTCAGACTCAGGGCTGGGGAAGAGTTGTCACTAATCTTTCAATAAGGGGGAAACAAAAACCCCAACCAAACAATTCATGTCACTGTGTAGAAAACAGCCTCAAGCAGACTTTTTTATATACCCATTCTGAATTGCTTTTTTATTTGGCATGACTAATCAGATTTTGTGATTTCTTTTGTGATCCAGTGATCAGATGCAGCAATGCTGTTTGCTGTATTGTTTCTGCACTAGCAAACTTTGACTATGTTGACTTAACTAATAGACAAGGTATTTGATTGCCATGGTAGAGGTAGTGTATTTGTTCATGCATTGCTTACTACGCATTTTCCTGGGAATGGTAAAGAAGGCATTCTGTCTTGAGTTTGTTCATATTTAGAAATTGTGTCAAATTGTTTTCTCTTATTTTAGAGAAATCTGACAAAGCAAATAATCTAGCCAGATTCCACACGAGTTACAGCAGCAAGAGCTGTTGATGAGTGACACCAACACAAAACTTTTTCATTCTATTTCACAAGCCATATTGACAAAGTATAAAGTTATTAAAGACCTAAGGAAAATAGTTCTTCTCTCAGATCATCTGATTTGTACCCATGAACAAATATAGAAATAAAAATAAGTAGGAAGAACATGTAGGCTTATTAACCTAGGCCATGACAGATCTAATACCTTTATAAAAATCAAGTTTCATTTATGTATAGTGAAGTGTCCTCAGGGAATTAAGACACAGCTCATGCACGAAGGTTAAAAAAATTCTAAGGCAAGTTAAACAGTAATAAACAATATTCACAACACCTATGCTGGATTGGAGACAATTTACATTAACAACATTAACAACAGATTTAAGTCTGGAACTTTTCTGTCACAAAAGATGGAAATCATCAAAACAGAGAACCAGATCAAGTTTTGCCCAAAAATAGACCAGGATGTAGTACAAAACACAACGTTGTACACTTTAATACAAATAATAAGTTTAGCTGTGAAGTAGTGTGTCTAAACAATGACAGAATGATCCAAATGCAGTTAAAAGCACAAACTATGAGATACCAAATCCAACAAGAGCTAACAAAAACCAAAGAAACAAAGCCACGATCATGAATGTGACAGAGACAACCACTGCAGGTGCTGTGTTTTACAGTTGTAAGCAGTAAGAAAGCACAACGTGGCACAAGTGAGCATCTGCCCTTTCCATCTCCAGCTCCATCAGAAAGCGCACAGGTACTGCCACCCTCAGGAGCAGCAATTTATAAAATACATTCTTCCAGCTGCACACACGGGCATGCAGTTGCCAGCTTCGTTTTAATCACAGCATTGCCACCAAGAACTTTTGTGGACTCGAACAAATTAGCTCTTTGCTACAATTTTTGCAGTTGTAAAGGGTGAAGTTAATATGAGCCAATCCTAAAAAAAAGTGTTTCCAGATTTATTATTCAGTAGCAGTTTGAAAATGAATACTGCTGTATAAACATTGCATTTTACTTCAGAGCTGAATGCAAACAAATAACTAGCATTCCAACTGCTATCTTCTACATCTACTTTTATTTCCTTTAAATACATGCAAATAAATTCCCTAAAGTTAATAGGCTTAACCCATACTTACTGAAGGGAAACCTAGAAATTTCTTTCTCCAACCTAGAAATCTCCATTCAGTAGCCTTTAGCTTAGTCTATTCCCAGAGTATTAGTATCAGAAGGTTATTCTTATATTTTCATTATATCAATAGATTATGATATTTTTACTGGCATATAAAAGACATTATGCTACTCTAAGGACCAAAGCTTGGTTTTTAATGTTCCTCCAAAAGGCAAATAGACAAAGTTCTGCTACTCCAAGACTCCATACCAGACCCAGTATCAATCCCTTGGACTAACCTAGAGCCATAGGTAATTATACAAATCTTGGTGGAAAAACAAGATGTTCCTAACAGTGGTCCTGACAAAAAGCAATAAGAATTAAAGAGAAAGCCTTCCCATCTCTACTGGTACAGGATCTTTGTGCTGCTGAGAGATTTTTCCAAAGAGAAAAGTTCAGTTCGAGAGCCTTGCTCTTAAGTTTGTGCTGAAGAGGAAGGCTTCCAGCTGAAAAAAAAATTAAGGAACAATATTCTACCACTATTAGTCAGAGATTAAAGTAAGTGAATTTCACCTTTGCTTAGCAGAGTTCCTAAACTGGGAGAGGGAGAAAATTCAGCAGCACTAAAGCAGTCTTTATAAAAGCCTGTGAAAAACATTGGTGCTTTTTTCCATGATGCTAATACAGCAAACTTCAGCAAATCTTTAACACCCTGAGCTCACTCATTTCGATGCCTTCAAAGACTTTGAGGATTTCTTAGGCAGATCCTTGACTGAGAGCTGAAGCTAAAACTGAGCCTACTTACATCAAAACATAAACTGAGCAGGTTTATCTAGGCCCATGGCCTAGATAAAACTGGGAAGAAATATGGTCATTTGTACCAGCAGGCGAACAGCAAATAAACACATTCTGATGGATGAGGTTGGGGTGAGGCTGTTTATTTGGGGGCAGGGGAGGAGGGATGGGGTGTAGTGATCAGAGAGGACTTAACAATAACTACAAAGCAAAGTTCAATACTTTTATTGGATTATCTGCTGTGGAGCTTGAGCTCCAGTATCCTGGGTTCAGTGCTGCTTGGAGCACCCCAAAAAGAAAGCAGCAGCACTCACAACACTGCTACTTACAAACTCAGACAGTGAATGACCTGCATATCCAACACCAGCACGGAAACACTGTCTCACCACAGTAATAAAAGTGCTCAAGGTCAATAAAACATCTCCTGGGTATTTTGCACATTAATGGAAATACACATTTCAAATGTTCTTGTATTGCCAACATAGATTCTTCAGGCATATGACAGAATAGAAAGATGAATGATAAGCAACATCTGGTTTTATGCCTGTGGAAATGAAAATTTTACCATTCTGACTAAAACAATACTGGAAAATGGATCGCTATTGATCACATATTCTGGAAGAGATTAAAGGCATGCTTCAACATCTAATTTGTCCTTACATAAGCAAGTATGACCCAAGTGGAAAAATGTTCCCACTTCAATCATCTGACTTTCACAGTCTCCCAAAGTACAGAAAAGCATGAAGAAAACAGCTATAGATAAATCTTCATGACAGATCCAGCATGTAGGTTTCCTGTGCATGGAAAGTGATTAGACTACTTAATATTCCTGCAGTAGACAAATAATCCTGAGAAAAGCGTTATTTGATCAGAGTTTTAATTAAAATAAGCAAACAGCCTAATTCAGAGTGTGTGTCCAGGAGACTCACAAGAAGCAGTAACATTTTCTAAGTAATGTAAACCATTTGTTAAATTATTCTGGATCTGACCTATGTAATATTTAATACGCTCTGCAAAATAAGAGCCAGCTGCTGAAGCTAACAACATTTTTCATATTAAAAGTTGTTTCCTTGTATTTAATTTCTTAGGATGATAAAGGTAGTTTCCATTTTAATTTGGCAAAGTTTTCACTCTAAAGGGCTGTTGTTTTTTGGGTTTTTTCATTTGTGGGGTGGAGGAAAAGGTAAAAAATTATATGAATTGTTTATCTATTTATTTACAGAATAAACACTTCAAGATGCTCAC
The DNA here is from genome assembly GCA_013397095.1 of Sterrhoptilus dennistouni. Classification (NCBI taxonomy): domain Eukaryota; kingdom Metazoa; phylum Chordata; class Aves; order Passeriformes; family Zosteropidae; genus Sterrhoptilus; species Sterrhoptilus dennistouni. The sequence continues at coordinate 1,048,843 of VWZU01017663.1, read as the reverse complement.
CAGCTATATTAGCTCAGCCAATAATACTCTCCTACCAACATACTCTTTATCAGAGCAACAATTGTACTTAACAGCTTAGATGAAGGCAGAAGGCAGTCTCTGAAGACAGCTTTAAAAATAAATATCTTTTAAAGCACTCCACACAGTGCTGTTTTGCTACTAGCCTTTTATTCCCTGACTTGACACATCACCCACTGAAATTAAAAGCACCTCAATGGCAGAAGACTCTACCACCACTGTCCCTAAGCAATGCTAGTATTTTCCCAGGATGACCACTATTTGTCTCATACCTGCTCAAACTCTTTTTAGAATTGCTTCAGCATGAGACCTATGCTTGCAAATAAACTTAATTGATATTGATCACAGCCACAAGGCTTATTTATGTATTGATATAAAGGTATTCAGAATATAAGTCTGGTTTCTGTGTACTGAAAAGAAGGAAGCAGCAATGAAATATATATGAACACAATTATGAGGGTTCCTGTGCACAATTTAGAGAATGGCACAATTGGACATATAAATTATTTTGACTTGTGTACACTCTGAAAAACCTGAAAAAAAGAATAGGAAGGAAAGGAAAAGAAGTATACTTTCAAGAAGAGCTACACAAAATTCAGGGAAAACAAAAAAAAAGACAGCATCAAATTTTAAGGGCTGGAGGGACAGAGAAGGCTCAGATTTCGGCTATATCACTCACCACTCCCATTTTTGTCTCACAGAGCTCACACTGACCCTACTCCTGATAACTTCTTTAGGTGTGAGGTGTCTTCTCCTCACACCTATGTTTTCAAAAAATGTCAAGAATCAAGAGAGCATATGCATGAGAGACACACATTTCTGCCTCTCTGAACCAAAGCTTTGGCATGGACAGCTGCTGACCTTACAGCATTAAGGAGTTTCACAGCCTCTGTTGGCTTTTTAGACAGGCTTCAGCAGCAGTTGATCAGGTGTTTTGGAGATGTAATTTTAATGTTTAAGCAGATCCTAAACCAAAAAATATAATTACCTTAAAAGCCAGAATTTTTAGAATGCAATGGGAATGTCCAAAACCATGAGGCTGCTCTCATATAGCAGAATAGGAAATTACATGCTCATCAGAAGAGACAGAGAGGCTCATACACTGCAGAGGTTCAAAGCTCAACAATCCAGACAAGAAACAACAGAAAGAAGAAAAAAAAACCTTCCACACTTTGATAAGCTCATTTCCACTTAGCTAGTATCTTACATAAACACATATTTTTAGTTCAGGGATTCTGAAATGATCATTTCAGACACATTAAAATTTTCCAGTGGAAGAACACAACCACGGGTAGCAAATAGAAACCTGCTGAGAGTAGATCTACTTTTTAAATTAATTTTTGTAGAGTGTTCAGAAAGTAGCCACAAACCTCAGGTTGAAAGCCCATAATTTACTGCTTCTGACCTTGCAAAGACCTCTTTGTGCCACAAGTTTTATATGAACTTCAAGAACCCCCTTTACTTTTAAAAACCACAACATACACAGTAAGCTGAAAAATATCTCTGTGCATTTACTGGTAAGCAGGTTTCACATAATTTTTACCAATGCCAGCAGTTCATATGAGTATATCACAGTGATTGTTCCAGCTCTACACACCAACTTGCAGAAAAAACATTCATCTGATATTTTAACCAAAGGCTCTAATAGAAATACCAACATTATACTAAGAAAAAAAAATCAGCAAAAGTCACACCTGAACAAATAACCCAAACCCAAAGAACTACCAAAGGGATAAAAGGCCTGTTTTCATTTGCCATGTGATGAGATACAATAAAAATGTGAAATTAGGTACTTAAAACTACTAAATAGGCAGAATTATTGTAGACCAAGACTATTTTTCATTCTAAATACCATTGGTGTGGATGTGTTTTTCTTTCATATACTGGAAACAAAAGTCATGCTATGTCAGCACAGACTGCTAAATATATCAAGGTTAGTTCAATACATGTTAAAATGTTAGAGAGAAAAAGAACATTCCTTAACGTATTTAGTCTTCCTGCAAAGTGGCTAGGGAAAAAAAAAAAAAGGAAACTAATTTACAGGGAAAAAATGTAAAGGAAATTTGAAGACTGATTCATTTATTAAGCCAGTCAAATTGTAAAAAGACAATATGAAAAATCAAAGCAAACACTTAAGTATAAGACAGAATTCAGGAAAATAAAGGGGGGGAAATGGTAGTTATCCATGTTATCCATGTATGTCTCCCTCAGTAAAGCATACAAGGATTAACGAAAGATTATCATGCAAAGAAAAAAGCTGCAGAATGAATATTTTAAGTTAAACAGAGATGCCACGCTGTCCTACCAAGAAATTTTCTAGAAGAAATGCAGATTGTTTCTGAAAAGCAAGTTGGGGCTACATTTTAAAACTACAGAACTGCAATCTTGGGAAATGTAAAAGAAAAACAATTCACTCACAGCAGAATTTACTGGCATTAAATCTGATGTTAGGCTGCCTTCTTCAACCACAGAACCATTGAATATACTAAGCTGGAAGAGACCCAAGGATCATGGAAGTCCAACTCCAGGCCCTGCACAGGACAATCCAAAATTCAACTTTGAACTTGAAGGACTCACGTTCTTTCTTGAATAAATGCTTCAGTAATTGTAAACAACAGAAAGTGAAACTGTGGAAGTATGAGACAATCTATTGATAATTAGTGCTCATCCAAGAGCAATGGCATCGGACGTGAACCCATTTCTGAGTGAGAGTGCTCATCACAGCCCAGTCATGGCAAGGATTCTCCAACACAGTGGGAAGTACACACAGATGATCCAAGTCTGCCAAACTGCTTTTGAAACAGATCAAAATCTATTGCCCTCCTTGAGCTATAAGATCCCCTTTCTCCTTTCTCTCTTAACTCCAAATATAAACAGTAACCAAAATGCTGCCGTTGCTTACTTCTCCTACAGATCTTAAAATGGTATTACAGTGGTCAAACTCCTTGAAGAATATACATGAGAAAAGCAAAGCTCAAGTCATAGGTAAATTATGCAGAATTCAGGAGATCTCTGCTACTTTCTGAGCTGTGCCCTTCATGAAAGATGAAAGACTTCCCCAAAGCCTGGGTTTGGAACTCTTTTTCCACAGACCGTATTCACTCAACTGTTTCAAGTGGTGCTTTATTTGAACCTGGATGCTGTATCTTCTCACCTGGCTACAACTCAGGAGTCAGAAACAGCAGCTCAGAGACAGAGGACTTCCTTGGAGCAGTACTACATTAAGCAGCACCATATAATCAGACCAGAGGATAAACCAAGAACTTCAATATGCTCAGCAATACAGAAATGCCTAAAACCACAAAATATGTGTAGATTTCCCAACCAAACCTGGTTAAGTTTGGTTGACACTGCTGTGTGGCAGTAGTGACTGTGCAGATGCGGCCATACCCTCCTCCGTCTCTCTACAAAGCTAATTATTTCTGCAAAATGGAAATGGAAAACTACAAAACTAGAATTGTAGCACTAAGATGCTGCATTTGTTCAATTCATCTTGCATCACAAAACCTGTATGGACATAACGTGTCTCACTACAAAAAAAAAAAAAAAGGAGGGGGAGAAAGAACAAAGAAAACATTCGTAAGTGTGATCCTGACCTTTACTATTTGCAAACAAATTAAATCCTACAGTGTTTAAGGAAAGCATTAGTCATTCAGTAATGTAACACCTTTTTTTTGCTGAAATCTGGCAGGGAAAGGAAAAAAATAACAAAACTCCCAAAAGGCAAGTGATTCTACTAGAACACACAAACAAAGATAAACTATAGGTTTTACTGTGTATTTAAATTACTTTGGTATTGAACAGCTTCAATGTTTCCTCCTTTTGGCTTCAGACTTACACTATAATTTGATTATGGTAATTCTCTTTCCTGGTTTTCAGAAGAAGTAATTTTTTTTTATTCTCAAGTACCATATCAACAAAATCATAATACATTACCTTAACAATTGGAAGTATATCAACATAATAATCCATACAGTGATGACTAAAGTCACAGTTAAGTATTTAATCTTGAAAACTATCAAATGAACATAGCAAATAACAGAAAAGCATAATATGTCAACAAAATTATTTCCCAGTCCTTCTGTGTAAATCAGAACACTTCGCTTTCCATTTCACACTTAAGCCCCAGAAACAGGAAATACAGCACATTTCCTTATATGATAAGGAATCCCAAACCTAATTCATTGTAGGCCCCCAAAAGAAAATAGCCAGAGCAAGAAACAGCCCGCTGCTTTACTTTAAAACAATCATAAATCTCTCCTTGCCTTGAGGACAGCACTTAGTACTCCTAAAGTTCAGGTCATCATATCATTAGTTCCATTGTGCCCTCCTCAAAAAGTATTCCTGGAGCAATAGGTGGTAACTAGGAAGTGCACATCCCAAAACCTTTACCACAGGCAAAAATGAGAAATGCAATTTTACCTTTTAACAGGCAAAGGTTAATGCAATAGAAAAATACATAGTCAAATACAGGAGAAAAGTAAATAACTTCATCATTCCCTACAAACTAAATTTAGTGAAAGCAGATTGTAGAAACCTGGGTCAAAGCACTGCACTGCAGATGAGTCACACACAATCCAATGGATCAAAATATTTTGCCTCCTCTTTTCCTTTATGATCATTCAGGGAAGAACTTTGCTTAATTAGCCAATTTCCCCTTTGCTAGTGTCTTTTCGTCAGAAATAATTTCAGATTTACTTTTTCTGCAGTTCCAGTTTTATGGTCTTGGGATATTAAATTCAGGCATTTTAAATAAGCCACTCTATCCCTGTCCTGTCACTTCATCTCTGTGTAATGATTGTAACATTTAAATCATTATAGAAAAAATTTAGTGTAGTTTTACAAGATGCTCTATGTATTCTTGCAGCAAAAGGCTTACTGGTGTTCTTCAGTACACACAGTCTCCATGTTCACAGTTGTGCCTTGCCATGCAAGGCTGAAATCACCTCTCCTTTGCACACTACAGTCACATTTGCCCCTTTTATCTCCTGCTTTGTGTACATTTTCAGGACAAAACCATGCTCCCTTTCAAATCCTCAGTGTAGGTTTATATTTTAACTTCTTCCTGTCCCCTCACATCAAAACCAAAAAGCAAGGTGTAGGCATAATTGTAGACTACACATCCCAAATAGCACCCAAGCTCTCTTCTCAAGTCAGATTCTACAGCCCAGTCAAATTTGGTTTCCCAGCACTTGATAAAATGTCAGACTTTGCTTTTTACCTCAAATTGAAGGGTCTCAGCACTTCTCTTGGACTGAGCTAATTTTAGTTGTGGTAATGACTGCCTTGAAGTCAAGTGACAATTGCCTAGCTTGTTTTAGCCTCATTCTATGAGTAACATATATGTAAAGATCTGAAAACTTACAGAGTTACTGCTTAACAAACAGGCTGTTAACTGGGGCCAGGGGAGGCTGACTATGAACTTTGACTAACTGCTAATGGGTGAAAACAGTAAAACTTTACCTGAGAACCAGAAAAAAAGAACGAGTAAGCAGACCATTATACAACAGAAAAGACATTATACAGCAGGAAAGAAAACCATCAATGCAGTGACAGTTCCCCAATGCAAACCAGTATCAGCAAAAGGACAGGGAGAACTTGCTTCACTTACAAGGAAAAGCCGCACAGCAATAACATGAATTTCGGAGAACTCATCAGATGGTATGGAAAAATAAAAGGGAAAATAAGTCTGATTGAAAACCTCCCTTTCTCATCCCACTACAAATTAAATGAAGTTTAATCAGATTTAGCCAAACTAGCCAGAACAACCAACTCTGGAATCAAAGACAGCCTTGAAGTATTCAAGTGAGCAACTCTCATCTCTATCTTTATCCAAAGATTGAGCACACAGAAATGGTGGCACTTCACTGAGAAATAAATGACTTTTGAGACCCTTCCTAAATGAGAAAGATTAGAAAAAATTGTGCTCATCTGCAACAGCCTACATCAGTAACAGCTCAATAAGAGCATCCTTCTGCAGTCTTGTGCTCACTTTAAAAAGTTGTCCCAGTTGCAGAGAGAGGCCAGAGGTTAGTGCTATGACCAGGCTGTTATTCTACACCACGCATGCCATCAGTGGAGGGCATGGTTTCCCCCTGGTGCTCCACTGGGAGCTGCCATTTTACCTACCCACCCACCATGCTGCCTTTGTCTGAGGAAGCCACGTAGACAGTCTATGGGAAACATCCACCATTATTCTTGCTCCCAGTGGTGAACAGCCATTCTGTCAGTAAAATACCTTGGTTTTGTATCCTTTTGCTATTAATGTTGCTGTTGTTACTGTGTCATGTCTTGTAAGAATAAGCTCTGTGCTTTCAGTAAACTGCTATCTCAACCCATACTTTCTGCATTTGCCCCTCCCTTACTGAAAGAGGCAAAGGAGAAGGGAAGTGGCTTACTTGGAGTTTATTTGTCAGCTGATGCTAAAAAATAATGTAAGTCAAATAAAAATATATTAATATAATCAGATGCAGCACTTGTGTTAATGAACAAACAACTTGTTATATTTGCCCATGTCTTGGGTTGCAATGCAAGATGTAACTAAAAGTATGCATTCTGTTACCATCTGTTGAAACTGGCTGGGAAGGTGTTTTTCTCTTCTATGGCCCATTCCTTGTGACTCCAGGGGGAGTGGTGGGTGCCTTCTGTTAATGAACCAGCTGTTAAAACCAGGTGGGGCACTGTTCCTTATCTCTTCCGCAATCCATCCTCCCTCCAGGGGAACATCTGCTGTTCATGGGCCATTAAGGCTCACCACATGACTGATAACACTACATCATCCCATTGTGACATGCTCCACCCAGCAGGAGGAGCCAAGCATTCCTACCTGGATAAAACCTGAGATTTAGAACAGGACAGCCTGTTTCCACTGGATTCCCAGAGGAAGACCAGACCCATCTCACCACCACTGGATCTTCAGAGGAAAACTCACCCTTCCACAGGATCATCTCTGCTCCAATAGAACCACATCTGTCACCCCAGTAGGACTTAACTGGACTGGTCCCAACACCCTGACCAACAGGGTGTCAGGGTGTATTCTGACTCTGTCAGTGCTTTCTTGTTTGGTTGGGTTTTTTTGTACTACTACATTTGTATTTTTAATATTCCTAGTAAAGAACTATTAATCCTATTCCTATATCTTTGCGTGAAAGCCCCTTAATTTCAAAATTGTAATAATTCAGAGGGAGAGGGTTTATATTCTCCATTCCAAGGGAAGCTCCAGGCTTCCCCGGCAGACACCTGTCTTCCCAAACCAAGACAACCCATTTTGTCGTCTCAACTTTTCAAAGTACACATTCAAGGCTGCAGTGTGAAAGATCAGTGTCATCATCATACTCTGCCTGGATCAGTTTTGTGTCTGCAGCATTTGTGTATGTACTTGGCATACATAATTCAGACATTGTGGAAATACAGCTCATTTGAAGAGCCACTTGCACACCATTCCAATACCAATACCAAATGCTCTGTAGGGTCGGAAAGAATGTATATATTAAGTTCACAAATTTGAGCATTTGAACTTACACATAAATTCCCCTTAACTGTAGTGAACTTTCCATACTGAAGTTTTCCACTTCTATAAAAACTTTTTTGTAATTTTAAGTAACTACATATTCTGTTTCAGCTGGGAGTTAATTTTCTTCCTTTTAGCTGGCACTATGGTTTGGATTTAGAAAAGACTAATGCTGATAACACACTGATGGTTTTAGTTGATGCTGAGCAGTGCTTACTCCAAGCCAAGGACCGTTCTGTTTCTCGTGCTCTGTCAACAAGAAGCCAGGAGGAAGCATGGCCAGGACAGCTGAGCTGAACTGGCCAAAGGGATATTCCACACCACAGAACATCATGTCCAGTATATAAGCTGCAGAGAATTGGCAAGGAGGGACCAGTCACTGCTCTGGGATGGGGTGGGCATCCATCAGTGGGTGGTGAGCAAGGGTATTGTGCATCATTTGTCTTTCTTGGGTTTTACTCCTCTCTTGTTGTTCTTATTATTAGTAAATTTATTTCCATTATTAAGCTATTCCTATCTCAATCCATGGTCATGGGCATCACCCTTTTTTCAGTTTTCTTTCCCATCCTACTGGGGGAGTGTGGGGACTGGGGTAAGTGAACATCTGTGTGGTACTTCACTGCTATAGATGGGGTTTAACCAGGACACTGTATTATGCCATTTAACTACACCTTTCAGTAACCTTTGTGTGCTTTCAGACAACCACTGTGCTTCAGTTCTTACAGTGAATACACACTTTCATATGCCAGGGCTCTCTCCACGTTAACCTTATCTTCAACAGGTCCAGTCAAAACTAAAAATTTCTGTAAGAAACCAAATTAGATGTTTAAGATTCTGTCTCTGGTGTGTTTTCCAAACTTTTTGTTTCACATCCTCTAGAATGTTTCAAATCGTAGGCCCACACAGTGTCTATTCCCTCTCCTGTAGTATGATCTGGAATCCAGCAAGGGAAAGGAAAGCGACAGGCAATGATTCTGGCATTATATTCAAGTTCTTCTTCCAGCTTCTTCTCCAGCTGTGGCATCTGTTGAGTTACAAGAAAAAACTCTCAGAAACAGTAAAAAGCAGCATTCTCTTTAGAATCTAATTCAGATGTTCAAGAGAAATCCAAGATTTGAGTAATTTCTTTTGAAAAGTCTTAGGAAAGCATTCATTATATGTATTATGGCTTTGATGACTTGACAAAGAACATCTGAAACCAGAAAATGGTTATCGTGCCGCAATTCGTGAGATCAAGGAAACTTAACTTTAAGATCTAAAAATAAGGTCAAACCCCATAAATTATCCCTTAAATAAATAAATAAATAAATAAATAAATCCTAACTAAAACTGCAGGAAACAGCCTTTGCATGTTCCAATTCACAATTCTCCTCAGTGGGATTCTTCTCTGAGAGAATCAAAGCTCAGCCCTGTGAATTTATGCTATTTATGACATCCTAAGGTTCATGAGCTATTGTGTGATACTCAAAGGTCATCACCCCTCAAAATCTACAGTCTGACCCCAAGACCAATCCTGAGACACTTAAAACATCACAAAGACAACAACCCAAAGCAAACATTCTGCTGTGACTCTATGGCAAAATACTGTTACATTAAATAATATTGAAATTGAGCTTAGTCGGATCCACACCCCATTAACATATGCATATGAATCCCTTCACCAGCATTCCATGAAACAGAATGTACAATTGTGGAATGGTTTGAATTGTGAGGGATTTTTAAAAGTAATCTAGTTGAACATCACTGCCATGGGCTGGGACATCTTCAACTAGATCAGGTTGCTCAGAGGCCCATCCAGTCCCCATTTACTGCCTCTCTGGGCAACCTGTTCCAGTGTTCCACCATTCTATTCATAAAATTTTTCTTACTTATATCTAATATGAATCTGCCCTCTTTTAGTTTAAAACTATTACCCTTGTCCTGTCCCTACTAAAAAGTCTGTCCCCATCTTGTTTACAAGCCCCCTTTAAGTACTAAAAGGCCATAATAAGATCTCCTCAGAGTCAAGTCTTCTCCAGGCAGAATAACCCCAATTCTCTCAGCCTATCTTCATGGGAAAATGAACCCACTCCAACAGGTCCACATCTGTCTTGTCCTGGGGCTCCCAGAGCTGGATGTAGCACGTCTAAGTGGGGTCCCACCAGAGCAGAGGGGCAGAATCCCCTCCCTCCCCCGCTGCCCATGCTGCTTTGGATGCAGCCCAGGACACGATGGGTTTCTGGGCTGTGAGCGCACGTTGCTGGGTCATGTCCAGCCTCTCAACCCCCAGCACCCCCAAGTCCTTCTGGGCAGGACTGCTCTGGATCTGTTCATCCCCTGTTCTGTGTTGGTACTTGGGATTACCCTGACCCAGGTGCAGCACCTTGCACTTGGCCTTATTGAACCTTGTAATATTCCCACGGGCCCATTTCTTGTCCAGGTCCCTCCGGATGGCATCCTGTCCTTCAGGCACATCAACTGCACCACTCAGTTTGGTGTGTCATCTGCAAACTTTTCTGAGAGTGCACTCAATCCCACTGTTTCATGCCATTGATGAAGATATTAAAGCAGGACTGCTCCCAGTACAGACCCCTCAAGGACACCAATTGTAACTGATCTTCAACTGCACATTGAAACATTGACCATTACCCTCTGAATGCAGCTATCCAGACAATTCCTTATCCACTGAACAGTCCATCCACCAAATCCATTTCTCCCCAGTTTAGAGAGCAGGATGCTTAGGGGAGCCGTGTCACATACCACTATGCAACTCTCCTTGGCTGAACACCTACAGTCCAGCTTTCCTCCATTCACAGAAACTGAGAGGATATGAAAGCCAGGGCAAATATCACTACTTTTCTAGAACAGAGCAACACCCTGATCAGTCACATACTCTTTTTCTAATAAGTGCCTTGCAAATTTTGCCATGGATTAACTGAGAAATAAATTAACACAGGTAGACTTAAAATAAATTTCCTTTCCATCATAGATAAAGATTGTGTTTTAGGGGAAAAAAACCCAAAACACCTAACAGATTTAATCACTTTTGTCCTTTGGAAAAGTTTGATGGTATGTTTAAGCAGATCAGCAGCGCACATCCATTTGGAGTTCCTTTTATTCTTACATATTGTATCAATCTGAATGAGCAATTTTAACAGCAAACTCTACAGGTTACTTCTGTTACACGTAAAACACTATTTACTTTGTTTATCATGATGTAATGTTTAATATCTTAAAAAATTTAAAGTGTAGTAGTTATTTAAAAATATAGTTTAATTTAAGTCACAAAGACAATAACCCATAAAATTTCACAAAAAGGATAAAAGAAACAAAACCCAAAAGAACATAATTAGAAAATAAGACTGAGTAAAGAAAAGATATTTCCAAAAGCTGCAAAGAGCTTCCACTATCACATATATGCAGGGTGTGCCTTTGATGTAATATCCTATTATAGCTACATTCAAGCTAACAATGGAATATTTTAGGAAAATTACAGTCATAGATCTAATATACCAAAGAGTTACCTCCAAATATATTTAGGGATCTGATTTCATCCACACTGCAAATGCTTTTAAACACTTCTGCTGCCTTAAACACCCAGAAAAATAAGCCTACTAGCACCTTAAACAAACTAGAAAAAGAAGCCCACTTTGTTACTTAAAACTGAGTTGAGACACTAGAAAAAATTTTGTTACAGAAAATATAAATATAGACACGGACTAATTTTCTAGGAGTAATTATGAAAATTAGTGATATTGTATGTGCATATTAGCACAAATTAGAAAGCATCATTAATAGTTCAGCCAAGTTTAGCGAAAAAGAATTGTAACCTTGAACCAGTCAAACTAGTTTTTAAGCTAAATATATCAATTACATTAGGTGTTACAATCATACTGTATTTTATGTGAAGCCAGGGTTTGGGGGGATTTTTTGGTGTGTCAACACAGATACATAGTTTAGTAAACTTTTTGTACAGTATATAATCAACTGAAATTCACAGGAGCTGCAAACATGAACACCTGGCAAGAATTCCATCCTACCCTGCACAAGTAAGTCTCTCTCTGCAATAACACAGAAACAAACACACCTTCCCCCCAGATGCTTGCAAGAACAAGAGAGGTCTTAGTCTTCCCTGAAGATCAATAAATTCAGGTTTTTAAAGCTAATCTTGGATATGAAATAAAAGCACTGTGTGAAAGCATCAAATCAGGCCAGGATTATTAAAAAAGCTAAAGAGACCCGTTGTTCCTCAGTAAAAAAGAAGACATGCATTAAGGTTTCTAGAAAATTATTCTAGTCATTCAGTAGGCTGAGCATAAACAACTTCCAAAGTAAATTTAAAAGGGATCATAAACCAACGAATGCTCAGGAAACACAGAGGTTCATACGTTTGCATCTGTTGCATTTATGACAGTACTTTTGCTCAAAGAATTTAACCTACTATTTACTGGATCTATGAAAGTTATTCTGAGCCCTATAGCCACCCTTTCTAGCTCAGCTATTACTAACATATCCTGCTTTATTACATTTAAAAGTTAGCTCAGTGTATCTGCTGGGTTTACACACATTTTCCCAGGACATTCATTTATTCCTGGTTTACTGAGCCAGCTTTCCTCACCAGCACTTTTCCCCTCAGCAGAATTCCTGATCGAAAATCCAAACGTTTCCAGTGCCCCCTGCCGGAACTCAGGCAAAGGAGCACCTAACACCCAGAGCTGGCAGCATGAGGAACACCACGGTGCTCACTAATACCTCACCCATATCCACTTCAGTTTCCAATAAGGGTTACAAATGGAATCTGAAGTAGAGATTTACTTCTGGTGCCCTTGAAGAAACAAACAAGCAAACAAAAAAGCACAGAATAGGAAGGTTTATTATGTTTCCTGTTAGTGCTGCAGAAATGCTTTCAATGTGTGCTGTATGGTATGGCATCACTAAAGCTCTTCACTTACTTCATCTCACACCTGCCTTAGCAAAGGAACAAGCAAGACAGAAGCACAGGCTGACAGAATTGGGTTTGTTCAGCCTGGAGAGGAGCAGGCTTCAGGGGAACCCAACTGCAGCCTCCCAGTACCTGAAAGGGGCCTATAAGATGGGAGAGGGACTTTCTACGAGCACATATAGTGACAGGACAAGGGGGAAGGGCTTCAAACTGAAAGAGCAGGTTTAGATTGGGTATTAGGAAGAAATTCTTCACATGAGGGTGGTGAGGCAATGGAACAGATTGCCCAGAGAAGTTGTGGATGCCCCAGCCAAGGAATTGTTCAAACCAGGTTGGATGGAGCTCTGAGGAACCTGGTCTAGTCAAAAGTGTTCCTACTCATGGCAGGGGGTTGGAACTAGAGAAAAGAAGGTTGCATGGACACCTCATAGCAACCTTCCAATATCAGAAGGGAGCCTACAGGGAAGCTAGAGAGGGTGTCTTCATCAGGAACTGTAGTGATGGGACAAGGGAGAATGGATAAAAATTGAAAGGGGAAATTTAGGGCAGACACTAGGAAGGAACTCTTTCCTGTGAGGGTGGCAAGACAAGGGAGCAGATTGCCCAGGGAGGTGGATGCCCCAACCCAGGCAGTCTCAAAGCCAGGCTGGGTAAGGTCTTGAGCAACCTGTTCTAATGGGAGGTATCCCATGCACAGGATTGGGACTTCATGATGTGTAAGGTCCCTTCCAACCCTTAACATTGTATGATCCTATCATTATTACTGACTACCTTTGACCATCTGCAGATTGATTCATTTCACAGATAAATGTATTAACACTGAATGCCTTGGCATTAAAATAATTAAACATTGTAACAAATAATTGTAACAGTATAATAAATAAAAGAGAATAATATAATAAAAATTAAAAATAAATAGTAAGCTTACCATTTGAGGTACTCCAAAAACAACAACATTTCTATAATGGGAAAAAGAAACCTAAAAGGAAAATTGAGAACAAATATTATGGAAAAATGGCATTTACAGTTAGAGAAATTCTCACCATTCTTTTCTCCTAATCCCTCTAGCTGTACTTCTTTCAACAGGGATTTAGACCAAAAATATGTAAAGAGATCCCTTACCAACTTTTCATCACAAAAATTTCCACATAAAGAAAACTTTATACTGCTCAACAGCAAAAAACTTCTACTGTCTGGCCAAGAATATGGAGTAGTAATTCTAGAAGCAGAGAAAGCATTAATTTAGAAAATACTACATGATTTTACTAATAACTAAAGAGTTGTTTTCACACTTCCTGTGTATGATAAAATCATGTTAAGTTTGCCCCTTCTTTTGTTAAATGTTAGCTAGCTATAAAAACTTTCTAGGCATTCTAATGACTGAGTTCTTTCACTCACTGCCATGAAGTTCTCCTATGCTCCTCTCTGAACACAAACACCCCCACAGCCAAAAAAAACCCTCCCACATAATTCATCAATCCAAGCTGGCCCAGGCTTGCTCATTGGTAAAGGAAGCACTTGAATAAAGTACAAAAGCAGCAGAACACCATACATAGAAACCAGATTCCCAGCAAAAGTACTTTGCTCAAAGCTCAATATAGCACCTTGTGGTCAGACAGCATTTCAGCTCTTTCAGGAAAGTATTTGCAATCTTACAAAATCTCTCAATCATCTCAGATTCGTTCTTATATAATTCACTACCTACCTTCCATAAGTCTGAAATATAAAATTTGGTGTTCTGATGTACCCCATCTCTCCAGGCACGATATCTGGAGTACCAGACTAGCCAGGGATTCAATTCATAGCCAACAGCCTGGAATCCCTTTTTTGCAGCTGCTATCACCTACAAGGAAGGAAATAAATCTTCACTTAGAAACATAAAAGTCTATTCACCTAAAGAGGAGCACACAGTTTTACTTAAAATACAAATCAAAGGAAAGCACTTTTCTAAGTCACCCTGATCTTAATGCCCAACAGATTAGCTATATAGTGAACAAAACCTCAAAACTACATTTTACTATTATTACTAGTCCAACTGAAATATAGTCAGGCAAACAAAATGAAAACAAACATTCACAGGGCAAAGCTGTGAGCCTGCAATACATCTATGATTTACATTAAAGTTTAATTTAACATATTCATGATAATGTCTTGGAATTAAAGAGTACCAACATTGATCACAGAGAGAACAAGCAAAAATGCTCAAAATTAAACCACTTATTTTAAAAGCAGTGAGGGATAGGCACTTGAGCAGCCCCTGAATCAGAGCCAAAATGACAAACCAATAGAAAGAGTCTGAAAGTAATCTGTTGATCTACATTTTTAAAAAATAAAAAATGCACTGATTTCTAGAATAAAGGTTTAAGACATAATTTAAAAGGTTACTGCCAACTTCTAATCAGGAATCACCTGATGAACTATCAATTACAAAACAAGCAAGGTGAAATCAGGAAGTACACATTTCTTAACAGAACTTCTCAAACAGCCTTACCTGGACTGTATATTTCACACTTTTACAACAATGCATGTTCCATCACACACAGAGCACTTGCAAATTCACCAAAAGAATCTGACATTTTTACCACACTTGGAAATGTGGTAAAAATCTTCATATTTATGCACTGATTACATCTGAGAAAGTGCTAAATAATTAAAAGCATCTGAACAGACTTTTTTTCAAGACAGGTGCATGAAGGAAGCAGCTAGCATTCATTCAATTCTAGGCATCTGGCTTTCCAAATAGTCTTCAGTCTCCATTTAGGCACCTATATAATATATCAGAATTAATGACACAGTACCTATTGAAATTAGATACCTCTGATGAGAGTCAGCAGCCAGAATGATGAACAGAGAGGGCATCAGAAATTGCAGTAATCTCATGCCTAAGTTTTTTTGGTCTTTTTCCTACCTGGGCACAATTCAAGCAATCTTCACAGATTTGAGGTTCCAAATAATTGGTTTTTAACATGGACAGATAATTGACTCATTCACATAAAATGTGGACAAAGATAACATTCAAGAACTTGCGTGTTTCCGTCAAAAACCACCACCATGTTGCTAAATCTGACTTGAATCATACAGTTATGAAAAAACACACAAAACATCACAGCAGCAAGAGAAAAACCAAACCACGCCATTCTCCACTATATCCTTGCCACATTTCACAAATTTGGGCTCAAGCAACACCCTGGAAACACAGTATCACTTTTTCTTTCACGATTCTCACAATTTCTCTTGATGTTTATTCCAGTTTCACCACATGGATCTGGAAGCAGGGAAACCAGCACTGTACAAAGGTGTGAAGACTACAGTTCTAACCACACCAGCATTTTTATTTTTATAATCCATTGCTCAATGCTCCCTTCTTTTTGCACTTCTATCACCTTTATACATTAAGCATCTCACAGCCTCACTTGCTGCAGCTACACACCTTTGTGGAATCACAGCTCCTTGGCAACCAGTACCAAGACTCTGATTGCGTCTTTTCAAGGGAGTGCACTGCGGTTCCCTCCAGTCACCACAGTGACATTTGTCCACTACCTTGGTCGAGCTACCGGTAAGACTGCAGCAAAAACTATTTATTACTGATCAAAACTGAATGCAAACCTTTCTCAGCTTTGATCGTTTTCATAAGACTCAGACACAACCACCGGATGCCAAAGACGAGACATTTTGAAGTGAGGAAAGGCCAGCACTTGGGCACATTTTAAAGAGGTGCTCTAAGAGGAAGGCATCATCCATAACTTACAATGCGGCCATCCCCGCTACCAATGTCAACCAGGGAGCCACTTCTGTTTTCCAGCATTTTCAGCACGTTCTGGATCTGCGCGGCGGTGGCAGGGACGAAGGGCAGGCACACCTTCCTCAGGGCCGGGGTGACGAAGGGGGTGGCCACGGCATAGAGGGCCAGCAGGGAGCCTCCCATCGCGGCCGTGGCCAGCAGCCCCCAGCCGCTGCTGCGGGAGCCGCCCCCGCCCCGCTCCGGCGGGATCTCCTCGGCCGGCGCCGGGGACATCGCGCCCGGGACACACGGGGAGGGTGTTCGCCCTCTCCAGACAAAGCAGTGTCTTGTAGCGGAGAGCTAGGACGTTAGAGAGGGGAAAAAAACATCGTATAACACTTCAGCCGATCGCAGGGAAATGTCACAGCTGCTGAAAGCCGAGGCGCGAGGGGCGGGAATGCGGTTCCCACTGAAACCCCCGGCCCTCAACAGGCGGGCCCGGCCCAGGGCAGCCCAAGGGCGGCGCAGGGAGGGATATCCCCGCTATGGACCGCCCGGAGCCCGCCACGGGGACGTGTCCGGGAGTTACTGCTCCTCCTTTGCAGTAACTTTTCTCCGAGACACAGCGACCTCCGCCACCAAACACCTCAACTCGCCAGTGCCCAACCCCGGGTTATGCTCGGCCTGCAGCGTTTATAGGGAAGGGCAGTACCACTTCACTGTGAAGGGGTGGGGGACCGAAACCTCTCTGGAGAGAAGCGCCGCGCACGCTTGTTCCACCGCGTGTCTGTCTTCCCTCCTCCGCCCTCACGTCACCCGGCGCTGCCCCCCGCGGCCTCTCCCGGCACCCGTATTCCGCCCCGTCCAGAACATCCTCCCTCCTTCCCTTCCCTCCCCG
>VWZU01017663.1:998500-1031253 GCA_013397095.1 Sterrhoptilus dennistouni | reverse complement strand
CCTCACCTCTCCCGTGGCTCCTGCCCATCTCCCACTGCCCCCTCCCTCAGACCGCCGCCTGGAGCTCGGCCGCCCAAGGAAAAGGAAGGCCGCGGCTGAGTGCGAGTGGTACAGATCCCGAGGGAAGAAGGGAGCGGACACTGGGACAGAGAGGGTGTGGATGCCCCATTCCTGGCGGTGCTCAGGGGGAGGTTGAATGAGGCACTGAGCAGCCTGATCTAGTGTAAGGTGTTACTGCCCCTGACAGGGGGTAGGACCTGGATGAGCGCGAAGGTCCCTTCCAAACCAAACCATCTTGTCACGATTGCACTGCCTTCTCTTTTAGCGTTGCCGGCCTCTGTTGCTCCCTGCTTTGAGCGTTAGGGCTTCGTTTGGCTGCTCTGCTTTTGCATGCATTAGCAGGGCCAGCACAAGCAATGCAAGAAAACCCATAGGAGATGTTTCTGTCATAAAACCAATACACACATACTGATTCTTTTTAAGTCGTAATTGTTGTCAGTTAAATTACAACATTTGCACTATTCACTGTTTTCTTTAGCTAAATATTGCGGTTTTGGAATGCATGATAATGATTTAACTTCTGTCTTTATTGTCCTTTGTTTTACAGTCTCACATAATGGCAGCGAAGGCTGTAGCAAGTACTCTGAGAACATCCCTTGGGCCCAATGGTAACAATGAAGAACTTTTAGTGGTTCTCTCTTAGCAATTTTTGGGGGGCATTTTCAAAATTTTCTTTCATCCTTTGAACGTATGTTTTTTAGGCTTGGATAAAATGATGGTGGACAAGGATGGTGAGGTGACTGTGACAAATGATGGTGCTACCATCCTGAATATGATGGATGTGGATCACCAGATAGCCAAACTTATGGTGGAGCTGGCCAAATCTCAAGATGATGAGATTGGAGATGGAACTACTGGAGTCGTTGGTAAGAAAGTATTTTAGATGTAGCTTTCTTTTTTAAATTTAAAATCAAGCTGCTTCAGCTATTAAAAAAATTGTAAGAAATAACAGTAGCTTTTTTTGTAGTACTTCTTTGAAATATTGTTGCAATATTCCACAGTTCTTGTATTAGAAGCCTTCTAATCAGGAAGAAATCTTTTGTGTCTTTTCGAAGTTTGTTTACATTTTAAGGTACTGCTGAGACTTTCCTTGATACTTTCAAAATTTTTCTGCATAATTTCCTTCTGTAATCTCCTTGGCCTGCCTTGATGCCTGTAATTCATCTTGTTGTTACCATAAAGTGGTTTTCTTGCTAAACAAAGCAAGTAAGAGTTTTTAATTGTTTTTTGTTATTTAGGAAACCTTGAACTCTTAAAATATTGCAGAAAAATCAGAAAGCATGCTTTTAAATTGGTTGATAATGTACTTAAAATCATGATCCAATCAAGAGTAAAACTCCCTTTATTTATTTATTTTAATAGTTCTAGCTGGGGCACTACTGGAGCAGGCTGAGCAGTTGCTGGACCGAGGCATCCACCCCATCAGAATAGCAGATGGTTATGAGCAGGCAGCACGCATTGCTATTGAGCATCTAGACAAAATCAGTGACAGCTTCCCAGTTGATCCACAGAACATTGAGCCTCTGATCCAGACAGCAAAGACAACTCTGGGCTCTAAAGTGTAAGTCACAAAGACTGGGTATTGAATGAATATTTACCATTCCATTGAAAACCCTCTGCATGGAAAGGAGAAATCCTGGTGTTTTGATGGATTATTAAATTGTTTGTGTTATTGGAGGGCTACTGAAGACTCTTCTGTATCTTGTTTTGGCTAATTCCTCAGTGAGTTTCTATCTCAGCGTAAGAAATTGTGACTCCTTTGTCTCCAAAGGGTCAATTCACTGAAGTTAAACAGCTGCAGTATCAATTTCATTCTAACTTGTTAGTTCCAGGTTTCTGCATCATAGGTTCCAAAAGCAATGTAAATCTGTTAAAAATAATAATATGTCATCTTTTGGGTTTTTTTCTCAATAAAAAAAATTAACTTAGGATGGTTCCGTAAGTTCATTTTCCTTTATGGGTTCTATGTGTAGTTCATAAATTCAGACATTGGAAGGGTTTCCTTTGCAGGGTTCTCTTACAAGTGGTTTCTGTTTCTTAAACGTTCTTTAGCAATTTACTTCTCCCGACTTGTTCCAAATCTGTATTGAGACTCCATTGACAAAGGTTCCCCACACCAGACATACTGTGTGTTCTGTTTCTTGCCATAGCCAGCACCTTTATTTCTCTGAGCAAACAATCAGGACCCCCTCTTTTAATACAGTGTGCAAAAGTTGGTTGCTGTAGTGATACTTCTTGCTGTTTAAGATTGATTGATAGAATCACCTTTTTCTTCCAAATTGTGGAAATGGAGTCCAACTTGACTTTATTTTTTCCAAACCCAGAGTGAACCGCTGTCACAGGCAAATGGCAGAGATTGCTGTGAATGCTGTACTGACGGTAGCAGACATGGAACGTAAAGATGTTGATTTTGAGCTGATCAAAGTGCAAGGCAAAGTGGGTGGGAGACTGGAAGATACACAGTTGGTTAAAGGAGTGATTGTGGATAAAGATTTCAGTCATCCACAGATGCCTAAAGTAAGTGATGTCCTTGTGTGTAATGGCTTAAATAAGAATTTTTAGTCTACCTCAAATGTTGCCCTCGCATTTATTAAGCATTTACACAGTCTTGTGGTTTGGCTTGGCTTTTCAGTCTTATATCAACAGAGGAAGGGGCAAGGAGCATTAATTTTTTCATATTGAAACAGATCAAGTTAGAAATTACAACAATATTGAGAAATTGTGGAAGGGAGGAATTACTGTACTGCTAAGTGAGGACAGGTTCTGTGTTATGTTGAAATAATTATCCCTGGTGTGTGATATGTTTGATATGCTTAGTGCAATGCAGCGTCAAGATTCTTAACCTTTATGAATTGCCATGTTGTCCTGCCATGTGTTTGGAACACTCCAGAATCTGTCCTTGTTTTACCTGTGGTGTAGGTAAGGCCTCCAAGTCTTTAGGCAGTGTATTTCAAGAAAACTTCTTCTGTTCTAACATATTATCTAGCAGGTAACAATGTTTATCCTGTAAAAAGGAAGACTAGTGGAAAATAACAGTCATGTAATAGTTGAAAACTTGTTACAAAGATGAGTAGTGTTCTCAGTAGTCACAGTGGTTAGGGATGGTTTAATTGACTTTTTCTTTCATTTTTCTTAACATTAAACCATAAAAAGACATGACTAGTAAAGATTGTTAAGGGCCTAAACAGTGTCTTGGAGCTGTGGAATTTGTTATAAGTGGTTTATTGAGACTATTGACAGAATTACTTAGTTATACTTAAATAACTTTAGAGTAAGTCAAATGATCTTCACATTTCCTCCTATGTTTGTGTTTATAAAGATACATCTGTATGTTTTGCAAATACAAGAAAAATATTTTAATGAGGTCAAAAATCTTTTTTTTTTAATTGCCCAGGAGCTAAAAGATGCTAAAATTGCAATCCTCACGTGTCCATTTGAACCACCTAAGCCTAAAACCAAACATAAGCTTGATGTCACATCTGTGGATGATTACAAGGCACTGCAGAAATACGAAAAAGAGAAGTTTGAAGAGATGGTGAAGCAGGTAGCCTTTAGGATTATTTCTGTTTTCTTTGTCTTTCATAGCCTTTAGAAAAAAACAGCACAGTGCATTGATTTATTCCTGTAAATGAGCTGTTAATCCTGGTGGGAAGCAACAGACAAGCAGTCGTCATGCTCTGAATCAAAGTTAATGTAAGAAAGAGATAACAGCTTGGTTTAAAATGTATTTTGATCTCTGTGTGTGCCAGAGAGTTCTTTTTGAGAATTGTCTTTTGAGAAAATTGGGAGAATTAAAACCATGAAGAGCGTTTTTCATTCCTTAGTTCTGATCAGAAGGTTGATGATTTGTGTTGTTTTCAGATAAAAGACACTGGTGCAAACCTTGCCATTTGCCAGTGGGGTTTTGATGATGAGGCAAATCATTTGCTGCTCCAGAATGAGCTGCCTGCTGTTCGTTGGGTTGGTGGACCTGAAATAGAAGTAAGTAAAACTGGGCTTTGTACCAATTGTTAAAACATTTATGAAGTAATTGGCTGTACCAGTTAAAAGTTCAGGCTTTCTGGATATCACCCCATAATTGTGTCTGGGGGTGGGTATTGGAGAAAAATCATTGAGGATTTGTGAGAAGAGCCTACCATGAAGGAGATTATGGTTATAATTGGAGCATATATATTTGTTACGTAATAAAAATTTTAGGTGTCTAGGAAAGTTTCTGCTTTAGTCCTGCTGTTTGCAGAAACAAAACATTGGCTGAAATACTTCAAAGTGATGGGAAGATAACTTTTTGGAATAGGCATTTGACAGATGCTTTTCCACTAATATTGTGATCTGAAAAACACCATGGGAAACTGCTGTTAAAATAACTCGTGGCTGTTTCACTTCAGTTAATCGCCATCGCGACGGGCGGGCGCATCGTGCCGCGCTTCTGCGAGCTCACGGCAGAGAAACTGGGATTTGCCGGCATCGTCCGAGAGATCTCCTTCGGAACAACCAAGGACAGGATGCTCCTCATTGAGCAGTGTCAGAACTCCAGAGCTGTGACCATTTTCATTAGGGGAGGAAATAAAATGGTGAGGTGCTTGCTTTGATACATAGTTGCAGAATGCGTAGTTTCTTTGTAAAGCATAGTAGTGCGTTCCCCTCCGCTTTGTCCACTTCTTCTTTGCGCTGTGGGCAAATAGGAAGGGGCTTGTAGGCAGTCAGGACTGTGCGTCAGAAGTAACTTGTTGGATTTACATTCTATGTTTTTAAATGAAAACTTCAGTTTTCTCTCTGTTAGACCATATAGTTCATAATATATAAATAATTTTACCTGTGGATGCTCCTATTTTTTTTTCTCATGAGAGGGTCACTTTTATGAATAAAGACATATTAGCATCTTTGAAAGATTTGGTTTTATTGTAGACCTAATTATATCACTTCTGAATTAGTCCAGTTAAAATAATTTCAAACAAAAACCCCAAACTACTGCAAACTATATATCCCCATACCCTATATCCCCTACTCCCCCTGAATTGAGATCACTTTAAATGCTTATGTACTTAAACTGGGTTTTGGTTGCACTATTAGTGCTAAATTATATTTATTATAGGTCAAGTCCTACTTTAAATGAAAAACTTTCAGGGAAAAAAGAGCATTCTCTAGCCTGAAATTTTCTTTTAAGAAAGGGGAAATATTGTTAAACCTCCTACTTCTGTTCAAGTGAGAAGTGGATAGAAACTGCAGTCTGACCATAATGTTGGCATTTAATGTTCAATGTTTTGTGTCTTGTAAATATGCAAGATTGAAAACCTTCTCATCTAAGATTTTTTTATTTTCATGTAAGTTTTTGTTATTTCAAATAACAGGTTTAACAAATAACAGTGTGTTTTTATGCATATTTTTATTCTTTGCTACTGGATGTCTAAATTCTTTGTTTTTAAGTAGTATAACATAGCAATAGTAGAGCTGCATTGGAGCCACAAAAATATTCTAAGAGTTTATTTGTAGTTTCCACATCTGTATTAGGAACTACATCTTCACAGCCTTCAGATGTGTGTATTGTCAAACCTGGGCTGTTGTGTAATTGCAGATCATTGAGGAAGCAAAGCGCTCTCTTCACGATGCCCTGTGCGTAATCCGGAATCTTGTTCGGGACAATCGCATTGTGTATGGTGGTGGAGCAGCTGAAATATCTTGTGCCTTGGCAGTCAGTGAGGCAGCAGATAAGGTAAGAAAGGAAGAGTTAGTATTTTCTTTAATGTAAGAAGGATTGAGCCTGCCTTAGGAGATTCCAGAAGAGCTTCAAAGGTTTTCCAGAAAGTTCCGTAACATGTGCTTTCTGATGTTCTCTGATAACCAGTGTTAAAAGTTATCCTTCTCTGTAAAAAGTCATTATCAGTACTTTTTCTCCTTCTGTGCTAGGAGCAGTTTAATTTTTTTAAAATTTTCAAGTAATTATCATTCAGAGGTATTTGTTTAGTTACTATATTCCAAATAAAATCTGCTTGTTGTGTGTATGTATTTTATATTTAGTATGAAAATCTACTTTTACTAACATTGAAGCTTAATGGCTTATGAATTTGAATTTCTTTTCCTCTAGTGCCCATCTTTAGAACAGTATGCTGTGAGAGCTTTTGCAGATGCCCTGGAGGTAATTCCCATGGCCCTCTCAGAGAACAGTGGTATGAATCCAATACAGACAATGACTGAAGTGCGAGCGAGGCAGGTGAAAGAAAATAATCCTGCCCTGGGCATTGACTGTTTGCAGAAAGGAACAAATGGTAAGAACTGCAACATGGAGAAGGAGTAGCATTAAAGCTTTTCTTGCTCAAAAAGCTCACTGTGGTTTTTTTAAACTTGTGCATAACTTGAGTTATTCTAACTCTTGTGCCTTGCCATAATAAATGGGAATGTGCTTGGAGAGTATATGTATTTCTACCAGGAGGAAAAGGTATAATTGTCTGAAAACCTCTGTTTGGTGGTAAGATTAGTTGAAGATGTTGACTTGAGTTGTAGTGTACAGGAAAGAAGGCTGCTCTTAGAATGAGGCAAGCAGGCTGTGCTGTAAATGCTAAAGTTTTAGTGATCCGGGTTACACTGAAGTCCTAAAAACAGTTGTTTTGATAAACAGCTTGTGAAGAAGTAAACAAAAGGCTGGAAATACTTGTAGACAATGATGTTCACACCAGTATGTCTGCATATATAAACCTGGAACAAATATGCAAAGACTAAGAAGCCAGCATATAAAACCTTATTTTCAACTGGATCTACACTTTTCACCTTCTTACTTACTCTGTCTTTTTTTCAGAAAAGAATGTGGTAAACTGTAATATGTACATTCATAACCTTTGTTTAGGTGTTCTGTTTGATGGCATTTGACCTTTAACTTCTTTAGCATTTGCTCAGCCTTTAGGGTGCTTTTAATATATCTGTATGGAAATTTTGCTTTTCACCATTCTGCATTACTTTTTGAAAAGCACAACCTAATTGGGAAAAGAGTTACATCTTAATGTCTTAGGATCTTTGGTAAGAACCCACATGTAAAACTCTATTTGTACAAATTGTGTTTGTAAACCACAATGGCCAAGAGTAGTATTTCAAAATGTTCTTTGAAATTAAGTGGAATTCACTATTACTAAATTAAGTGTTATATCTAGATTTTACAAGGTTGTCTAATTATTCTCCTTCCTTTTGGCAGATATGAAGCAGCAGCATGTTATAGAAACCTTGATTGGTAAGAAACAGCAGATTTCTCTGGCGACTCAGGTTGTTAGGATGATCCTGAAGATCGATGATATCCGTAGGCCTGGAGAATCTGAAGAGTGAAGGTCAAAAAAAAGGAAACATTAAGGGGCCACAGGAGTAGCGAAGACGGTAGTACTCTGATGCTTCATCTTCAGCTATTTATTCTGGACACTTCTTGTTTCACATACTGTAATGGCTAGTTGTTGGAAATAAAACAATTTAGCACTGGTGATTTCAAGACTTGTTTCAGAAGTGTTGTTGCATCTTTTCTTAGACAGGTGTGAATATTCATAGAAAATACTTCCTGAGTGAATAGGGGAAAGAACATAAATAATGCAGCAATAAAATTTAAAGGGTCATTTTCCATTGTTCCTTATGGGGAAAACCCACAGATTGTTATTTTAAGAGGTCTGTCACTCTCTGATGCAGCCAGCAGAAATTATTTTAAGTAATTATTTTCACTAGATTTAATTAATTAAATATTAACTAATTATTTTAGCCTCCAGTAATTCTCATATGTTAAATATATTAAGTATGAAGTTTCAATCTGAAGATTTAAAGGAACTGTATTCCATGCTTCTGGTTGCTTCAATTTTTTTCTCTTCTTGTTGTCCTCTTCCTGATTTATGAGGGTTAAGTTTTCCCAGGGGTATACACATTCAGCTAAGTGAGATTTTTCCCAGAACTTTGTCTATAGTACCACAGTTGAGTGCACTTATTCAAAAGGTCCCCAGTATGATCTTAGAGTGGTGGAGTAAAACTGATTAGTAAGGTGCCGTGCTGTGGAACTCAGCAAGAAACAAGTGGTAGACCAGAACTAAAGTACAATTTCTTTGAAAGATTTCAAAAGTGAGGGAAGTTACAAATCTCAGCTCAGCATTACTTGTGTTACATAGGGCAGAGGAAGCTCCTAACTGGCCACTGTTTGCTACCAGGTCAAGTTCTGATTGGTTTTTGCTGTGACTACCTCACTTGAGTCAAACAAAACCCTTCAGTGACTGCTGGTAGAGGAAGGAGGGTAGAAACAACAAGTTTACTAATTACAGGACTGGTTTTATTTCCATAACTGTTTGAAGATAAATCGTGCAAAGCTTTATTGTCATTGATAAAAAATTACTAGTGGGTGTTTCATATTACTCTTTTGCCTTTTCCCAAATTAGCTTCATTTAGATGCAGTTCAGTGGATGACAATGGTTTATCAGTTTTACTGCTGCCAGGCTCTGGCATTCTGAATCTGTTCAGGGGTGTGAGTGTAACTAAAAACCCATAAATACCTGGGCTCACGTAGAGCCATCTCTTACTTTGTTTGCTAATACAAAAGGAAAACAGCTGTAGCTAGAATTTAAAAGGGAGCAGTGTACTTGTACAAATGTACCCCTTTCACCTCATAGTCAAGTTGTGCATGTGATAGAAAGGAAGTGAGAAAAAGAAAACAGCTATTCCAATTTTATTGGTTTTTCATTTTCTGTCCCTTGGCCTGGTTGAAGCCCCTTTGCTATCTAAGCCCCACGTAGTTACAGGTTTTGACTGTAAACTGCTGCTTAATACAGAAGCCCCTAGGAACACAGGACAAATTACTTTGAAAATTGAAATTACGGCTTTACTGATCTGGCTTCAGGAAATAAACATTTTGTGCTCTGTATATATAAATATTAGTTAATGTTCAGCTAGATCTTAGTATGGAAGTCTGAAGCTTGGTAATGGAACTTTGATAAAATTGTAAGAAATGGAAGTTGTTAATTTTTTCAGGGGTTTGTACTTCAGCATAACAGATGAGTGGCATTAGCACTGTCAATGCTGCATAGAGACAGCTGGAGGACAAATGGCTTTCATCACAGCATGCAACATGCAACTGGAACTATTAAACCAAATGAAGGAAACAACTGCAGCTCAAACTGGTACACTTTCACAGCAGGAGTAATTAAATTTGTGCTTTGACAGAACAGTGGGAATATCTATATTGGTAATTTGTGTGCTGTCTGGCTCTGGTCAAACAAAACAGGAAACATCTGAATAACAACAAGATTGAGAGAGACAAACAGTGATGTTCAACTTAATCATGGTCCCTTTGTAACCATTGGGACTAAAAGCGTGGCTTGGTGGTCTGTTTGGAAATGAGGTCAGTGAGCCCTGCTGTTCATGCAGTGCTCCATGACTCCTGGGAAAACGCAGGGTTCACCACGGGAGGGCAACATCCACCCATCGCTGCCATAGCAGACTGCAGCTGGATTTTTTAAAAGCGAGCTGAGACAGCCAGCAGGTCTCTCCCTGCATCATTGACATGGCACACAGATGTCATCAGCAAGACATGAATCTTTACAACTTCCCCTCAAGGGCTCAGTTACTTGAGCTAATGTACTAAGTACCATGTGTCTTCTTAGATCCAAGTTTTCACATCCTCTTAGGACCCTTAACCTGGCCCTGCCTCTATGTCCTGCTGCTTCTAGTACCCCTGTTACCTGCTGCCTTTTCCCAGGCTTGTCTGTTGGTTTCTCCTGCTGCATTCCCAAGCCTGGGCTGCTTTCCTCGTCTGATTTCACACCTCTGTGCTGACACTTGTCTTTGCAGGGGCACAAGGCAAGGCTGCCAGGAGCACAGTGCACAGCACACAGGCTCCTGTTGCTCCCTCCTGTTAACGCTCAGACCACAGCAGCTGGGGGACCATGCATTCAGGGCTGAGCTTTTGATTTCAGGTGGACCACAGTCTGAGTGGATTTTTTTCAGGAACAGGGTTAAGCAGAGCTGTGAAGCAGCTTTCTTGTTTCTCTACAGACACTTTTTAATACAAATGCATTCTTCCTCTGTTAAGGGAAAAACTTGCTTTTTGATCATTCCTGCATACTGCATGGGAAAGATGCCTTATAATGTGAACAGTTCCCGTCCCAATGATCCAATGTGACCAGTTTACGGATAGGATCTTAAGTGGAGCACGTCAAGCAGGTCTTGCTAATCTGCAGGTCTGTTAGTTCTCCCTCTAATATCCAGACATTTGGATACCTATTTAGCTAATCTAATCTAATCTAAAGTTGCTCCAGAACCTACCTGGGCTGGATGTCCTTATGCAGAGTCTGCACAGGAAAGGGAGCACCGTGATAGCTGCTCTCCTCTGTGGCAGTGTGGCAGTATGGCAGGACTGTGCCTTGCAGTATTAGAAACTGCTATTATCTAGGCCATGGTTATTACACCCTCTGGACTCATCATCATCTCAGAAGCAATGATTCAGTTGTGAGGTTTGGGTCTGGGAGACTAGCCTTGTTTGTCCTTGCACAGAAGTCCCTCTCCATGTCATGTCTTGGAGGGTTTCCCAGGAACTCTCTGCCAGGCAACATTTCTCACCATGTTAAAGAGCTAATTAAATGGACTGACAGTGTTTGCTTTATAAGCAACTCATCTCTGTGACATAAGAGAGACACTTCGCTAAACTCAAATGACAGTGGAGTAAAGCTGTAGTGCATTCTCTGTAAGACGTGGGCTCTGTGATACCTGCCTGGTGTACATGCACTAGAATTGTGTTCCTTGTGAAATTCCTTTCTGAGCTATTTGGGACCAGTAGGTGTGTTGTGGTGAGGCTCCTGGCTCACAGCAGCATAGGCACTGAGAGAAACAAGTGTCTGTCAGCTCTCTGTGCCTGGGTGCTCACTGAACATGGGAAAATGCTGGGGGCTGAACCTGAACTATGTCTCAGCTATGCCTGTGCCTTGATACTGATGCTGGTTTTGACTTTCTGGCTTGTCCTCAGTCTTGCCTTATCAAGCTGGACTTGCCTAGTGAGCTCAACTTTTCACTGACCCTAGTCACTGTGACTGAACCTGCTCTGCTTTTTCTTTGGGTACATTAAAGCCAAGGAGCTCTGGAAGAGAACAGTGGCCAGAAGCCTGGAAAGAGAATTTCAGCCAGCCATTGAAGGAGCCATTACTTTTTGGCATGGGTGGCTCTCCTGCAGTGTACAAGCAAGAAGGTCTGTTCAAGCAAAGGCAGAGTGAGCAAAGGAAAGATGGGAAACCTCAAGGAAATCAGCACAGTCAGATAACTTCATCACAGGCAATGGTGGGCACTTGGAACTTTAGTAAGGATGTAAAAAAATATATTAGAGTTAGGAAAATAGATGTCAGTATGAGTAATACTATCATGGACTGCTAAAGACATCAGCTCTGAAGGATGGGGTATTAGCAGAAGCACTCTGTCCTCCCAGAAAAGTCAAGCAGCTGAGTATCACAGGATTTTAAACACTTGGTATGTATTTTAACTATTTTTCTGTTTGAAGTAGGGCCTGTAATGGGATACAGTGGTTTTTTGACAAGAAAAGATAATGACTTCTTCATTATCATCTTCAAAGTATTCCAATGCAGTGGCTAAAGAGGGAGCAGCAATGAGGAACTTCCTCCTCTGCATGAACCAGCTGTGCTGCCAAGGATTATATATTCCATTCTCCAAATTACAATATGTAGTGTCATTCTCCAATCCATGGGGGAGAAAAAAATTATTAAGAACTTCTACACTTAAAGTCTCCATCCATCTGCAGACTCCTCCTAAATCAAAGTCTTCTGAAAGCTGGGAAGTGTCTTTGAGGAATTGTGACTATATGCTTGCCCTGTTCTTACAATTATTTTTTTAAAAGACAGGATATTGGATTAGGTTAAACCGTTGGTCTAATGCGGAATTATAACTATGTTGAGACAAGCTTTTCAAACTTTGTGGTATACATAAAACTACCTGATGTAAAGAGCAAGGAGTAACTGGCTAACACTGGTGAACTGGCAGATTGTTTCTGATTCTCACAAGGCAATTGTCAAAACTATGAAGCTGTCTAAGACTTTTAAAGATGTACATCTAAGACTTTTAGATGTACCTCTTTTCCTGGAACACAGTCCAAAGTTACAGGAAGAGTACATCCTGCCATAACCTAATTTCTGTGAGAAAAAAATAATAATTTTATATTTTGGGCAATCTTGTACAAGTTCAATAACAAAAAGTTTAACCCATTAAAATTTACAGAAATGCCACTGAAGCAGCATTGCTTTCCCTCTTTAAATATTTTGATTAATTGAATTATTAATGAATGGTCTTGAAAAGATTTCCTTGCATTCACATTTAATTTGAAATTATTTGGTTCTAAAAGAAAAATAAGTATAACTCAAATATTTTAAAATATGGTTTGAATTTAGAGATTTTGTGATTTCTGATGCAGTATGGTGCCTTTTTATACCATGTGAAGAAAATCGTCTGTTTCTCTAAAACTCATAAGTAACCAGGCTGATTCCTAAAAAATGTCATTTATCTTTTCACTCCAGATCATGAGGGGGTGGTTTCCCTGCTGGCACAAACAGAGCCCATGTACGCAAGGAACTATCTAGTGTCACCTCAGCTGCTCTGATATCAGGGCATCAGGGTCTCACACTGTCTCAGTTTCAAGATTTGATTTATGTGCCTTATGGCACCTAGTTCTCGAAGTATCATAAAAAAACTGCCCTACATTAAAATTGCTGAGTTCTCACTCTCTAAACTGAACCGTCTCGTGGTGAAATTCCCTACCAGCTGCTGGCACTCATCACTCACTGACTGTTCTCATCACCCAGCTCACAAGTGAGAAGTGCTCTGCAATCTCCTGACCATTCCCCAACGTGTGCACCACTCAGTCCCCAGCTGCCTGCTGCCAGGTGTGTGTACCCAAAACCCACTGGCAGGAGCTCATGGTCCCCACCCTTAGCTGGGTTTTCCAATGAAAATAATGCTTCTCCAAGGACTCTTGAACCATATCTTGATGTGCTCACCCCCAGTGGTCATGCATCCTCCCTGCTCTCTGCTGCTCTTTGAATTTGAGTCTTGCTCTGAGCTGACGTTAGCTGGTTTCTGTTTTCCACATCCAGCTACTGTGCTGGCTGGCATTTTGCAAGTGCCTTGACTAGACAGTTAGATATGAGGTCTTCTCATTAACGCGTCCGCTGTCATTGGAGGAAGGCCAAAGGCTGGGAAAGGCAAGTTTCCAGCACTGCCTTTGATTTAAGGGCAGCACTAATAGTTAAGGTTAAGTGAGTGCAAGTGCTAGTGATTGGGAGTGAGCACAGGGGGACAGAAGGTGATGCAAAGTGAGCAGTGGGGAAGGAGGAGTGACTGAAATGACTGAAAATCCACTTAAGAAACATCCTTAGCTGAGTAACTTCAACACAGCGTTGCAATGGTACATCCTCTTAACACTCGCTGTGCTGCCTTGTTTTTCAGCTACTTTGACTTGCTCCTAAGAAAAGCTACTGCTACAAATCCCATGGGAGCTCCATTTCTGACTGCCCAGGATCTGGGTCAAGCTCTCTCTCTTGCTATTTCATGCAGAGATCATGCGAGTGCCCAGGAGATGGACAGATCATCACAGCCTTGCCTTCTTCTCCTTGACAAAGAAAGTTTGCAGCAATTTCTTCTTTTGCTAATATAGAAAGTATGTAACATCCAGCTCCTGATTGCTTAGGAAGAGCAGAGAACAGAGGGTGTACCTATTCCAAAACTGATCAGTGAGCAGTGAACATTAATGCTTTGGAGTAGAAGTGCAGAAGTTAACAGGGAGACAGCAAAGCTCAGAGGCTATTGCAGGGATTTCATTCCTTGGCTGAAGACGGTATGAGAGAAGATGAAACTCAGTTCTGGAGGGAGCACTTTAGAGCTGGTGGAAAACAGGTCATGTTACTAAGGCCCAGGCAAATCTGGATTCCTGAGGCAGGAGTTATAGTGGGCATGGGTGTTTGAATCCTTGGCACACTCCCAGCACTGGAAGCTTCAGCTACTGCAATGCAGCAGTGTGAGCATCCAAGGGACTGAGATGTGGCAGTGAGAATTCCTGTAGTGAAACAGTCCCTTTAAGGTAATGCAAAAAGCAGATCGTACCTTGCTCTGAGAAATTACTCTGCAGATAAGGCAGAATGGGGACAGGATCACACACCATCAGTAGTTAGTGTGGGAGTATAGTCCTTTCTTCCAGATCTCAGCTGTAGTCTCTGCTCCGTGTCATTAAAGGAAGTCGGGCCATCTCCTATGAGGGTTTAAGTAGTGTCACAGATGAGACAGCAGAAGTCCTGTCGAGCACACAGAGGGTAATTCAGTGGATCTGGTGTCCTGATTGTCCACATCAGAGACCTGGTCCTGTTGGCTTCTGCTCTGTGTGCCAGGACTTCTGTGGAAGTCAGGACCAGTAACTGCACACCCAGGCTGTTCTCCATCAGAGAAGAGGGATACAGAAAGGGTGTGCAGGAAATCATTTACACATACGCCAGTTTACATACTATCACAGTTCACCAGCTCCTAATCTAATGCTGAATTTATCTAGTGTTCAATTTACTCACCTACATTAAACACATACATTTATCCTCTCTGCATACTAACATAACTAAATCTTGGGGCAAAACTGTAGGCCTGAAAATTGAGAAGGTGTGAGAAGGCTATAAACCCCTTTCTCAGCAACTATTCTCAGTTATTCCCATATGACTAGCCTAGTGACAGCACTATAAGGAAAGAAAATGTGTGAGTGTGAAGAAAATCCAGTAAATTCTTGTCTGAGGCTGTGAAGTCTGTCTCAAGACATTTCTTGCCTGATTTTCTGTTTTTAAATGCTTCTTTTCAGCCCCATAACACATGCAAGAAATTGTTGGCTTTAGTGACTGCCCAGATACGACAGGTATGCTGGTGCTTGCCTGACAAGTTATACAGAAGGGTGAGATTTACTCCTCTAATCTAAGCAATATGTGTCTACATAAGCTCTTCCCTTGTCTGCAGCCTGCCAGGTAGTAGCCCTTGCCTCCTAATTGCAAGAAAATTATGTCAATGAAATGGTGACCAGATTTATCTCTGAAGTAAATACATGTTCAAAGTCATGAGGGAGATTTGCAAAGCAACAGCTTTGTGAACAGCATGAAAATTTCTTCTTCTTCTTCTGTATCCCCTGAGACCCCAGAATAAAGGAAAGAGATGGAAAAAAAGAGTGGAACAGTATCTATCTTAAAGTGAGTCAGCTTTGCAAATGCACTGGTTTTGCTCTTGGTAAGGAAAGGTTCCTCTCCTCTACCAAAGAGTTTCTAATTTATCTTTCTTTTTCTTTACCATCTAATTAGGATTACCTATGGGAAAATAGCAGTTTCCCCATGCCATTTTCCTCAAACCTTAAGAAAAAGCTGAAAATTTAGAAGCAGGGATGCAAAATTGAGCCTAATCGAATCTGAGCATTGGTCCTGACTTGTTAGTCTCCCCTGCATAATTCTAACATAAGAATGATACCCAGCCATCCTGTACTTGTTAGCAAGAGCCACTTAACAGCAACAATAAAATCTGTATCAGAGCTTGGCAAAATGAGTAGCCATGCCAAAAAACTGGAAACACAGGAAACAGGACCTGGGTCCATACAGATATTTTTGCCTTTACTTTCCCTAACATGAGGTAAGAAGGGAGTGAATGGAATGGAAAATGAGCAGTCAGGGCCAAGACTTGCAATTCTCTGCCTAACTCTGGAAGAACAGTGATAAGTAAGTCTAATGATTAATGAGACCTGATGTCAGGATTACTAAAATACTGTTTCCAGCCTGCTGGGCGACCCACATTACAGCTCAAGACTTTCCTTTGTATCCAAACTACTTATCAGTAAGGTTTCCACACATTGAACCAAACAGATTTGTGGTGGTGGTGGCAAGCTACCCCCTTTAGGTGTCACCATTCCTTCCACCAATGCCACTTGGCAGCCCCCACACACCACATGCCATAAACTCATCTCTCCTGTCACAGAAAGAAAGGAAAGGACAGGGGCATCCTGTTACAGCCATATCTCTGCCAGCCCTATCCAATTCCTGACATGCCCATGTGTAGCCAGGAACCAGTGGGAGGGTGGCAGGCTGCTCAGGGGTAGGGCAGAATGACTGCCGATAATGACTCCCACTTCATCCCCGTATTTCCATCACGGAGCAGTACAGAAGAGACCACAATCAGTTGAGCAGTTCCTAAGGCAGCCCAGCAGCAGTAAACTCAGAGATTGGCAGTGGATACCTTCAAAGAGAATCACAAGGAGGCCCAGCTTCCCTCTGCACTTACCTCTTCCAGTGCTGGGAATAGAAGCCACCCAACTTGCCTGCTGAAGTCCCCTCCTACCCCACTACCAGCAGTACCCAAACAGCAGTTGCTCTTTGTGCAAGTGTCCTCTGACATTTCCAGCTGAGAGATAAACAGTCCTGATGGGATAAAGGCACTGTAGCCTCCTCTGAAATATTCTGAGCAGTATGGATGTGAGAGAGGGGAACCTGAGCACACAAGTGCATGCTGCTTCTTGCTACAGTCCCCATATCAGTGGTGCAAGAATGTGAACTGATCCAAATGAGTGGCACCTCTCCCAAATCAGTGAAAGGAGCCACTGAGTTGTACAGGGAGTGCCCTGTGCTGCTTCTCGAGAATATAAAGTGTTCCAGGGTTTGGTATAAAGGGGTATTTCTTTTGCACCAGGATGGCCCCAGCAAGGGGAAAAACTGATACAGAAATAGGGCTGAAAGAGTGAGAAAGATTGAAAAAAAATGCAAGAAAGGGAGAGAAAATAAACTGTACCACAGAAGGAAAATTCCTGAAAGTTCCTCAAAACTGAAGGAGGAAAAGGGTCCCTTCCTTTCTTTCAGTGTAAGAGATGTTAGTCCAGCAGTGTGACCACTGTAATTTTACCAAAGCCTCATATCCACGGAGCAGTTCTCACCACTCACCTGGGATAATCTGTACCTCTGAGGATAGCACAGCTGTTCCTATCATGCCTCTATGATAGGTGTGGCTGTATCAATGCTGAGTCGGGGACTAGGACAGGCATGTGTCTGTCTGTAGTTTGATCCAGCATGTAAATCTGGTGTATTGTAAAATTCCTGCACTTAATCTGTATTGTCCAGTTCAAAGGCATGGAGGTCTACCATTTGCTCATCTTGCTCACTTCCAGGACTTTGGACAGGTAAACAAATTTACACCTCAGGAAACTGACCTATAGGCAACAAGGGGCTTATCAATCATAAAGGTAAGAACAATTAAATGCATTTTGGTTTCTTCCAAGAGGGCTCAGCAGCCAAAAGTCATGAAGCAACTGCAGAAAGTGGCACAGGGTAAGGCAGAGAGAGGCTCTGCTGAAGGAATTGTCAGGAGTTAAGCCTGTCCAGGATGCCCCCGGGGAAGACAGTTGTGAGTTTGCTCTGCATTTGGCAATCTCTGCGAGATTTACTGTCCTGAAGAGGAAGACACAATAGTATCTCAAGGCAAATGTCAGCTGCAACAACTGTTAGTGACAGAACAAGGGATGTGAAAGCTGACACCTTTTCTCTACCTGAATTTGGAAAGAGCAGATTCAGCAGATGTCAACCAATGCCTGGACATTTCTGTCCTTGCTCTGCTTCCATTGCCTACTCCACTAGCGGAAGGGAAGACAACCAGCTGTGGCAGGCTCTGGGCAACACTGGGGTCAAGGACACAGTTCAAGCACCATTTTGAAGACATCTGCACCACCTCTAATCATGGTAACATGACTGCTTTGCTTGAAGCCAGCTCTGTATATCTAGATGTCAGGTACATATTTAAAAAAACCTAGTGTTTTACCACTGAAGATATATTTTCTATATATTTTCTCCTGAGCACCTCACTTAAATAAATCTGTTCTGTCATGAATCATTTTTCCAGCTATCCACTATGAAATATGTCAGCAAAGTACAGGTGGAAGCTGCACTCTGAGTTAGCACACAGAAGGTGGCTACCAGGGAAGCTGGAGCCTGGTGTGAGTCTACCCTGAGCCACAGGTGCCAGCCAGAGACACAAGTCCTTGGTGGGGGACAGCTTGTAAACAGCAAAGAGGGTTACAAGTGCAATTAGTCTGTGTGACAGCCGTGACCGCCTTCTGTCACCACCCTGGGCCAGGCCAAATCCCCTTTCCTCCCTCTCTTGCACAAAGCTGAGCCAAGGCACAGGGGTTATAAACATGCCCAGCTGCCTGTCAGCCCAGGAGAAAGAAAACAAATGCAACACAGCAACAGGCAGACCTGTATATAGGCAAGCCCAGATTATTGGCTGGTGTGCCTGGCTGTCAGACCTTGGTGCATCCTAACTAGGGAAGTCCAGGATGCTGGCTAATACCAGCCATTAGGGAATTTAGTAGTGGTCACTTCTCTTCTTGTGGTCAGCAGCAACAAAGATACCACAGCGCAACACAAGGGGAACTAAAATTACAGCATGGGTAGCAAGGTACTGTGCAAGCTATGGGATGTGAAAAACACCAAGGCAGTTCCTTTGATCTTCCTGTCTAAGGTAGATCTTAAAGTGGAACAGTATCCAACCAGTTTCTGCATCTCCACCCAGGGATGCAGGATAGAGGTAAAAAAAAAGGCTAAAAGCTGAAACTCCATGTCAGGGACCAGGTATCTTGTGCTCCAGCCACTTTTAATCCTGCAACTCTTTGGCACAACAACGGCATTTTATGATTTCTCATGGCTTCTCAGCTACAGGCAGCTCTAGAAGACATCCGCTGGGTTGCAGTTGTCACCAATATGCCCCTACATGAGTAAGAATTAAAGGTAACAGATTTCACCATTTTTATTCCCTACCTAGTTTCTCTTCCTATCCCTGTGCTCAGGAGAGTTGCTCAGAACAGGGCCATGTTTTGTGGTTTTTAAAAAAGCTCTAGCCTGCTTTGTCTTTGAAGTGAAAGTCAAAACTCAAGAATAAGCAGTGTGGGAGGAGTTAGGCTCACACATCATGCAGTCCTGCATCTCCCCTATCATATTCCCTGGCCTGAGCTGCTTTCCCCCACTCATTTTTTGTACCTGGTGCTTAGTCCTTTTGCAGTCTCAAGACCTCAGTACCACTTGTGTGCAGAGTGGGAAGGGTCATACAGAGTGGTCAGCATGTGGTCTTGTTCAGGGAACGCTGGGGAATACCATCCTTCTTAAGAAACTGATTCAGTCACACTAATGATACTTAAGGGAGTTTAAGTGGGAAGAGATGGAAGTAACACAGTGTTGGAGTTGACAAACCAGAAGAAAAATTATATGCAAGCTTCTAGAAATTACTCCAGAAGCCTAACTGCTAAATCTCTGAAGGCTGGGTCTCTAACCTGCCTTTAGTCACTGCTCCAGCTTCCAATAGAGTGACTTTCATTATTCTTCCTGTAGAAAGAAGACATGACGTTGACTCCACTATGCAATTTGGTCCTACCCTGCCTTTTGTCCTGAGTCCAGCCAGCATCACAACACAGCCTCTATGCTGGGGACACTGCTGATCTGTTTTAGCCCAAATAATTTGCCTACAGTCTCTCTTCAGCATTCAGTATTTAAGTTTGAGATTACTCATCTGGGGCACTGCTTAACCATTATCACGACTTGGGTCATCACTTTCAAATCAGCCTGAATTTTCACATCTCTGTCTAGCAAACAGCCTTCACTCTCACTTCTTCCTAACAACACTTCCTAACTGGGAGAAGAGTTGCAATCAAAGTATCTGTTCAGTTAACAGATCCAGGCTCAACCCATCATCCTTCTCCCAGCAGTGCTGGCCCATACTTTCCCTACACCCTGCAGTCTCTGATCTGCACCACATTCCCTAGGCTGCTGCTGAGTGTAACTGTTGAGGAGCCATGTGGACTGTACACTGCAGAAGTGGAAACAGAATCCATAGTGAGGTGCACAAGGGGATCCAGAAATACAGAGCATACATACCACCAAAAGCCATGGGATCCATGCTCCCAGCCCGTCCAGGCAGGGTGCTGCAGGCATCAGGGCACCAGGGCCTGGATTCACACTCCCTGGACCTGCAGCCAGAACTCACACAGTGTGGTGAGCTCAGTAATTACCCAATTTACCCCTTCATTCCATCCCAGAGAGGAGCAAAGTACCGCGTTTTCCCCTTCTCTTCAGAGCCACCTGATGCCCCTTTGGGGATGACACCAGACCCTCCCCATCCCTCGTGCCTACATTAGCTGAGATGTTGCCATTTACAGAGCTGGGCACCTGGCCAGCCCTCCTGCAGCCACAGGCTGAGTGTGCAAAGGGCCGGCGTGTTTGCACACAGCTCCCTTCCATTCAGCCTCTCCCAGCAGCTGCTCCAGGGGTGATGGGGGCAACCAGATCCTTTTCCAGAGTCCCTGTCTTTGCCAGGCCTGTTTATTCATTGATTTAAAAAATCCAGCTGGAATTACGAACAAGCTACTGAGAAAAGAAGCCTGAGTTGAGGACTTGGCTCACGGCACGTCTTTTTGCCACTGTGCTTAAATCTGTGCTTGCTTCATCGTAGCCCTGTCCCCACCACCATCACATGCATGATGCAGCCACAGGGCTGATTTCGTCACTTCACTACTCATCACACAACTTTCTGGCAGCAGAAACCTCTTCTACCAAAGTCTCAAGGCTCTGTGACAAAGGAGACAGAGAAACAATCCTGATCATTGTCACTTCTCACTACCATTAGCCTGTCACATTGCCTTTGTCAGGCTGCACTGAATCCTTGATCCTCATTGGCATAATTGGCTCCTGCAAAAAACCAGCCTGGGTCCTGATAGCATGGGGCAACTTGATCTATTCCCCCAAAGATGTCAGTGTTTCATCAGTTCAGGTTTACTTTAATTTGGAATGAATCCTAAAATCTTGCTAACCCTTTCTTGTCAAGCCAGTTTTGCATTTGGCACACTGCTTTGCTGAGACCATGCTGAGACCATGCTGAGAAATTCCAAAGGAGAGACGCCTGGGAGCCCTAAACATCCTTAGCTACAATACAGAGTGTCTTCAAAATAAACAATGTTGTGGAATCACAGCATGGTTGATACCAGACAGGATGTATGAAGATTGCCTACATCAATCTTCTTCTCAAAAGAGCTAGAGAAAGTTTACCAGAGCCTTGTCCAATCATCTTTTGAACTTCTCCAAAGCCACACAATGGGTATTACGAAGTTTGGCCACCATCACCATAAAGCCATTTTTCTCTTGTTTAAATGCCTCCCCTCTCACAATTTATACTTGTGCCTGGCAGTATAAAGAGGTACAAGATCCACCCTGACTCTTTTCTTCTTTAGGCTGAACATTCCCATTCTTTCAGTCTCTGCTCATTCAATGGTTTCTTTCAGTAGGCAAGAACCTCACTGCTGTAGTGTTTGGCTTCAACTTCTCATGGTTGCTCTTGGATCATTCTCAAATTAAAAAAAGTCATCAGTAGGTGGTATCTTCTCCTCAGTATTCTCTACCATGATCAATTCACCATACAGTCTTCCTATTTTAGATAGTTTAGCTTGTTAGTTTCTTTAAGGTTTTCTTACAGCCTTAAACCATGGTCCCACCATGGCTGTTTTCTAAGCTGTCTCCAGTTTTCCAGTTTGCCTGTAATTGTGGCATCATGCCCAGGAGGTATCAAATACGGATCACTCACTTCTGCTTCCCACACTCATCTTTAGGCCAGCAGGAATCTTGTTAGCTGTTTTTGCTGAAGATTTGACCATCCCTACTCTCTGCTCCTCTTTAGCCATGCAAGGAGCCCATTTCCCTTTTTTAACAGGACAACAGAATAAGAAGGCATGTAATCTTGTCTATCCTCTGTGACTTGGCAAGTTTTATGGGGTCCTTTTGTAAGGATGGCTTTTATTCCTATGTATTCCTACTAATTATCTTTCTCCTGCCTGTAAGAAAATGTATTTTGTTGGAATATACTTATCAAGTTATCCAGATCTCTTTGACAAGCCTGTTCCTCTTGCTACCACCCTGTTCATGCTCATGTCACCTGTTTTACCTGCTTTACATTTTCCTTAAAATCATGGTTGGAAATGTTTTCATTCAACAGCTGATCCCTGCAGAAACCAAACAGAATAGAGCATTCCAAGCAGACAAGTATTTCTTCTGCCTATTGAAAGTTCTCAATCCACTTAATCTATATTTCATGGGCTTTGCATAGTGCATTTTCTGAACCAATACAACATACCATAATTCTCTTTTTATCAATACGTCATGCCTTACAAAAACTCTATACCATAATGCTATGAATTTACTGTATCAAACAAGATTTTATTGCAAAATTGTATGTCTCATTCCATAAAGCCACATTCCTGTTCATTAGCAAGCATCTGTAACAAATTTTCCATTATTTTTCAGCAGATAGTTGCCAGCTACCTGGACTTTAGATCCATTCGCCTTAAGGGTTTTCCACTTTCAATACAAGAACTGTGTTGGCATCTTAACACTCCTCTGCTATTCCTACAGTAATTGAAGAGTAATTAAAGCCAAATCTCCGCAGCCTGGAGTTGAGCAGCATTTATTTTGATTTCAAGTAACAAAAGATTCTAAGAGATGGAAGTAAGCAGAAGAAAACTGTATCTTGGACAGTGTGGGCATAATGCTGGTTTGGTAAGGTAGGTTGCGGAGTTGGAAGGAAGACTCAAGGCCTAAGTGATATAGGGAGCAAGAACAGCACAAACTAGTGGTACAGAGGTAATGTTACTGAGAGAGGAGTGAGCAAAAGGTGTTTACCAGGTGATGGGTAGTACTAGTACAGAAGTTAAGCAATGCTAAAATGCCAAGTGGGTGAGAAGAAGCTGGGAAAAAAGAGCTAGAGGTTTGGGATGCATAGAAGAAACAGTGTGTACAGGAAAGGGTCTGACATGAAAAAAAAAAGCTGGGACACTAGAAAGTATAGCGCTGGGACACTGCGTTTTTAGAAGTTATGAAGCCCCTGAGAGTGGAAAACGACCCGTGAATGTTTCCAGCAAAAGACCAGGTTAAGTACAGGAAGGGATTATTATCAACAGCAAAATCCTGGGGATTGAAAACAGGTAGAAAAGTAAAAAGGGTTACTAACCCCTAATTCCCTCTTCACTTCTCCTTTTCAGGATCAAAATGTGCACCTAGGAGGAGGATATCATTATGAGAGGTGTGTGATTAGGGAAAGGTTAAAGAAGTGATGGGAAAGAGGAAAAGGAAAGTCTTCTAGAGGAGTAACCAGGCATCTAAAAGAGCAAGAAGGACATTGTCTTAGGATCCGAAGGCAGTAGAAGGGAAGAGATGTGTTTGGGCTGGCATGAGATAACCCCAACACCATAACCATTCCCCAGCCATCATCCATGGCCTCCCCAGCCCCTCCACCCCACCAGCCTGAAGCCACCCTCCAGGGGCCCTGGAGTGAGCACAGGCAGGATTCAGAGACGGCCCTTGCCTTGGACAGCTTGTCCTGAGAGAGCTGCAAGTTCTGACACATCCCTGCTTCCCAACAGCAAGTGCATCCCAAGAGGCATTTATTAGGAGGGAAAACGAGCCACATACAGACACGCAAAAGTATACATTTTGCTCTATTTTGAGACACAGCAGATGCTGCAGTCTAAACAGCTCCCTGGAGTTCCTGTGTCTAGGAAACAAGTGGATACCTCACAGTCAGTCATTTCCAAGAGAACGATGTTTTCAGGCCACAAGGAGGTGGCCCTGGGCAGCTCTGAGTCATGGCGTGAGGGCCGTGGGCTGGGGAAGGCGCTTCGACTCTGTGGCAGCAGGGACAGCGCTGCAGAGAAGCTGCTCTCTGAGGCGCCATGGCCTCTCACGCCCAGGTGCCAAAACCCTGAAGCCCCTTGCAGGCTGAGACCCTCCTTCCCTCCTGGCGTGGGGGGCGAGCTCTAGGAGTTCCCGGCCGGCTCCTCGCTGCGCCAGGGGCAGTGGACGTAGCGCAGCACGGCGCTGACTGGGCCGCGCTCGGCCGGGTCCAGGGCCAGCAGGTTCCGCAGCATCCCCGCTGCCTCAGCCGTCAGGCGCTTCCAGTGCCGGGGCACGTCCTTTTCCAGGCCCGTCTCCTGCCACTGCATGAAGTCCTCAAAGAAAGGGTCCTCGGGCAGGCTCTGCTCCCAGGGGAAGTAGCCGGTCAGCAGGCAGAAGAGCAGCACCCCGAAGGCCCAGGCGTCCATGCTGGCGTCGATGGGCACGCCCTGGGCATCGGCGGTGCTGCTCAGCTCGGGGGCCGTGTAGGGGATCACCCCGGCCACCAGCTTCAGCTTGGTGCCCTTGGGCCGCGTCAGGCCGAAGTCCGTGAGCTTGACGAGCCGGCAGTCGGGGTCGAAGAGCAGCACGTTCTCGGGCTTGATGTCGCGGTAGACCAGCCCCCGGCTGTGGATGAACTCCAGCGCGCTCACCAGCTGCCTGGCACACTGCTTGGCCGCCGGCTCAGGAATCCCATCCTGCCAGGCAGAGAGACGGGCGGGATGGCATACATGGGCTCTCATCAGAGTGCTCTGCACTAGGAAAGGCCTTCACATTCCTCGCCTTGCCAGCCCAAGGCTGCTGCAGTGCTGCAGACCCCAGATGGACCCACAGCCCATTGCCCTTACCTCCCTCCCTCTGACCCAGCCGCCTTCAGAGGGGCCAGATGCCACAGCCTGGTCCCCGTGGCCTTGTAGCAACACTCACGCGGGGTTTGATGATAGAGATGAGGTCTTTGTGCAGCGCTGGTTCATACAGGAAACCATAGTACTGGCTGGACTCAATGGCAATTCCGAACATGCTGATGATGGCAGGGTGGGTGGCGAGGGACAGTGCCACACAATACTCGTACAGGAAGGTGTGCAGCTTGGTACTGGCTTTGGGTAGCAGCTTGAGAGCCATAGGAGTCCCTGGGGATGGGAAGAATGGGTTTAACTCCTCTGGAAGGAATTAAACAAGACACACCAAGGCAAGACAGAGCAGCCACAGATCTAGGCAGTCACAGTGGCAAATAGGTCTCTAGTCCAAAATTTGTGTGGGTATACCCTGCGGACACCAGGTCTGGGAACAGGCACTGCCACTGGTGTGAGTTTTGAGCCCTGGGCATGCCCAGGAGCCCTGGGCAGAGCAGGGATATTCAGGATACACAGGCCCATCAGTCTGAGCTGGGACTACTGGGGACAAGCAGTGTCAGAGCACTCATATGGCCAACCGAGGACCTTCATTCACACCCTCTGTCCATGGGCCTGAGGGTACCACTTCAGCTCAGGCTTGGGGCTCCTTGACTGAGCCCTGTGGTGGGACTGCTGTTTCCATCTATATCACATGCCAGCTGATGTGTATCTGTGAACTCTCTTGATCCTCACTTGTGGATCAACTTCCTGGCTTGACCTTGGACCTGTTTTATCACTATATTCTTGCCTGATGTTCTGGGCTGCCCCCTGGCATCACCTGGTCCCTGGCTGGATGTAATGGGATGGTTCCTGGCTGGGGAAGTCCCCATCTGCTGGTCCCCTGGGAATCCTCCCTGCCATGCCTCATGCCTGGCCCTGACGTGCCACCAGCCCACCCCTTGCCCCGTGCCCTGGTGAGGGGAGAGGAGACAAGCCACAGTAGTTCACAGGGCACAGCCAGTTCCTTACCTCTCTGCCTGTGGGTCACCAGCATCACATGGCCATACTTGCCCCTGCCCAGCTCCCGGATGACCTCATAGTGCTCCGCCACCTCGGTGCGCACCAGGCTCTGAGCGGTGATCTCCAGGAGCTCCTCCAGCTTGGTTGGTGCTGCTCTCTCTGGCACTGCTGCAGTCACAGCTGAGCTCTCAGCCATCGCTGAGTGCTGCAGAAACACCAGAGTCAGGAGCATCACAGCACACAGAGAAAGCCAGATCAGACATGCAACACAAACCATGCCATGGCAGGGCATATTCCTGCCACTTGCAGCCTGAGCATTCTTGCTGCTGTATTAAAGTTGAATTTGCACTTTTATACAGCAGATCTCTGGGCAAAGCCCCTTATCATAGAAAAGGTCTCTGTATTGAAGGGAACCTCCTCCAGCCTCTAATCCTTTTGCCTAATATTAGACAACAGGCAAAACTTTAGCAGAGCCTCAGATTTTCAAGCGTGACCCAGGCATCTCCCCTTGCTCTCCTTAACTTACTGCAGCAAGACCCCCATCTCTCTACTTAGAGAGAGCTGCTGCTTACTGGAGAGAAAGTCCTTGAGGTAGCAGACAAGACAGACCTGTCCCTTAGGCAGAGGCACAGCTAGCATGTGACAAAAGGCAGAGTGCCCTGAGGAAGCCAAAGGGAGCTCAGTACCCCACATGCCTGATGACATTTCTGACCAAAAGTCACACATTTGTGCAGCCAAGTAACTTAGGAAGTAACCTGGAACATCAATGGTATTTTGAACTATAGCCAGCTGCTTCAGACCCATTTCAGACAGAGAAGTGTTTTTCACTTTTCCCAGTCAGCTACAAGGCAGGATTTTAAAGCCTCTGTGGCAGTGCTCTCTCCCTGTCTAACTCCTTGTGCTCTATACAAGGCACTTTGGGCCCGGGAGTTCCTCCTGGCCTTGGAGCAAGGTCACAGAACCAGGATGGTCAATGCCAGAAGGTATTTCCGGAGACCACTTATTGAAATGTCCTGCTCAGAGGAGGGTTAACTAGAGCAAGTTGTACTCAGCCCAGTTTTAAATATCTGCAAGGATGGAGACTCTACAGCTGCTGTGGATAACCTGCTCCAGTGCTCAATCACCTTTATGGTAAAAAAGATTCTAACTTATGCTTAAACATAAATTCTGTTTCA
This sequence comes from Sterrhoptilus dennistouni, assembly GCA_013397095.1. Lineage (NCBI taxonomy): Eukaryota > Metazoa > Chordata > Aves > Passeriformes > Zosteropidae > Sterrhoptilus > Sterrhoptilus dennistouni. The sequence goes on along the minus strand of VWZU01017663.1, from coordinate 1,004,466 downwards.
GACCCAGCGCCTCTTGTTCTGCCACTCAGTATCATCTGATACTGTGATACACCTGGTTGTGTATTTTTGCAGGTGTTCATATGCAGCAATCAGATGATACCCTCAAGCCTTCTCTCCTTGTGGCTGATGAAGTCCCAGCTCTGTTAGCCTCTCCTCCTAAGAGGGATACTCCCATATCTTAACTGTCTTCACTGTCTGGATTTGTTCCAGTATGTCCATATCTCTCTTCTGCAAAGGAAACCCACTGCTGCTAAATCCAGTCATTCTTCAAAATAAAGAAATTTGGAAAAAAAATAATGATTTAAACCAGAGAAATCTACAAGGCTGGATTTCTACAGGAGCCTGGGACTATTTGTGGGAAAGTTCCCCTTCTGTTCCCTTCCCTCCATCCTAGACTGCATTTCTAAATTTTATCCAATTCAGAAGTGCCAAGTCATTGGCCCTACTTTTCTGCCAAGGCTTTGATTTGGTGTGAGAGTCAACAGCAGTCAAATTTAGTACAGTCCACAGTACTAGTACATAGTCCATAGAGTACAACAATGAACAAGTGCTTGTATGGGAGGGGATTGGGAGGGGATAAATGGAAGGCTGGGGAGAACAAGTATTTTCAAGATTTTGCTTTGAAGTCCTCCTGTTTGCTGCCCAGCCAATGAGGCTTGTGAAATTCCAGACAGCAAAGGCATCTCAGAACCCACAACTGGATCCACCCTGCCAACAATATTTCCAAACAGACACCTTCATCATTTAGGTGTTATAGAGAGAAAAATTAAGGTGGAATACCGAGAAAAAACCTATAATGTAATAGCTCTGGGAAAGGCATAGACCTCCCTTTGATATTAGATAAGCTAAAGCCACATTAAAGAGTGGAGTGGAACAACAGGAGAGATGTCTGCTTGTCATTTGAAGAACACTTGAAGAAAATACATCAAGAGTTGTGGAAAAAAAAATCAAAAAATCTTTTGTGCAAGAGAGTGTTTCTCCTATATCAAATTCATGATCACATACAAGTTCTTGACAGAAAATTGTTCACAATCTTCTTAGATAACTGAAATTCTCAAACCTGAGTTAGGTAAAAATTATTTCCTTGTATGCTGGCAACTTGTTACTGATATTTACCCCAAAGGTTAGAATCTTCTTGCTGAATCAATTTTAAGTGCTATTCAATAGTTATATACTTTTCAAATATCTATTAATTAATATCTTTTATTTGCATTGAATTACTTACAACATTATCCATCTATTTTATATGATTCCTTACTTTTCTCCTATTTACTATGCTAAAACTTGCTTTTGTGGGTGGGAGGATGTGCTTTTATGTATATTCTTGGTTCTCAGTTCACTTTAGGGAGTCAAAATATTTCAGTCCATAAGCCTTTGCAATTGAAAAAATAAAAAAACCCCAAAAAAAAAAACCCCAAAAAGCCAAAAAAAAAACCCACCACCAACCAAAATCCCAAAAATTTTTGTATCCTTCTGCTTCACAATTCAAGTCAACTGCAATACAGGTGGAATAGATCCATACTTTCACGGCCCCCATAGCATGGGAGGGCAAATGGTCCAGGTTCAGAGTAAAGCATTAAAGTGAATGAGCCAGCCTGGAAAAACAGATCATCCAGAGGATATGGGTAGAATCTCTTGAGGGCCTGTGATGTTGGGTCTGATCAGGGCTCCTTGTGAATGGAGCCCCAGCTGCAGACACTCCAGAACAGTTTGCAGACTTCGGCCCTTGCTGCCCTTGAAGTCATTAATTACAAGACAAAGTCCATACTTGAGAAAATAGCTGACGTTGTCAGGTCTTTCTTTGAGATGCCACTGCGATTAGCTAGGAAGGTAAGTGAGGATCAAATTTGGGTCACTGCTGAGTAGAGTGTGCCTGGGTGCTCTGCACCTACTTCTGATACCTTCTAAAGTGTCATTTCCCCTTTACAGATTGACAAGCACTGAAGAGGAGGTCACCAGGGCCCTGGCCAGGATGCATTCACCATTTGGCTGTGCTGTATTGAAGGCAGCAGGTAGAGTCCTATTCAAAACTGTTATTTTCCTCCTCTATCCTTTCCATTCTTCATCCCTGCTAGAGGTCTTGTTTCCAGGCTGCTGACTGTGAGAAACTGTAATTCCTCAAAAGAATCTCTAGCAGCAAAAAGCTCACATCCTTTCCATCAACACAAGATACTTCTGAACCATCTGAGAAGCCCAGGGGATCTAACCTATGGAGATACAATGTCTGAGTCCAGGTAATGTTATCCTGGTTCTTCAACCAAAATTATTAATATATTTAGTGCAGAAAAGCACTTCATCCATGTCAAAAACCAAAGACAGTGTGATCTCTGTATATGAGAAACAGTGTTATGATGATAGAATCACAGAGGTGTTTAATCCAACTCCCGTGCTCAAGCTGCAGCAACTCAAGCAGGTTGTCTAGGAAGGTGTCCAGCCAGGTCTTCAATATCTCTATAGATGGAGATTCCCATCAATGATCACTGCTTGGAAGAGTCTGGCTCCCTTTTCTTCATTCCCTCTCATCAGATATTTATATACACCAATAAGATCCCCTCTGAGCCTTCTCTTTTCCAAGCTGAAGAGTTTCAGCTGTTTCAACCTCTTCTCATATCAAAGATACTCTATTAAAAATGGCCTTGAGCATATGGCATGTGGGGTCCACTTTCTTGTCTGACCTTCTGCAGGGCCTTAACACAAACCAAATAACAAACAGCATGTGGGGCATCTCTTTCAAAAAGTCATTCAGGTTTGATCCAATGGCAATTGGTCAATTATAAATGCCAGTGTGAACATTCTTGCTGTTAGGTATTCATATGATAAGCTAATCTGAAATTACCAAATGTGCTGCTGAAGTTTCTCAGACAGAGGAAAGAGGTTTCTAATACTTGTTAAATTTCTTCAGACTTTTGCAGGGTTTATATGCACTGTGGTCAGTACTATGACCCCAGGCTATGAGAACATATTTTCCAATTAATTACATTGTGTAAAACTATCAGATTGAAGCTCAGGCTATGCATTTAACTGATGCTTTACTTAGGCTTCACAAAGCATCCGTCACACTGTGCTGCATCAGTTAGCTGGAAAACAGATGTGATGCTGCCACAAAATGTGGTCACGTTTTGAATTGAGAATAAGCATCTCTGTGCTCTCTGATCAAGACACCTCTCAGTTTTCTTATTGGTTCAATGCCTTCAAACAACTTTCTAATTGTCAAACCAAGCTCTCAGATAGTCTAGCCCACTTGTCCAGCTCTCAGATCTGTTTCATGGCTCTTTTCTAAAGCCTCATCGTTTTTCTCCTCACATCCCCCACATTAAAACCCTGACTGTCTTAGAGGAAATGCCTCCTGTCACACACATTCAGCTAGAATTCTCTCCTGCCTCATGCTGTGGCCTCAAGATCTCTTTTTGCAGGAATGACACACAGGCTGTGCTACCTTATACATCCTTTTTGACTCCACAAGTTTTTGAAATTACTGTGGGATGCTGGGGAAAAAATCAACTTCCTCTTCATGTTCCTTTATGGGTGCTGCCTACCTAGTTTCTACCTGAATATTTTTGCACCATGTTTAGTAAAGCACATTTTGCTCAAATGGATTTAGTGTAACAAGTAATTCAGATCACGTCACTCAGTTGTTATCACACTTCTGCCTAGGGGCTGTGTAGGGACCCCACCTCCAGGCACTTCCCACCAACCTCTAAATTGTTGGTTTGAAGCAGTTCTCATCCTGGTATTGGTTCATGTAACACCTGCCAGAAATGTCCCATCCACTGGTTGTTTCCTGAAATTATCTGTACAATTCATCCTGGCATTGGTCTAAACCAAGTAGCCACACATTTTTAATAAATTATTTTAAAAATTATTTTAAAAATTTAATAAATTTTTAAAAGCCCACTATATAGTGGAAAATATCATATTTTATTGTTGTTCTCACCCTACACTTTTTTTTTTCAATCTTAACTCTGTTATAATACTTTTACCTTTGTCAATGATCTAGAAGAAAACACTGAAATCATGCAGAAAATGTTTGCAAATGACAAAGAAAGAGTTTGAGTAGACAACGTGTTGCTCGTTAAAACTAGTACATGCACTTACACACATACAAAAGTGTTTCAAATGACAAAAAAAGTCAGTATTTTAGTCTGGCATTGGATGGGTAACAGAAAAAAAAAAGTCATATTAATCAGACACATCTAGGTTCTTCATGCTGCTTAATGGGCACTATGTAAATTCAGAAATGTAGATTTGGTATAGCCTCACTACCTTTGCAGGCCTTAACACGTTGGATGATACAGAACTGCACTAGAAATAATCTACAGTGATATAGATACACATCTTAATGTTGCAGATACAAGTCTAAGAGCATAACAGAACAAGTGTTACTGATGTTACAGATTCTACTTTTGCATTCACTCTGCTAAAGAGAATGCCCAAAAAGAATCAGATGCAGGAAACATCAGCAGTGAGAGGCAAACTAATATTTTCCAGATGATAAATTAAGAAAGTAAGCTTCATTGTAAACAAACAAACAACATTAAAAAAAAAAAAAAAAGCAGAGACAGCTGTTCGGTTTCACGTAGGCTGAGATGATTGTAACAAAAGAAGAGATCTGTTCCAAGGCAATGTGCCTCTTACAGTGAACTCCAATTTCTGCAGAAGTTCCTACATACAGATGCCATGAGACAGTCTGAAATTTAATCTCCAAAAATCAGCTGAGTTAGGGAAGCTGTATTTCTGAAAGCTAGCCACCTGTTAACAGCTTCTGCACTACAAATGAGAGTATCACACACTAGTGGAATTTGTGCTTTTATAATATTTTTTTTCTGTTTGCTCTGCTTTGTAGTCTTCTTTATCTACCTTTTTACAGTGTTTCTTGAAATGTTAAAACTATATTGATATGAAGGAAGCCTGGGTAAATTTCCTGAACTCTTCTGGAGGCTGATAGATCAACAGAACCAGTTACTGGATGTTTTCTATCTTTTTAATGATCTCGGTGAGCCCACGGTTTAGGAAGCTACTGCTGGTGTTCCCAGTTTGACAGAGAAAGTACAAGAGAAAGTCATGACAATGGCAAGAGGGCTGAAAATTACAGGGGAATGTCTAGTGGAGCTGTCCTTATAGCTTATCAAACAGATAGTGAAGTTACTCAATGATCTGTATTAACACCTTTCTGAGTACTGGAATTTCACTGAAGTGGACTCTCCCAGTTAGGTAAAAGCATTATAATAAAACCAATAAATGAAGCTGAAGTGAGGCCATTTCACCCTCCGTTGTGGCCCAGATTCTGTGATGAAGGATATTTACCCCTAAAACTCTCACCAAACATTATGGAAGAATAATAGCTTTCCATCTTTGTAACTTTTGGTTCAAGAACGGCATCTCTTTTTTCTCCCTAAAAGGTCCACTCTGGTGCAAACCAGGCTTAATACAGCAAGGGATAAAAACAGATTATCACAATGTTTGCTTGTGGCCTTATTGCTGGTAGATTTATGAGCTTCTTTCTAGAACTGGTCGGCGGGCTAGTGCCTAATCTCGCTGCAGAGAATGGCATGGCTGTGGCGGTGGCAGAAGCGCGTCCCGCTGCTCTGGGCAGGGGCACCCGCAGCCTCCCCGGAGAGCCCCGCAAGCCCCTCCGAGCGTGCAGCACAACAGCCTCCTCGGACAGAAACCCGTCACTGGGACCAAGCCGCACCACACCTTTCTCCCAACCAACCCACCGAACACAACTGGACACAAGCGACCTTCCTGGGCAAAGCCACCAAGGAGCTCCCCATCCGCCCGCTCCACTTCGCATTGTGCCGGCACGCCTCGCTCGAGTCTCCAAAACCAGTTTGAGAGGGGTGGGAGCCCTTCTACTCCCCTGTCCACCGTCTTTCATCCTGCCACCGCTGTAACTTGCCACTCTCGGCCGGCACTAAGCCTCTCACCTTGTCCAGCAGCGCAGGACAGCCGGGCAGCCGCTCCCC
>VWZU01017663.1:950299-998434 GCA_013397095.1 Sterrhoptilus dennistouni | reverse complement strand
CCCCACGGCTCGGGCCTGGGGGCACACCGCCGCCCGAGTGAAGGTGACCGCCGGGAGGGGAGGAAACACAGGGAAAGGGGAGAGGAAAGGACTGTCCACCTACCTTCTTAATGGAGGGGGATGTCGGGGGGATTGTTTCTTCTCTAGCATTATAAACCGCCGGGGACCCACTGGCAGACCCACCTTGTTCAGCTCTTTGCTCCAGCTTGGGCTCTCATTACAGCTGAAGGAGCAAAGCAGATCCCTGGACTGGAACGAGGTCCTTGCTCCAGGGCTGTGCCAAGTAGGAGTCCCTTCCTGATGGCAGGGATCAGAACGACCATGGGCTGCCAGTGCTTGTCCTTGGCTACCAAGGGTGCCCGTGGCAGTGAGCAGCAGAGAGCAGGCACAAACCATGGCTGGCTCAAGGACCCCTCTTGGGGCCCAGTGGGTCAGGGTCCTCACACACACTGGTACTGCAGAGCAGGTGAAGCTGAAATTATTAATGATAACTATGATGACTTTCAAGCATTTCATCTATTCTCACTACCTGCCCCCAGAACATGCTCGTGTGCCAAGGTCTTCCTTCTTCCACTTGAGCATGGAAATGAAAACAGCTCCTACATGCATGGACACCATGCAGGCCCTGGATCTTGGCTCTTCCTTTTTTTCTCTCAAGGAAGTGGATCAGCTTGTGTATCTGAAGCCATAGTGCACACAGCTATGATATGGGCACTGGCCTCCCTGTTCCCTAGAGCCATGCTGGGCATTTGTAGTGATGAGCCTTGGCACTCCCTGGGGACAAAGAATTGGGAGGAAGGCTGGGAGAAGTGAAAGACAGTCTAAGAGACAAGAGCAGACCCCATAAACATAAATACTCTGGGTCTCCAGCACAGGACTGAACCTTCTCACCTGATTTCAGAAGGAAGAATAATTATGCCAAGGGCTTGTCTCTCACTGCTCCCCTCACAGAGGGGCAACAAGGTGAGATGCACTGGACTGCAGGCACAGGCCTGTGAAGAGCCAGCTTGCTGCCACTCAGAGATGGTGCAAATCAGAGGGCAAGAGGAGTAGCACAGCCAGGCTCCCTGCTGTCCCTGTGCTTCTGGATAAGAGGTGGGGGATGAGATTGTTTTGCTGATGACCTAGTGGTCTTGTGCCCTTCAAGGCTGTGCCTTCACACCTCTTCTGAAAGGTGTGACTGGGAACAGCCTTCAAAGTCCTGTGCAAAGTCCCTCCAGGCAGGAACATTACAGCTAGGGGTGATGTGAGTGTACCAAAGAAACCTGTCCCATATCGAAGGACTCAGCACGGGGATAAATGGTGTAGTTTAAGCACTGCTCTCCAGGAACAGAGACCCTGTATAATCTAGTCTTCTGGTGGAAAGTGTGAGACTGTTGCCTCTACTTGAACAACAAATCAGAACTGAAAAAATGTCCCTGGGGACTTGCTATAATTTACAGTAACAACGCAATGCTGGGAAAGCAGCCCAGGTTCCCTGACTCCCCCAGTCCCTCTCTCCTTCTCTCCAATCACTAGCTAAACATAGGAACAAAATACAGTAGTCTTCCTTATTTTCCAGTTAATTTTTCAAGAGGCAGAATCCCTACATGATCCATTCCTATGGAGGTGGGCACCTGCTGAGGAGTTTGGTTTAGAGAAGAGACCTCTTCCACAGCCTTACCTGGAATTGCTGCACTGACAAGCAGCAATTTCACTGAGGGCTTGCTCCTGATCTGCCATTCATCTGACACTACATCTGCAGGGTTTGTCCCGCATTCCTCATCAACAGGGAATATGTCACGTACTGTGTATCACATGCATGTTTGAGAATCCCTGACCTCCACTCCCTGAGCACTGGGCACAGGACAGCTGTTGGAGGCCCTAGAGCTGCTGCAGTACTAATGAAGTCCACACTAGCGCATTTCAGGACCCCTGTAATTTAACACCTACACCTCTCTCACCCATGCTGCACACATTTTGTCCAGCTGGCAACCAAGATGTTGGTCAAAGTCAACACTGACAGAATATGGAAACATGATGTAACCAAAACTGCATTAATGTCTCGGAAAGTTTGGTCCCAGGCTGTGGAGGAGGTAGAGCTAGGAAGGAGAGAGGAGTGTGGGGAAGGTGTTTTTTGAGGTCTTATTTTACTTCTCAAGATCCTGCTCTGATTTTCTTAGCAATAAATTCAATTATAATCTCTCATTCAAGCACGTTTTTCCTGTGACAGTATTGGTGAGTGATTTCTCCTGGTCCTTATTTCAAACCATGAACCCTTTGTTATATTTTCTCTCCCCTGTCCAGCAGTGGAGGGGCAGTGATAGAGGGATTTTGTTGAGTGTCTACACTGTATTATCAGCCCACTACGGTGACACACACAAGCATTGGGGATGACCTGTGATATGTAACAAATACTGTATGAAAATGCATCCTTTTCCTCCTCTGAATTATGGTTGGTTTAGCATGATGAATATTCTGTCTCTTGCATGTCTGGCTCAGAATAGGCAATACACAGAAAAATGATAGTACATGAAAATTTCAAAGAGCCAGACATGGCAGCCAGTGTCACAAAGTCATAGCAGTGGCAACTGCATGAGGAGCAGCTGGACTAAAGTAACTACAGTAAAGGGACATAGTCAAGAAGGGATCTCCTTTTCATCCTTCTTTCTCTTCCCTTATTGCTCATCCTCAGGATACACTCACATCAGAACAGCAGCAGTTCTTCAAGTACAGGCATACACAGCTCTAAAGGATCAGGTCTGATCTCCTAATAGGGAGTGCTCTCTAGTCAGATGATGCCAGATGTATGATTCCAAAGGAACACTGCACTTCCAAATAGAAATCCACCATCTTCCAGCAAGTACCCTAAGAACCACAGAGGGAACTAGCTCTCCCAACACACTTTCAGCAGGGCACTCAGTTTTTCAAGTGTTGGCTTCAGCATGAATCCTTTTCCACAATATCCCAGGTTAATGACTCTGATGATTTCCACAGGAGCTGGGTGAGGAGGTCTGTACTCCTGTTTCAGGGTTACCCAGCCCCACATAGCTCTTTAGTTCCCATTCTGTATCATCAGAGGCATCTAGGGGATGGAAGATTTAATGCCATTTGAACCCCGAGAGCACTCTTGAAAGGTGTGGGGGGTTATCAGCAGGGGTATGTGTGAGAGAAAGTTGCTGAAATATGAACGTCAGGCTTCTTTACCTAAAGGGCCTAAATTGGCACTGCTCTTTTAATATTGTAGAATATGGCAATGTTCAGTTTGCCTCTATATTTTCAAACTGGCCACAAGCATTTATTCAGAACATCTGTAATAGCAGCTTTACAGAGTAGTCACAATCCCTTCATTTCCAGCACAAAATTTTGCTCAGCCTTTTTCAGATCCAGTTTTGTGCCTGATGCTGGGGAATCACTCTTTGACTTTCCCCATTGCTCTTCTGCTTCTTCTGTTAATAATTCTGTGAGCTGCTAACACTTTCCTCCCCTCTCCTCAGCAGAAAGGCAGGCAAGCCAATCTGCAGGGTAATGCAAGGTGTGGGCTGCCTCCCAGGAGAGCTGGGGCCCTGGGCTCTCCTTGGCACAGGCAGGGTGCTCAGAGGAGTCCACCAGCTGCACAGACCATTTGTGCTCTGAGGTCATTCAGTGCTACCCCATCACTGAGGAATCTGCTGGCTGCCATCCTGACAATGCCCTACAGTGTCCCACATCACTTTCCAGCTAACACAACAGTCACTCTGAGCCTGGCCCTGCTCCCCAGAAGGGCTTCCCAGCCATGATCCCCATCTTTCTCAGAACCCTTCACACCTGAACTCTCTGGTCACCCATTGAACACTGTACCTGCTTCAAGGCATTCTGCTCAGTCCCACTTCAACCCACTCCCTTCACGTTGCTGTTAGGTGCATTGGGTGCAGAATGGTTGCAAGAGGCAGTGCTAATCCAATGGAATCCATGAGCACTGATCCCAGTGCCTCAGAGTAATGCTGGGGCAGTGCCCTTCCAGCCCAGCACAGGGACAGGGATCCATAATAGCTGTATTTTTAACCTTTTCCATCTCTGCCAGCCTGTCCTCCGGGGCTTAAAACAATATAAAATACCCTGTAACCATGGTGTACATCAGCCTTCTCCCTGAAACTTAATGGCTTATTTGTCACCACAGCTACAGGTAGGGGGGAGGCAACTCAGCTTGCAGCTGAGAGCTTGCAGCTCTCACCCTAGCCTGGTAAGGTGGTGCCACTGCAGGAAGCTGAGGTGGCTGGGGCTCCAGATGGCCTGGTGACAGACACTGGGAAGGGAAGAATTGTAGTGAGGCCTTGCGGGAAAAAAAGGATAGACTTACAGAAGAAGAGTGGACTTGGATGGTGGGGCAGGGACAACATGTTTTACAGGGAAAGTTTTCTTCTGTCAGGGCAGAGAGATGGGACAACTGCTCTTAAGCATCTGGGATCTAGGAGACAAGGGAGAAAAGGCTGGCAGGGCAAGGTCTCTCCAGCCAAATCTTGTCCCAGTTTCCTACAACGTGAGAGCAGGCAGGCACAGGATGGGCTTGGGTTCACGTGAGAGTCCAGAACATCAGGTGAACTTGTGGTGGCAAAGCAGGTCCAAGGTTCAGGTGAGAAGTTGGTTTGTAGGTCAGTATCACTCCTGGTGGTGGCAGTCAGTGCCACAGTCCAGTGAGTGTCAGGCAGGTATGAGGTCAAGCCATGCTCCCTCATTGTTTCTTGTCCTTTACTCAGCTTTCATTCCATAAAAGAACCTTTCCTCCAACCCTTTAGTAACTTCCTGTGCTTACTGAGACCCTCACAGAAACCAGCATGACAATGATGTAAAGGATTTCCCTTTACAGAACCCACACTTAGTCTTTCTCACAAGACTATTACAAAGAATATTCTTCAGTCTTTTCCTTGGTCATAGACACCTGTCTCTTACAATGGATGGAAGTCAGACTCACCAGTAATTTTTTATAGTGAATGGGTTACACCAGCAATCCAGCAGTGCTCAGGCACAGAGATACTAATGACAGACAAGTTATACAGCTCACAGTTTCACATTTGAATTCCTTCAGGACTTTCAGGCAAATGTCATGCAGTCCAAGTGACTTATTTACATTCAAAGCATCTGTCTGGTCTTACTTCCAACTGAGTTGTTCCCTCTGACCAATCTGCTACAAATATGGCATCAGGAGTGAAATTGTTCCCACCAAACACTGCACTTCGCTGCTGGAAGGTAGAAGAAGCAACCGTATCACTGTCTGTACAACTTCTAGACAGACATAAAAGAAAGCTTTAAAAAGTCCTTAACTCTTTGGGATAAACATTAAAGTCTGACGTCTTGGCAAATTCACATCTTGAGCTAAATACATCTTTGTCACTTTCCCAGGACCATGGCTGCTGGTCTGTCTCTTGCTATATCTGCAAGGTTACTGGGGGGAAAGGGTAAGAAATCAAAACCGGTTTGAGAAAATGTAACAGTGGAAACTGGACCCAAATGACACTAGGGAGTGATATTAAACCACAGAAAAGCACATTAATTGAAGAGATTCATTTAGCCACCTTGAAATTCAGTTCCACAGAAGTGACCTGTTACATTCAAGGTCTTCAAGACTTCATTTTTCTGAACTGGGGACCTTCTAGAGTCTGAGCTTTAGCTTCCCTTGCTGATCAATCTCTGGTGTGAGATGACACTAAATTAATACCTAGGTATATGAATGGCTGAGGACCTGGGACAACAAAGAACAGCAAGCAGATATACAGACATACAGATGGAATCTAAAGAGGCAGAAAAATCCCTTTAACCTGGATGGACACACATGGCAGGGGTAGGGACTTCAAGTTCAACATCCCTATAACCACGACTCTTCTTTGCACAGAAACAAGGAGGCAGGACAGCTGTGGCAGACTTGAGGAGGACTGTGATCTTTGCTAGCTTGGGCTTGCCTTCTTACTATCCTATTTTGTAGGAGCTCTGGGATCTGTCAGTTGCTGTGGGCTCTGGGGATTTTCCAGGTTGCAGAGCCCATCCAGGATACTGCCTTCTGAAGGATGATCTGTGGGCATGACACAAGCTAGGTTACCCAGCTATGCTTCATTCCTAGGGGAGCTCAGATACAGTTTAAGTGTTCCGAAGAGAGAGTTGAAGTCTTCCAAAGAGATTTTATCAGCCTCGGTGATCACATGGAAACAGGCTTCTCTCAAGGGAGGCTGAGAGCCTTCCATCATCAGAGAACTGGAGAGAGACACTGGTATGGAGATGTTGGCAGGGATTGTTCCAGAGATGAAAGGACCCCAAAAAATGAAGGGCTTTTGACCTTGAGTAATATCTTGTCCATTAATCCATAGTAACTCCACCAACTGCAACAGAACTGCTTCATCTTGCAGCATATTTTGGCTCAAATTGTACTTATATTCCAAAGGTGATAAGTTCAGAATTATTCCAACAAAATTGTGTGTAGTATGAAGAGAAGCTAGACCTAGCACAGCAAAAAAAACCCCCAACTCATAAAAGCAAAATCAAACAAAACCAACCAACCAAAAAAATCCCACAACCATTGCAAAATAGTAAGACCTGAAATTCACTGTTAATTTGCTAAAGGATCTTATTTCTTGGACAATTCTAAAGATGTTTTCAAAAACTGGGGGGGCAGAGGTGGGGGGAGAGCAGGGAGGGGAGCAGAAGGGCAGTGTCCTCAAACTTTCGCAAACCATAGATATCAGTAATTCCTGGAGGAATGCAGAGAACCTAGAGTGATCGTGTGCCATTGCCTGACCATCTAGTTTCCTGAGATACTGCTGCTCTCCACCATTGTGCAGATTTAGTTCAGTACCCTCTCACTTCTACTGTAAAACCTCATTGCACAGCTGAGCTAGCAGAGATCACAGGCTTGTAGTGCAGGACAGTTGTCTTCCCTTGTGGGCACATCTATATAAGATCATTTAAGGCATCACTATCAACATCAGTCTTCTGCTCAGATGAAATTCAAAGTGATTTTCTGCACAGCTCCTGACTCAGATTTGTGGCCATGGCCAGCTGTCAGTGACAATTCAGGACAAGAAGTAGATAATTTGCTCCATTAGGAAAGACACAGATCAAAGTCTCTTCCATAACAACCACATAAACTCCTTAAAACCCGTATTTTGGTGTTCCTGCTCTATACTCTGACATTTCTTCAGAAGAGGAAACGTCTGGGGTATTTGTGGTGATCTGGCTGGACCATGAGAGTGGTGTCTGTGTAATGTTGTCCAGTGGCTCTCCAGCTTGGAAAGATGAACACGCTCCAGCTAATGAGTTATTTTATTTCAGTGATCTCATGTTTAAAGCATCATTTCCTTAGTCTTGGGCTCTCCTGCGGGGTCAGTAAATTCCACATTCAAAGAAGATTTTAATTCCTTGATGAGTGACAAGCTGGAATGGCGATTTGAACCCTAATCCCTCTTTTGAGTGGTGAATGAAGCATCTTGTCATTAGTACATCAGACAGATGCTATCAGAGATATCATGGGAATAGCAAACACCATTAATCTGAGCCAGCTGGACAGCAATAAGCCTTGGAATGGTACCCTCTCCACCCCATCAGCCTGCAGGGATCTGCCAAGCCCTCCTCACCTCCCTCTTATGGGTATAGCATGAACCAGTACAGACATCTTTCTTTTCCTTTCTCATCCAGCTCTTTTCTTGACTCCAGACTCACCATTCCCCAATTTACATGGGAGAAAGACATAATTAACTCTTCCTCCTTGATCATTCCTGATTTACTTCTTGCTTTTAATTGTGTACCTTGACTTTCTACCAAAACATCCTGACATGTTTCTCTTCAGCCCCCTTTGCATGTACCACTTGGCATCAGCCCAGCAGAAAAAGTATATTTGGAGAGACAATAAAACAAGGGCTCAGCAAGTGAAAGGGATGGGTGAGAAAATTCCAGGTGAATTTTTTCCCTGAGAAGTTTTTGTCTTATTGAGGAGTAACTTTTGTCATATTACCAATTTTGCTGACTGCTTCCTGGCATTATCTTGGGTTGAGCAATTCCTGGGAATTTTAACTTTGAACTTTGGCATACGATCTACAAATCACCCAGCAACAGTCATGAAGCAACAGAAGGCCACCTGTCTCTTACAGTGCCATTGCCCACAGTGTGATGGAGAAAGGCTTAGTGACAGCAAGAAGTGTTTATCTCCTCAAATCTCTTGGGCACCCAGCAATAGAAATATCCCCTGCTTTGCCTCTCCAGTGCTGACTCACTGCCTCTCCTTTGAAGCAGATCTCCCTTTATCTCTCTCCACAGAGAGGCTCTACCTCCACTTAGTACTGCTGAATTTTTGCTCCTCTTTAATGCAGACATCTCTGCTAACAGTGTTCAGTCAGGGCTGATTCCTGGTTCATTAAGTCAGGAAAGCAGAGCAGAGGCATGGGATACCTGTGACTTTCAGGAGACACCATCACTGCCAGTGTTTTTCCCCACCTGAGCACCCTACATCTGCATTTCCTGCCTAATCTCTCCCTTTTGCTTTTCTATTTTCTTTTCTGTACTACCTTTTATTTGCCTATTTGATTTTCCATCTGGCTGTCCTCACAGACACTTATTCAACAGATTCTTAGTAAGGAAAACCAGCAGTAGTAACATGAATATGGACTAGTGAAAATGATCTTCAAGGGTCAGGCTCAGGTCTCCTTTTCTTCTCTTCACAGTGTCACTTTTGCTTCACACTGGAGTTCTGGAACACTCTACTTTTGCCACAGCTCTGATTTTCATCAACCAACACCACTCTCTGCTCTCTTCAGTGGCTACCTCCCACACTTTTCCTTTTCACAGCCAACTATGTGCTCCTTCTTCATCCCACCAGGTAACAACACTTCACTTTTTGTCCAGCTTTATCAGACTCCTTCTGCTTCCTTCTTTCCAGCCCTACTGGAAAGATCCTGAAACTCTTCCTGTTCTGTGGTCTCTGCTGCTCCACATGGAGTCACTTAGGTAGCTGGAGTCACTTAGCTAGCCATAGGTAGCTGCTCACAGGTATTTAATCTGCAAAAAGTGACAAATGTGCAAGAATGAGATGTTATGCAAACAGATAATTAGGTCTGGGCCTCAGCAGTGTTTTGCAGAGGCAAAAAAGGCAGAACATTATGTCCTCTAGCCCTGCTGCCAGTCACTGCAGTACAAGCCCAATCCCACTTTGCTATGAACAATGATTTCAAGCTGATATAATCTGCTAAGATTGTTTAAGCAAAGCACCCATCTGACGAGGCTATGCAGCTTTAGCCCACCTCAGGCTGTGAGCAGAATGAGCTCATGGCTGCTTGCAACAGCCCTGAGACAAGCACAGCAGTGCTGCCCTCTGCCTTGGTGTTACATAGCAAAGGGGCATCAGCAAAGGGTAGGCTGGAAATGAGCAGTAACAAATAATGTTGCTGCAGGACATTGGTACTCCCATTTTTCCAGCTCAGAGGGATTTTAATTATGTGATTTCAGAGTTATATCAGTGAAGAAAGTTCCACCATTTTATTTATTTAGTTTTTCTTACACTATTTGTTATGTGCCTCTATAAAGAGAGAACATTATTCTGGTTATCACATCTGAAAACACAGGTGTGATATCAACCTGTACACATCAGGAACACCTCTGGGCAGGAGGCCACCTCTACCTTACCTTGCCCTTGGAGCCAGAAGTTGGTTTCATCTGTAGTAGATAACACATGAGTGAGTCTGTACCTTTAATTTTCACCCAGGGTGTATCTGTGTCTTGGAAAGAAAAATTCTGAGTGATTTTGGAGCTAAACCAGCTGGGTGAGGAAAACAGGGGAAAGGCAGGACAATAACAAGCTTTCATTCTATTCAAGCCATTCAACAGGATCAACTTGCACTGCTAACCTACCCCGATGTGCTACCTACTGCTGTAGTGACAGGGAGAGCTTTCACAGCTCACTGCTCTCCAAAGCAGCATCACAGAACACTGCAACCACAATTCTTGCAAATATATAAAACAACATGCAAGCTTATCCCTTTCCCCTGCATCTCTTTCTTCTTGCAAACATCCATGCCTAAAAATTACCTTCTGCTTTTTGCTCAAAGGAGTCAGAGGAAAAAGAAAGGTTTTTTCTTTACTGAAGGACATAGGTTTTTTTACTTTGGCTTAGCCACCCATATAAAGTTTCTTAGCAGCTTTCTTAATTTTCTAAGCATTCTGGTAAAAAAAGAAAGAACTTTAAAGAAATCGTCAACAATCTATAAGCTCAACACCTGGAAGTAAAACTGAAGAACAGTTTATTAGTGCAGTTGGAATAACTTGCAATCCCCCTAACAAATAACATTAGCATAGCTTTGCTGAAGTTCTGGGCAAACTACCAGCCCAGATGTGAAATTTCCTCACGAGCTCTTTATACAGCAGTGGCAGGAAGGGAAGGGAAGAAGGAAATGTATTGCTACAGGTGTCACCATCTGCTCCACTGATGGTCTGAAAGGAGAGCTTTGTTTTGGAGCTTTATTAGCCCATTACACTCCTCACTTTCTGAAATTTAGCATTCTGTTACTCACTGGGCTTTGATAAACTTTAGTGCCAAACATGAGAAAAGAGAAAATAAGTAAAGTGTGCTGGAGGCTTCTGAAGGTGTAAAGAGGAAGAAGATATCAAATTCCCATTGTTCCTCCCATGGGAGCTCTGACTAAAGTGCTTTCCGTGGGTCTATCTTTATTTTTTCTTATCTCAAATAAAATGAAGCTAAGTTGTTTTGTGTCCCTGTGACAAAACAACCTACCTCAAAAATTGTGTCCTCAGTGCACCTTCCTAGAGCCTAAGCTACCACTCCTAGTCTGTGACAAAACACATTGAAATCTCATTAGTTAATGGTATAGAGGCCAGTTTGATCACAGCCCATGTAGGCAATTACAGTCCTAAATAGCAAACTTAGTATGCCTGTGAATGTGGCCAAAATGAGTTACAACAAGGCATTCAGATGAGCTGGACCTGAATCTATTTGGTGTAGTCATCTCTATCACATCATCCATCAATTCTCCAAATTCCATCAAGTTCAAATTCTGGTCAGGCTTCTAGCCCTGAAGCCTTACTAATCCAGCATAGCAATCATTCAGCTCCTTCCCTAGGGCCTGCTTTGAAGAAAAAATAAGACAAAAGCCCTTTCAAGACCTAGCAGCAGAGTTCCTTGGAGTCAGAGGCTGCAGCTGAGGAAGAGCTGCTCCCCACATCCGTGCAGTTGGTGCTGTGCAGAGGGTCACATTTTTAAAGCAAGTGCACAGTCTCTTATGATGTACCATAAAGCATAGATGCCCCCCTGCCTGCAGGCCAGAAGGTGGAGAGCATTTTTTTATACTGACTGAGTGCACATTATTTTATAGGAATATTGGCACTGCTACATAGATATGTCTGGGGTGGGTGGAAGGCGGGGGGTGTGATGGGAGCAGGAGTGCTTTTCTTTGTCTTTGCTGACTATGGCCTCTGCACTAAAAGCCCATTCCAGTTTAGGAGTCAAAGAGGCTGAGAAAAATTAACAAAATAAAACAGTGCCTATCTCCCACTGTGGTTTTGATACCACGGGGGGTGGGGGGAGGAAAAAGTGAACTTGACAGAGAGCAATGCAGAAAAAGGAACAGAGGTGGAGAGGCATTTTGTGGATTAAAAACTGTTTCCATAAAGATTTAACTGAAGCCCATAAAAAAATCTCCCATTCAGCATGTCAGAAAGGTAAGCAAACTGGAGTACAAGTTAAGCCAGTGTAATATTAAACTGATTAAATATAACTGAGGTCCCAAAATGCTTGTGCCAGTATTGAGTTTTCTGAGTCTTTCATCTTATATAGTGTATTTTATAGAATCACAGAATCACTGGTAAGCTTGGCAGAGACCACAGAGGGTCATCTGGTCCAACATCCTTGCTCAAGCAGAGTCACCCTAGAGCTCATCGCAGAGAATTGCATCCTGACAGTCCTGGATGAATGAGACCCCACAACCTTTCTGGACAATCTGCTTCAGTTCATGGTCACCCGCACAGTAAAGTTCTTCCTCATATTTAGATGGAGCTCCCTATGCAACACTTTCTGTCCATTGCCTCTTGTCCTATTGCTTGGCACCACCAAGAAGAGTCTGGCTCTGTCCTCTTGACCCCCTCCTTTCACATACTTATAGACACTGATGAGGTCCCCTCTCAGTCATCTCCCCTTGAGGCTGAACGGGCCCAGTTGTCCCAGCCTCTTCTTGTAAGAGAGATGTTCCAGTCCCCTCACCATCTTTGTTGCTCTCTGCTGGACCTGTTCCAGGGGCTTCATATCTCTCTTGTACTGAGGAGTCCAGAACTGGACACAGCCCTCCAGATGTGGCCTCACCAGAACTGAGTAGAGGAGCAGAATCACCTCCCTTGAGCTGCTAATGCACCCATTTTGTTTTTTCCTATAAAAACAAATATATAATAAAATATAACATCTGTCCTACAACAAGACTCTGAATTCCCTAGGGAAAATTAATTTTGGCAAAGTACTCTTCAGTTTTACAGTCTTTCCCTGTCTCACGGAAAATTTGGCAACACTTAGCCCTATTCCCTAAGACATCTGTTCATTCACATGAAAAACCAAGCTGGACAGGTTTGCCAACCAAGACATTACCTTGAGAGAAACCAAGGCTCTTTTATTTAAAATCCACGTGAGAAAATAGTTGCAGAGAGTTCAGTTTCATCATTTTCTCTGTTCTCATTGCAACCCTGATAAACTGGGCATGAATCCAGAGCTGGGAATTGAATTTACACTTTACAGATTAGCTGAACCACAAACCTACATTGCTTCCTTCCAGGAAGGTTTGTGCATTGTTATGTTCCCATTCCCTAGAGCTGGGCAGGGACACGCATTAGATGTGCCTGTGTCAATGCATGGAGGTGTCTGCAGTTCTCTCCTGTTCCTCTTCTACCTGCTGAGAACAGAACCATGCCAGGACTGGCAGGAAGCACAGAAGTCACTGTCTGGCCCTTCCCTCTGTCTGTAAGTCACTGGGAATCTGCACAGACTGAGCACAAGGGCAGGATCGGGGGAGGCATCATGGAACTTCTCCCCTCCAGTGTGGAGGGACTATTTCTTCCAGCATGAGTCATGGCAACAATGCCCTGCAGACCTGAAGAAGCTTTCCCTGCACTGGCTGGACCCAGTAAGAACTCAAGGCTCATCTCTCCTGAAATCATTGAGCAGGAAGATGGAAACACAATGTATAGTGTTCAAACCACGGAACAGCAATAATCAGTGACCAAGGGCATGAACCAGGAACAAAGGAAGATTTGCATTTTTGTCTCAGAGGCCCACATGAAATCTTTTTGAAAGATAGGAGATTTTCTTTACTATCAACCAGGGTGCTGCAGAGAGAACTATTTTCTCATGGGACATAGAGAGTCCATTGCAGAAGGGGTGATGTGAAAAAGGCGTTGAAATGGAGGGATAGTTGAAGCACTGCTGAGGATTTGGGAACTGAGGTGGGACCCACACAGTGGGAGATTCCAAAGTGACACTGTGGAGTTCAGACACATGCTACAGACTTCTTAGGCCCCCAGAGAGGAAAGAGCCAGAGAGAATGGGACTTCCTGAGGGAGCTGTCAGGCATGGCTGGCAGCAGCAAACTCAAAATTAAAAAATGTTGTGGGGCAATGGAAACCATGGAGGGGCTGCAACTTGAAAGGGAATATTCTGTGAAAACTCCCTGGGCTCACACACATTTCCCTGAGGGGAAAATGGGCAATGTTCTGTACAATATTTTAGCCACATCTATTCCCTCAGCATTATGAATATAGATAAGACCTCACCACATGGTTTTTGGGATTTACGCTGAGAGGGTCCAAAGGAGCTGAAATGGGGTAATGTTCGCCCAGTCACTGGGGAAGGGCTGTGCCTTACCAATAACAATACCCAATTAAATCACAGCAGAGAGAAACCTGATGATAAAGGAAAGATTTGTGGAGATGAGGTGGTAATGCTGGAGGTTGGTTTAAACCGATGCCTGAAACCATGAGAGATGAAGCATTTGCATCAAGATAATCATGAAATGATGTGATTTCCTCTAATCTCTTCACTTCAGTCATGGTTCCCAACTTCTTGCAGCTCCCTTTCTGTTCATATACATATCTCTCCATTCTCTTTGCCCTTCCCTTTTCTAGCTCTCTTTTAATGAATTCTGAATAGAATATTCTGTTTCCAAGAAAATCTCCCAGCCTTCCAACCCAGAACTATACTTACCTAAAAACTGAAAGTCATGGAGATGAAAATCTCACAGCTAAACAACACTAAACACAGCTTTAAGAAGAGAATTTCTCAAGCAGGGCAGAGTTTCAATGATTTTTAATCAAGTTGACATTGATATAAAAAAATTAAACTTTCAGGTACCAAAAAATATACCACATGAAATTCTAATAATTTCAAGATATACAAGACAAGTGTTAAAAACCTTCTTTACATCTATAACTTTCAGCATTTGAAAAACCATTTCTAAGCCCCTACTTAGAAGGTAAGTGCAAATAAGTAGTAGTGTTATTGCAGAAGAGTTTTACAAAATATTTTTATGGCTGTAAGAACATTTTAAGCAATATAGTCAGTATTATTTTCTGATTTCCTATAACAATTAATTTTGTTTATTGGCATTAATTTAACCTAAAGATATTTATTCAGCCAGTTGATCATATCCTTTCTTCCTTCCTCAATATAAGGTTTATCTTGAGGATTGATATCTTCTCTTTTGCGATGCACGAACCCATGTGTCTGTCCAGGGTAAATTTTAACTTCATAATCAACTTTACAGTTTTGTTTAAGCTTCTGCTCCAGTAAGGTGACCTGTAACAGAAACATTCTATGTTGGCTGAGTACAAAGTTAACATGTTCTATATTTACAGTCCCAAAACTGTCCTCATTTTTTACTTTTCTGAAAGAGAGACATAATTTATCCTTGCCACTGTTTTCTCTTCTACTAATGTTATATCTAAATGCATTTCTGTTACTGCACTTGCTTTATTTAACTAGGCTTTTTTTTTCCCAGTAAAATACCAGTATATTGTATAAAATATGATATGGATTACTATTAATACCTGTAAAGGAAAGAAACCTACTGCTCAACATCATGAGAAGGTTGTCATGTAGTGAACACTGCATGAGCTGCTGCTGATAGACCTCACATAAAAGAAAATGGGGGCGAGAGTTTGAATTAATTTGAAGTTGAGGGAGGAGGGGCAGAGACAGAATCAGCAGTTCAAAGTGACTGGAATTTTTGCTAGGAAAGTTAAAGCCAACATCATTAAATAAAAACGTGCTTCCCTTTGATGCCCTTGGCAGATAAATTATCTTTCTCCAATTATTCTCCACTCAGGCTCCAGAGACAGGCTGTTGACAGAGTGACAGAAAAGAGAATCTCTGCAGGACAGTGGAAAAAGGAAAAGGATAGCACAAGATCCTTTTAATTCTCCTGCAAAAAGTGATTCCATTGGAACAGACAGATTTTATGGAGCATTGGTATCACTAAAAAGGGTCTCCTATCTTAAATTGTCAGAAAGCTTTCTTTGGATTCTTGCTCTTTTCCTAGGAACTGATGAAAATCATCCAAATTTTCAAACAGGAACAGAAAATATTTTTAGTGTCATGGTAAAACTTTTTGATTTGGGGATAAACAACATAAATTTGTGTACAAGTACTGTAAGAGTTAATGAAAGAAAAGTGCAAATTAGCTTTCTACTTTGTGTTCATTAAAAACAAAATTGCAAAACAAGCATGAAAAGCATTAAAAACACAAATATCTGTGATAGGAAACTTACCTGCTCCAATGGAATAACTTCATCCTTCTCAGCAAAAATGAAGAAGGTAGGATGCAGCAAACTGTGTTTGTCCTCAAAACGGCTGATCACTCCTAATGAAGGAGAAAACATACATACAATAAGTTATGCTACCTAAAGTAGCTAAAACACTACAAAATCTATACAGTGAAACTTCGAGACATTTTCATCAGTTACAGCTGATCAGTTTGTAAATGGAATTTAACACACTTTGCTTAAAAGCCCCTTTTGTTGTGAAATGTTTGCAATGTCATTAAATATAACATCAGTTGTGTGAAAAATAAACCAGAGACCAGTTCTGGGGAAAAAAAAATCAGGGAAGAATTGTTATACTTGCCTGATTTTGGTTGGTTGTTTTAAACAACTGTTTCTGACCACTGTCAGAATCAGGGTTTTGTAAGGGATGGACACTTTGGAACTGCTCACCTCTGGCTTGGGAAGACCATTCTTAAGTTAATTGTAAATATTCATCATTCCACATACATGGTTACAAGTTCAGTGTACATATATTTACACTGATATGATTCCATGACAAATTGACATTGCGATTTTGACTATTCAAAAATATTTGAATAAAAGTTACAGTAGAACTAACCAGTTGCCACCCTGGCTACTGTTTTCATTCCTGAGATAATTACAACAAAAAAGTAAAATATTAACAAGTAACACTGTTGAATTGACTCAACTGCTCAGCATATCAGTGCAGAAAAACAACTCCAATAATCTTTCTGGGAAAATACCTTCAATTTGCTTTCACCTCTAATTAATAGAAGTTGGTCTGGGTTCTGTAGAAGTACAGAGGTTAATAAAAATA
The DNA here is from genome assembly GCA_013397095.1 of Sterrhoptilus dennistouni. Taxonomy (NCBI): domain Eukaryota; kingdom Metazoa; phylum Chordata; class Aves; order Passeriformes; family Zosteropidae; genus Sterrhoptilus; species Sterrhoptilus dennistouni. The sequence goes on along the minus strand of VWZU01017663.1, from coordinate 981,849 downwards.
CCAAAGGCAGCATAAATGCATTGAGTAATGTGTGAGAGTACAGAGCTAAAACAGAGTTAAAAATGGTTCCTATTAGTAATGAGGCACCACTGCCTAAAAGATGTAAAAGATGTGCCTAGAAGCCCTTTTGTCATTACTAGCCAAGAGGAACCTCAGCTACAGTGTGGCCATGGCTTTTGGCACAATGTTCACAGGTGTGATCCTGGTCATGCCACTCTTTCAATACACAGATCATACTGGGTATGCTTAAGTGTAAAAATGTGAGTATTCAAAACCAAATCACGTATAGATTATTTATAATAAAATCACCTTGTTCCACTAGATGTCACACTGAATTTTTGTTACAGCAATAGCAACAGAATTGCTTCCTGCACTGGTATTCTGCCCAGAATGCAGCAGGTATTTCAGGCTTACCATAGAGGGACACTCCAGTCTTTAAATGAGGATTTTTCAGCATCAGATGTTGTACTGCTGCTCCACCCCAGCAAAACCCAATGACACCAATCTTCTTTGCACCACATTGGTCCTTTAGATACTTGAGGACGACATCAACTTCTCTGAAACGTGCAAATGAAAATGAATTAAGGCTCTAGTCCTGTTTCTCTGGCCTCCTTGGCTGCTGCTCAGAGACTGGGTGGGCATCAGCCTGCTTCTGGGACAGTGTGACTGTTTTTGCATCACTCCTGGTTTTTCTCTTTCCCTTACTTATCAAATTGTCTTTATCTAAACCCATGAGTTTTCTTGCTTTGTTTCCCTTATTCCCTCCCCTGTTCCTCTCATGGGAGCAAGTGAGTGGTAGTCCAGGTTGTTGGGTGCTGTCTGGGGTCAACCCACAACACTACTTTATTATTATTCATTTTTAAAACACAAGACAAACTCCAGGGCAGAAGACAAGGGAGAAAATCAGTCTTCCTAGATCATTGTTACTAGGACACAAGGTGATTTTATGAACAGCACTCCAATTAATTTAACAAATAGTTATTATACAGGCTAACACAAATAAAAGTTTGAGACACACAGCCAGTCAAGAACATTCTGCTGTCACAGATGTGACTTATATGCAAAGCATCTCTCACAAAGATGACAAATATTTTATAAAATTGTGGAAGCAAATTTCAAAGTGTTTTTTCTAAATCAGCCATTACTTCATGCAGTCAAGCTATGTGTCAGATAAAAATGGGAAAATACAGAAAAGTGGGAAAGCAGTATGCTTTGAACTATCTGTGATCTGATGGGGACCAGAAGAAATGTTCCCTTGTTACACAGTGTTTGCATTTGCACCCTATCTAAAACCCATGGAATTTGTGCCTTCCTGAGGGATCAAAGTGGCTGGAGTGAGCTGCATTTTCTAGCCTTTGCTGATTCTTTTCTTTTGAGTTATTCACTTTGCTTCTACTTTCTGTACAGACAAACACTGGGCACTTTTATTATTCAAATGTCTACTTTTATCCCTAAAGCACCACTCACATAACCATGAGCTTGTCCCATGAACTGCATGAAATTTCTATTTGTGGACAACCAGCTATATTTCACCCACTAATAATTTAGAATCTAATTTTACACTTCTACTGAGGCAAAAATTCCTATGAAATATGGATGTCCCCTCGGCGGACAAGGAACAATGGCTGTACTTGTCTATTTTGCCAGCTTCTCGTGTTTTCACCCAGTCATTGAAAGTTGCCCAGTCATTAGAAGGTTTCCAGGCTTCTTGTCCCACAAAAAAATCTGGGCAGATGGCTCTGCAAGAAATATGAAAATATTTTATGTCCATGAAATAATACTGGAAAAGGATTAAACAGAAGACTATATGTACTACACAATAAATGCGTTTTGCTGAATACATAGTACTTAACCACACCAAAGCATTATACCAGTGGCCCTCAATAATTTTCTAATAAGAAGACTTATTATAATTTCCTGTTAAAATTAATTTCTTAATTTCATAAATAGTTAACCATAACTGAAAATCCTTTGGGGTTTCCTATCAAACTTAAAAAAAGAAATCCAAAACCAAACCAAAGAAACTACAATTTACACGGTACATATATTTAGCCTAGAAGGAACACTAACCCAGTAATGCAGGAAAGAGGATACTCAATATGCTTTTCACATATTTGAGAATTTGTTTTGCTATTTGGCAGAAGCCAGTACACTTTCCCTTCACAGAAGGACCTTCAGCTTCTTTGGAATTTTTACCATAACAGTCAAGTTGCACAGAGGAAGGGAGGAAGCAGGCTGCTTCAGGCTCATGGAGGATGAAAAATGCAGAATATGAAAATTTTCTGTTTCCTCTCTCTTCTTCTGTGCTTACTCATTATGGTAAGACTACTCAATTATTTTAGACTTCTTTCACTGTTTTACCAGAAAGCTCCTTGAAGAAAGGGATAAAGAAAGACTGTGTGATTATTTGTGGTTTTATGGTTTATATGAAAAAAGGAAACAGTTCAACAAACTTTCTTATTGAAAAGACACTTTGAAAAGAAAAAAGACACTTTCTTACATGTATCCATTGGTTGTTAGCATATCAGCTATGTATCTGGTGTTTGGGAGCTGCCATCCAAATATATCGTGAATCACAATCACAGCCCTGTCGGTGCTGGCAGAAGGTTTGCAGACATACGCCTTGATGTGCCCAACCTGCACCTCCTGCCCACGGCCCCCATAGTCAAACTTGTCTCCAATATCACATGGGCAGGGCCTCGACTCATTGGCCATGTGGGATACTGAAAAACAAAAAAGATTTAGTAGCAGATACCAAAGAATGCCGCACTGAAAAATGTCAGAAGACAGCAGTATCATTGGCTATTGAATTTTTCAATCACTACAGTAACAGGATGAACATGCTCATTACTGTTTGGTCTAAAATGAAGCATAAGTCAGTAAGCCCATTGGGTTATTTAACGTAAATAAAATTCTTGTTAGAGTTTCTTATGTTATGAAGTCTTCAGCAGGGACCTGGTGCATACTAGGATTTCCATGGCCTACAGTGAGTAGTACAATAAAAATAAAGTTATGAGCAAGCAGCAAGGCAACCATCACAAGCTATTTACATAGCGATGAAGCCAGTCCTTCCACTCTTCATCACGTGTATTTCCTGTCAGGAATGCATAGCTTTCTTTCGCAGACAGCAAAGGCCTAATACAAGAGACAGAATTTTGAAAGGAAAAACCAAGAGCTACTGTGTAGAAAGATACAACTACACATAGGTTAAGCATTATATTTTTCATCCAGGGACTTAAAATATTACATAACTGAAAATTTCAGTGTCAATAAACCCTTTTTCTAAACAGCTTTTGCCTCAGATGTTGCAGACTTTTGAAGAAAGACACTTAAGAAAGATGCAAGAAAAATGCACCAGCACAAGTCAGAGTATAAAATGGTATTTTTTTAATATTAAATATAGAATGCATTAAAACTCCAAGACGGGGGAAAGAAAGGAAACTGAACATAAAAAAACAAAGTCTTAAAGTCGAGCCAAATCTTTTGTCAAGAAGATAAGAATAGGGTATGGTTAATTTTTTTCAAACTATTGCTTAAATGAAAATAAACAAGTAACTCACAAAGGTCAAAAAGTACCAGCAGAATCTAACACTCCTGTATGTAGCTCCTTAGACTCAAGTTAATGATTTTCTGCCATCAAGCTTAGGTTAACCAACTCAGTGAACAGACCTGAATAATTCCTTTGAATATTCACAGAGCATCTACAAATGATTCAAGAACATGGAAAGAATTTAGATGAAGCTTTGCCCAAGCTTTCTACAAATAAATCATGTGTATTACCATAGAAACTTTGCTAGTAAAGAAACAAGAATCTTCAAACTTGACTGTGTCAAAAATACAGAAAGAGGAAAAAGCAGGTTACTGAACTGCCCCTGGACAAATCTTTAAGTGGGACTTAAAGATTTGTGGCAGTAAAAGGATAGTTTTAGGAAAGCCATCAAAAAACTTGGCAGCCAGAAAAATTGGACAGAATTCTAGAGGCCAATATATTCTGGATTCTCAGACTTTGAAATTCACAATGCCCCAGGCAATATCACCAGGGCTAGATTACAGATACCAGATTTCATTTTTGCAGATCAGTTCAGGTACTTCAGTGTATCTGCATCTACAAACAGCATTTTTTCCATTTCTAAGATGCTATTGACACATTACTTAAAAATTAATTTCCCTCTCTTACATTTCTCAAAGCTATTATTTTTGGAGGATCTGAAAACCCACAGCCTTGGTGTAGCACCATTTCCACCTGCAAGCACTTGAGAATTTATTGGAAGACCAAACAAGAATTAATTTTCAGATACTTGAACCTACAGCCGGTAAAAATATAAAAATACTGCTGCGTGGCACCATCACTTTCAACACACCCTCCTGAGTCTTCCTCCTCAGAGCTCTTCCCCACCTCTGCAGGGAAAATAAAAGCTTTCTGAACCATCATCTCAAAAAGAAAAAAAAAAAAAAGGGGGTTGAAGAAAGTTACCCCCAATTGCATTTAAATGAGCTCGCACCCTGCCTGAAAAAAAAAAATAAATAAAAAAAATGAAAGTCCCGAACATGCTGAGTCACGGCTCGCAAGCATTTGTTCTATGTTTCTGGGGGAAAAAAAGCCATGAGTTTAAATAAACCCCAAAGGAACCTGCACATACCTGTAGCAGTGCACGTGTGGAGCAGCAGAAGCAGGATGCGAGAGCTCAGCGTGGATGAGTACGGCGCTAACTCACAAAACGAAAGGGTGACTGCAAGGATCAGGCTCCTTTAAAAGAGAGTTACATAAGCCCCTGCCTTTATCTTTGTGCCCGCGGAGTGACGAAGGCCGCTCTTTTTAAAGCAGTTCATTCCACTGCCACCGTAGGCGGGGTGTGCCGCTGCCACGAGGAGCTGCTGTAGCTGGGTACCAAGCCAAATGGTATTCACCCCTGGAGGGCTTTTTCTTTCAGTTTGAAAACATGTTGACTTAGCTGAACAATCCATCTAAAAAAACAAAGTCCTTTTTTTTTTTTTTTGAAGGTTGGAGTCATACACTACATAGGCATAGTTAGTTACTTACATTATTCACCCGTGGGTAAAAGGCATATTTAAAGTCACCGAGGTGAGGTAGTGAAATAGAGACGTCATTTCAAAGCTCCATACTGGACAAAGCTTATACACTACCGGAAAAATATTTTCTCTTCAGAATGAAAATAAATAGCATGTAAGAAAGTAATAGCTTTCTAGATTGCTGTACCTCCATGCTATACAATAAGTGCTTAAAATACAGGCATTTTTATCCTATCACAGCATCACGATGTATAATTGATAATTTTTTTTCTTTTTCATTTTTAGTCTCTGTCTGACCTTCCCATTCTCCTGATTTTCCTTTTATGGGATTATTAAGATTATTTTTTAAAGACCTTTAGCTAATTCTATTAGCAATCCAAAATTCCCTGTTTCCTCAGAGGTACATCTATAAAGTAGACTAAACGCGTGCTAGTCTACCACACTTTTGTCTTACAGTTTACTCCTCATATATAAGCTGCTTGCTCATGTTCTAAGTAACTGTGTTAGTGCTCTTTGTTTGCAATCTCTAAAATAAAGCTAAACCAATGAAAAAAAGCCTATCAAAGAATTCCAGAGCAAAGTCATAAGGCTCAAAAACCAACGCAACCCTTTTAGGTTTTTGGCTCTTCCCACTCTTGTGCTGCAAATTATAGCACACATGGACATTAGGTGCTCCATATCAACTTTAGAGAACAGCAGTCAAATAAATAAGAGAACAGCTGTAAGTTTTCATCATTCCTAGAAAACAAAAATGGCAGCAATGCTTGCAGAACCTTCATTCCACTAGAGCTGTTTAACCACATTTCCACTTTCTTACTCATTTGGTCCTGGAAATAATTCTTTATATGTAAGACTATTCCCCTTTACCTTAATATTAATGTTAAACTTTGGAAACTAAACTGCTTTTAATTTGATTTCCTGTGGTTTCATGTTCCTTGATGGATAATTCATGCTGATTTTTCACTTAGAAGTCAAAACTTAACACATCCATGATCTTCATACGTGCATTTGGCTGCACTTCACACTGTAAACACGTGCCTCTTTCAGATCCCACACTTCCAGCACTTAATCAGGGACCTACATCTTGATCATGAAGATTTGGCTGTACTTGTAGTAACTTTAATAATATATATAATGTATATATATACACATACATATATATATAAAATACACACATGTATATAATACACATATATAAAATAGAGATTTATAAAATAACAATGATAATACGGCTCAGTAGCTATCAACCCTTTCATTTCATGAAAATACTGCATGTCAGTTTGGAGTTTTTTCCTTTTTGCTTAGTCACAGTGTTAGTGTTACAGTTCACATACCGTTCCAGAATTTATGAATGACTGCTGTTCTCTAAATAGATGTCCTGATCGTCCTCTCCCACATTAACTAACCTTCTAACGCTAATGGAACACCATTAATGTGGAGTTATCCAGGTTTGACGCTGGGGTAATTAAGGCACAATAGGCTTCCAGACTTCTGCATTATTCTCCTGGAAAATATGTGTTATGACAGCTGTATCACCCAAGAAACATCAGGATTCTATTACTACATATAGGTGGTGTCACATGGAAATCAACATTTAATCAGCAGTTTCAGGTCAGAATTCTGTGAAAACTTCCCCATGGGGAAGATGGAGGGCCATTAGCAGCATGTAAAGGAGGAAAATCACAATCCCATTAAGAGAAATAGAGATCATTAGTACTGTTGACTATCTTCACATGAGAGACGCCACAATAAATATTTCTCTGACAGTATATTTAATTTGGGAGACTGTCATTAGCAAAATTAAGACTTCCCCTAAATTACATTTTCTCCCCATTTAAATGGCATACAGTCTTATGTGTAGCACCGAAAAGGTGAAAAGAGACACACACTAATGTTTGGTTTTCTTACAGCTTTAGAAGTACCAGCACCTGATGAAGATATGAGGCAGCTGGGTTTAAACTAATGATCACAAGCCCTTCTCCCTCTTTAATTATGAGTCATAATTAAACCATGGAAGTCACTGTCACAAGGCGTGCTAGAGCTCAGCAGTTCAAGTAGGTTCCAAAAGGGTCTGGCAAATCCACAGACTGTTGGTCCACCAGTGGCCATTTGACACAATTGCAGGAGTGGCATTAGAAATTCCTAGCTCAGAAATCTCCTGAAGCACAGATTGCCAGGATGTTCAGCAAGGGAGGATATTCCCTACTGCTGGACACAAATGGAGGATGGCTGCTGAGGGGGTGCAGTCCTGAGCTGATGCAACATGGAGAATTTTGTTATATCACTGACAGAAAAACTAAGGAACAAGATACATCATGCAAAATCATGGATTGTTTTTGACATGTAAGATTTCTTCTTCAGGCAGCAGCCATGGTTGTAAGCCTCACATTAAAATGTCCTGTCTGCACATTGCATTGTACACTTCAGTTCCTAAATGATCAGTTTAGGAATCTATAGTGTTTCACAGAGCCACAAATAATCCAAGAAAGTAGATTCCCCTCTGAATAACCTTAGCCACAATTTTGAAACAAGATGTGCTCCCTTACATCACCTGCTAAATACAGATCTGCCACCAGGCTACAAGCCCAAAAAAGCTTCATCTTCTCTAAATGAGCTTCACCAAACAATGTCTTCATGTTCCTAAATTTTGGGCTTGTGATTTATTTGGAACATAGGTGACCAAGGATCATAATACAAAGATTAATTTACCATTAGTCTAACTTCAAGCATTCATGTCAATCTCAAGGAACTGGAGAATATTTCAAAGCATGTTAAAGAGTGACATCCCCCTTTGCAGTCAGATTCTAGAAAATTTGTTGAAAGGAGGCCTCCCAAATGCAAAGACATGGATATAACAAAGGTATTTCCTATATGTGAAATATTTGATACTGCCACATACACTATATCTGAACAAAAAGCCTTGGACAGACACGTATGGATGCAATTCATCACATCCTATGTGGTTTATGGGTTCCTAGGACCAATAGAAAAAAATTGTCATACAGCAAAGATAGGTCTCTGAGTAGATTACTCCAAAACAGCAGTGGAATTTTGATAAAACTTTTTTACTTGGGTTAGTAACCATACTTTTACAAAAGAAAGAGACTTAAATATATATAGATAGATTCCATTCTTTGCCTAGGTTACATTAGCCTTTCTATGTCTAGTTCCATTTTTCTGCACTGTTAGGAGGCTGAGTTTTAACTCACTGTTTAGGATGAAAATTAAACATGCAAAAATCAAAGATGATGGAGGTTATTCCCCTTCATCATTATACTGATGAAGGGGAATGAAGTCATCTTTTTCAGCAGAAATAAAAAATTTAGGGCTCATGAGATTGGATATATAATCAGAATCTTTGATTAGTCCTAGAAAACGTGAAAACAAAATCTTCAATTGGCATTTTAGGGGAAATCCAGACTCAAATAGAGCATTCTGCTTCTGCAGTAAGAAATTTTCATATCTCACACAATATGTAGCCATACATACTGGCTTTTCTTTGAAGCTACTGGTATCATAGCTCCTCAAAGGATGCCTTTCTAGATTAAAACTCTATTTAAGCCAGTTTCTTAATGTAGACTGAATATCTGAACTAGGATTTCAAAGATATCTTCTGTGCATACAAGCTTGAGTTCTTTCAAACTGACTGGGAAAAACAATGCTTTAGTAACCAGTCCAAAATGTACATTCTGAGAACATCAGGAAAGGGCAGCTCAGCTACCCCAGCATCTTGAGCAAGAGCACAAAAGGAAAGCTGGTGTTAAAATAAAGGAAAGCTGGTATTAAAATACCTGCAATCTAACTTTACACAGCAGCTACAACAAAAATAACACTCTCTGCTCCTGGGTGAAGTTCTGGCTCTGCAGTATGCAGAGCAGTAGTAAACAGGAAAAAGGGAGCTAAATTGGGAAAGTGACCCAAGGACAACATGTATGTGTGTCCAGATCCAAAATGAGGACATGGCTGCTATGACCTGTTCCAAAACTAGGAATGAATATCCTCACCACCCTCTTCTTTGCATAGTATCCTTCCAACCCTGCTAAAAATATCTCTTCATCAGGTGATAGCCTCATTTGAAAAAATGATGCTACATCAAGTGTTTAGGCTACACAATACACTTATGCATGTGTTCCTGCTTGTAGGACATTCTTGGATTTACCTGCCGTAGAGAGATGTAGTGGCCTTTAATTCCAAGTGTGTGATCATCAGGTGACCTACATCAACACCACCCACTCAGAAACCAATGACCCCTCATCTCTTTGCACCACACTGCTCCCTTAGGTATTTAAGGACACCATCAGCTTCTCATGTAAGAAAATGCAAATGAAGCAACCATAGTAAAACCAGTATTTGAAAGTACGAAAATATAAAGATGCCTATGACTGTCACCATATTATGCTGCTACTATATTTTCTTTTGCATTCTTTAAATAATTAATTATTCCAGGTAAATGTTAGAGGTTGATAATCTGACATCATCAGAGAGAGAAAAAAAATCTCAATGGAATTCATTAAAAAAAGCAACATAACTACATCAAAGAAAACCTAAAAGGATGGATTGGAAAAGCATGGATATTGATTACACACCTATCTAAGAGTTAAAAAAGCTTACCATTCTGTGAGAAGCTGGACAAATTTTTGCTTTGTAAATTTTGATAGAGAAGTAGTAAAAACTTCTCTAGAAAATACTACTTATTAACCAGTGAAAATACTGACAATAACTGTAAGTTGTAATCTGGGATATTTGTTGCAGGGAAGTCAATGTAACAAACATGGTAGATGTTTTCAGAATTTACAAGGTAGCCTGAAATACATCTTGCCGAGATGCTGTGTTCTGAAAATACCCTTTTACCCCTGAAGCATGTGTCACCATGCAGAGACAGTACAGAGAAAGCACTGGTGGGAGCGAGGTGGCACCTCAGGCTTTTATATCACCCCCAGGCTGTTCCCAGCCCCAGTTCTTCACCCCCTTGGGCACCAGTCAAATTCCCCAATAAACCAGCCTTGAAAACACGACGTTATCTGCCAACACACAAATACACACAAGCAAATTAAGTGCCAAGAAATTCTTTCCTGACTGGAGCTGACACTTGAAACGTGTGAATTGCCTGCAAGAAATGCCAGGCAGCACCCAACCCTGCCTTCCTGTTGCAGCAGACAGATTCCAAGCTAAAAAGTTTCCAAGACAACTGACCCCTCTGAGACAGGAGCACTCTGGAAATGATTCAGTTATGTCTCCCATAACCTTCTCACCAAATACCCAAGCTCAGCAACGTTTGATGCATCTACTCCCAATGATCCAAGATATTTGCTCTCTCAGGAAAGTTAATTAGTTTGGCCTCTAATTAGTCTGACCCCTTCTCAGTGTTGTCTTGCCAGCAGCTTCCCTCTCTGTTATTAAGGCAGCAGAACCTGCTAGTGACAGGTCTTTGCTGATAAATGTGTGGGCAGTGTTGCACACAGGAGGGGAAGATGTGATACTCCTCCTGGCTCCCAGCACCACGTTCCCTAGGGATCCACTGGCCTCACTCTGCCTGATGATGCAGCCATCGCCTCCCTGGAGGCAATTACACCATGCTGGGAAAGTTCTCTGGAACAATCAATTCTCTGGAACAATCTTTTCTTCTTTCCATGCAACGTCTTAAAGGATCAGTCTGTTAGACTCAGTGAGACACCAGACCAGAATTATGGTTTCTCATTATTTGAGTCACTGAGCACTTTCAAACTGGGCTTTTTGAAGCAGAGGAAGCAACTTTTGTCAACAGCAAATGACAAAAATTCTTCACCAAGCCACTGCTAAGAGAGTGTCCTTGTATTCTCTTCAAGGCAAAATCATTGATTCCATCCAATTCTGGGAAGTCACTTCAAAAGGCCACTTTTGCTACTGTAGCTAAAATAGATGCATCCAATCTCAAACAAAACAAAAACAAAAGAAATCCCAAACCAAACAAAAGAGTGGGAAAATGCAGTTTCTTTACAGCAACAGGCAATGTGATATCCAGCTCCCTGACATTTTACTTGTGTATTTTCCTGTCATCTCAAGTTTTCAGCCAATCCTCAAATTCAGACCACTCACCAGAAAGCTTCTAAAGTTTTCTTCCTGAAAAAAGTCTGGGCAGCTGGCTCTGCACACACAGACACAAAAATCGAAATTAGATTAATTAATCATACACTGAGATTTTTTGGCCCTTCATTGCATGGAAATTTCTATCCAGGCATAATTTTGATATAGTTTTTCCTGAGAAAGTAATGTTATTAAAAAACATTGTTACCTATTCCACAGAAATACCTATGAGCATTAGAAAACATTTAAATATACCTGTAAACACGTTTTTCAATGACTACACCACAAAATACATTCTGTGATACAAATCTGGAAAATATTAATACTCTTATCCATATTTTACCTGGATTTGAGTACATAATTTGGAACTATACACTGTAAAACAACAGATGATCTTGCAAAAGATGATAAAACTATGTCATGATTACAAAAATTTTACATTTTGCATGCAACATATAGCATTTAACATAAATCCATTATGGATGGGTTCCATGTAAACCAAGATAATTACATAAAATAGTTGTTTACTACAGAGTACGTAGTGAGGCTTATGAGCTAGAAAAAACCAAAACAACAGACTCCTGATGGACTGAGGTCAGCAAAGAACAAGTGAAGGGAAACTGTGTGGGAAGAAGGGGAGTAGTGTTGTACTCATTTGGTGACTGGGAAAAGGGAAGTGCAGTAAGAGTTCACTCAGTACTGAGTTCCTGCACCACAAGATGGAAACCCTGTCTCAGGATGACCTCGGCTGAAATGCGTCGCATGACCAGCAGCAGAGCTGTGTTGATGCACTCACTAGTGCATGACAGAGTTTCCTCATGCAGAAAGGACTCTGCAGGCTGCCATCACTAGCTCACCACCAGGTGCTGCTGTGTGTTCTCCCAGGTCCATCCCAGCTGGAAACAATGGGATCCCTGGGAAACAGCAATCATCTTTCACCTATTAAAATGTCTTTGGCTCTCTCCATCCTCAGACACACCTCATGGATATTATTGACCATGGTGAAATAACTGGATCGGTTTGGCCTAAATCAGACTGAAGTATGTTGCTAGCATTTATTTTTCTTCACCTTGTTTGATCATTTCTATAATTTCTATTTTAAAAAAACCCAACAATGACATCCAAAGCATTAATGTACTTGGAAACGTAAGGGCAAAACTGTGCAGCCTTTGGTTAAAAAACACCCAGTGCTTTGAAAGTGAACCTTTCCAAACCCATGCAGAGGAATGGGTTTTCCCACTCAAGCTGATCTAATGAGGTGATACTAGCCATCAGGCTTAATATGGTCTCTGAAATGGAGCTCCCATAGCTCCTCATACCATTCTGCACTAGGAAAAAATCCCTCTATTTTCCTATCAGTAAATATCGGTGCACCAGTTCAGCAGCATCTTGGAAGACACATACAACTTTTCTTCATTCAGACACTGCTGCCTTAAAACACTCAGTTCCCCTGAAGCCTTCTTCCCTTGACCACCACATTCTTAACAGTTCAGGTGGAGGGAAAGAAGGTATCCCCCAAACAAATATGGCATAGCGTGACTCATAGGGAAAATTTACAAGGTAATATGGAAAAATACCAATTGATCAGACACTGGACACTTTCTGATCAGAGCAGACTCTTGCTGTAACAAAGCAGCACATTGCCATAGCAGTGATTTGCCAGCATCCTGCACAGCATGAGGGGTGTCTGTCCAGTCTCATGTTGAGAACATTTGCATTTGGTCACAAGACAAACGTACTTCCAAACATGGAGCAGAATAGGGAGTGCCGAGTCCTCAGGAAAGACAGTAACAGGGAGCAGACAATAGACCTTTGCATTGTTCCAGTGTATCAAAAAACCCTAATCCTTGCAAAGGTAGAGTTTTTTTTCTCCAGAGTCAGTTTCTCCTCCTTTCAGTTCCACAGACAGATCTCAGCCACCCCACAACTATCTGCTGACATCTGGCTTCCCTCAGGCTCCACAGGCTCAAGGCATTAAAGGCACTATCTCTCCAAACTTGACTTCTACGGAATCATGTGGAGGTTTTCCTTTTGATACTGCATGCCTGTTCAAACCCTATATGAATGTCTGTAACATTTAAAGCAAATTAAGTACATTGCACCATATCCAGTTATTGCAAGATTTTCCTGCATTTTGGAATTTAACTCTTGCAGGACATTAAAAATGAATGTGAAAACTTTGAAGGGGGAAGGATACTGTATTTAATATCCATGTGTGCATGTGAACCATTCATATGCCCATATTCAATGTCATATTCAAAATATATGACATTCATTCATATTTCTGCTGATGAAAATTTTTTAAAATCCCATCATATATCTCAGATCAAGTGACTTTATTTTAAAAAGGCTTGCAAAAACATAATACATTCTTGTGTTTCAGAACACATTACTTTTAAAAGCCATCTCACTTCGCTGGGAAAATAAGCAAAATCACTTTCTACTGCATAGTGTTTTCAATATTCTACACATTCTATGTGTGCAGTCCCTTCTGTAAACAGCAAAGAATGAAGGAAGTATGCTGTACTCTGCCATGCTTCACAGCAGTGTTCCTCTTTGGGTTTGTATTATGGAAATATATTGCTCAAACTGCCCTGGTAATAGTTTCCTTTGACATATAACAGTTCTAATTTAAGGCTAGAAATCATTAAGGGTGGGATTTCTTGGAGAATAAAATATTTCTTACATGTATCCATTAGCTGTTAGCATATCAGCCATGTATCTGGTGTTTGGGAGTTGCCATTCAAATATATCATGAATCACAATCACAGATTTGCCTGTGCTGGCAGGTGGCTTGCAAATGTACACCTTGATGTTCTCAACTTGTACTTCCTGCCCCACAACCCTCATAGTCAAATCTGCCTCCAGTAGCACACGGGCAGGGCCTCATTCATCAGCCATCTAGGAATCTGCAGGAAAGCAGAAATGAAAATCAGTTGTTATCTGCAATAACGACTATGATTATGAGTCAATCTCCATGCAGTCCTCCCCAGCCCCCTCCAGACACCTCATAACACCCACTTGGTATGGCAAGGTTAGAAGGGAAATTTCCAGGTGTTTATTGTAAACAGGCTGTTGACATGTTTATGCCATAAGTATTCATGAATTTCAGGTCAGTCGGCATAACTCGTGAGTGTGTTAAGGCCAGAGGAAGGCTTTTTGCTCAGTCCACCACTCCTAGCTTTGTGCCTGCAGCAATTCAGCATGTGATAACTACATTTCCATGTGATGTCCCCACACACTGTGCTTCATAACCACTCCTCTCATGTGGTCTTACAGTTCCTCCTCACAGGCTGCCACCTGGTAACCTCTTGCTGTAACTCCTGTGGGACACTGTCATCATACTGTTTTTCTGACTATTGTTCCCTTCAAATTTTCATTCTAGATGTCCCCTTTCCCTTCCTCTTTAAGGAATCCAAAGCTGATGCTTCTTATGTGCACTTTGCTGGTCTCTTTTATCCCCTGCCACATAGAATCCTTTCCCAAGGAACCCATCATTAATTGGTATCTCTAAAGGTTCTATAGAAGGTAAATTAGCAGATGGTTTCTTTGCAAAGTTATAAACTGTGCAATCTGAACTGAGAATGGTCAGAAGAAGAGAGACATACACCAGTGCTGTGCATGTAACACACCCTCATACAGCACCAATTTGTAACTTCTCCAGAGGTATACATTTTAAAGGACAAGCTGGAAATTACTCCATTTCTCCTCAAGTGAAGAAAGGTTTCTAAGAGTTTATGATCTAGGAGGTCTTGTCAGAAGAAACTCTCAAGCTCAGTTTAATTTCTTGTATCTTTCAACAGGAGACAGGCCTGCTACATACTGTAGCATCTTTTTAAACCAAGCTAACATTTGTTGATCCCTACTCTTCTCCTTCACAGCCATTACGTAGTCATACAGAAAAAATTCATTCTACCCTAGTCTGAGAAGCTGTTTAACCTTGCTCTGCTGTCACTCTTAACTGATCAAAATGGAACTGTTTGCTTATTCCCATGTAAATGCACATATTGGAACAATATTCCTTGGTCTGGCTGGTTCTCTTACTGAAGTGAAGTGCAGCATGCTGGCAACAAAAATCAAATGCACTCTTCGATGCTTAACTGTTTTTTGTTCAGAATATATCTTAGTTATTTATCCCATTCTAGATTTTCTAACTAATTAAAATCAATGCCAAATAAGACCTCTCATACACTTCCAATAATCCCTCTTCAATTCCTCTGCTACAATGTAATGCAGAAAATTATACTAAAAACAGTTTCAAGATTTAGTTTACCACAAAAACCCTCTCTAGAAAATAAAACCAAATAGCAAAACAATTTGGGTAAGACCCAGTTTGAGCAGAGTCTGATCTGTGAACTCCTAATATTGCAACCCCATCACAACAGCATCTGTGCTGTTCTCTTATCCACAGCAGTGACTCTGGGGCTATGAAATCAACACAGAAATAGGTAACAAGACTCCAAACAGCACTAGTTTGAAATGCTTCTCTGCCTTCTCCTTCATCCATCTATTTGTTCTTCCCATTGCCCATCAGTGCTTGCCCAGCTTCTTCTATGGCATGTCATCAAGGAGGCTACACCCCATTTCCTCATGCCGCATAGGCGTGCCAGAAACAAATCTGTCTCCAAAATTCTTCATTCTGTAGTAGAGACTTCTCTTACATCTAGTGAGCACTGATGCTTGGATGGCAGAAATTCAGATTTACTAGCTGTTATTCTTTGAATACTAATTTTCCAGTGATAAATATTTGGGCTGCCCCTCTCAATTGAGTTTTAGTTTGCAGAGGAATTTTGAAGTGATTTTGCACTATTTGACCAATTAAGTTTAACAGAGAATTGCAAGGACATTAACTCAGCATTTTGAAACTAATTCTGTTTTTTTGGAACTAATGCTGCCACAGTTAAAATTCCTTTAAGCAGCTTAGTGTAACTCTATTTATACTTGCTTATGTTGGAAAAAGAAAGATCTGACTCATGATGAGCAAGCATAAAGAGAGTACCCTTGGGTTAAAATTCAAATCACGCTTCTTCCAACTTATTGGCTTATCAAGCTCTAATGATATCCCAAGGTAATTTGATTTTGCTGCATACAGGAGATAAACTGATAAATATTCAGTAGTGCAAAATAAAATGCAGGATGTGATGATACTGTATGACAACCAGTGTTTTCTCTGAATAACTACAGACTCCTAATGAGCAGGTGACATTCCATCTTTCATCACAACCCAACAGGCTGCTGCCTTGCCGCACAGAGAGACAACAACATTCAACAGCTTTGCTTGCTACAGCTTCCACTTACTAAGAGGCCAGGTTTCCTTTGACACTGGTGTATTTTTACTGCAGGATCTGACAGGGACCATTCAGAGTGTTGATTACTGTAATTAGAGCCAAAGTCCCTAAAAGTCTTCTTCGTGGCTGTCAAGGAAAGGGGCCCCATCTTGTGAACATTTGCTGCAGCAAGTATGGTCTGGCTGTGAAACTGTTAGCCACGGTGCTGTTAATGCAGTGCTGGTAACAAGCTGTGATAACCAACTGCAGCAGATCTCGCCTAATCTGGAGTCATGTCTGGGCTGAGAAGTGCAAAAACCGCCTCATTTCCCTCTCTCACTGCAAACCACCCTCCTCTTTCTGTAGGTGTGAGGCATCCTGCCTCAATACAGCTTTTAAAGAAAGACCTGAAGGACACTTTTATGTGTTACTTGCAAACCTCTTACCTGCTCACTGAAGACCAGGAATGAGAAAAGAGAAGGATGAGCAGAGAGGAGGTCGGGGCATCCACCACCAGCAAGGTCAACTAACCAACCCAAGCAGCAATTTCTCAGAGGCCGTGGCATATGTGGCCACATGCTGTGAGCATGTGGAACAGGAGAACCTGCATGCCCAGGATGGCTGGAGACACCCTGTGCCAGCCCTGCTGACCCATGTCTTGGTACCTTTGGAGAAGAGCACAAGCAGGCTTTCATGTCTCTCCTATAAAATCTGCTTACACAACGTGCAGCTGCATCCCACACACGCTATCCCACACCCATAACACCTGGATCATAGAAACAAGCGTCACCTAAAGAGGCTCCCCACTGAATGTTTATTTTGAAGAAGATGCCTAGAATTTGGGAAAACAGACAGGAAAAAGCTGTTGCACATGCAGTGCATGTTTCTATCCCACTTCAAACATGTTTTAATGCCAATAATGCAACCAGAATTTTTCACTTCAGGATAGACTAAGCAGACACTGCTTTCACAGCTCCCTCAAATTCCTGTTTCCAAGAGCTTCTTCATGCTCAGCCCTTGTCTTCTACACAAATGACATCATGTATGGCGCTGCCTTCACAAAGCCATGACAGTTGTAGAATTTTTCTGAGGTTATGGTGGGACAGGAGTGGTGCCAAGGGCTTGGAGCTCTCTTTGGCACACATGAAAACATTGTGGAACTGGGGCCTGGATGTTTGGCAACACAAGATACAGCTGATACAACCCTCTGGGGGCATGAGTAACAGACTTGTACTGAAAGCACCAGGTCAGGTCATCATGGGGATTTTGGGGGTCAAAGAAGGCTGGAGGTTGAAAGTGCCCTTGGAACTCACCTTGTCCAATTTGCCATGGGCCAGGACAAGACCACACCACTCAATGTTTCACTCACCCTGAAGGTCTTGAAACTCTCCAGAGAGGGAGATTCTGGGCAGCTTGCCCCAGAGAAGTTGTGAAGCATCTCAGAGCTCCATGGTTCCCCTAATGCCTGCTGCCTCCACACCTTCCCCTGTGCCCTCCTGACATGACCTTCTCCCCTGCAGCCATGGAGGGTGAAGACAGAGGCAGCCCCCCAGTCCAGCCACCCCCAGTCCCCAGCCTTGCCCCACTCCTACTAAACTCCAGCCCAAACAACCCCAACTCTCTCACCCTGTCTCCATAGGAAATGTGCTCCAGCCCTCTTACCATTTTTGTGGGCATAAGGTTATTTTGGCCTATAACCTGCTTCTGATGCCTTCCTTCATTCCGGAGAACCATGAAGGCAGCCAGTAGTTAGGTCTAGTAAATTATTTGTTTGTGTCAACACACTCCCAGCCACCACCTTCCCAGGGCAAGTCAGGAGCATTTCAGGACACATGTGTCCTTTTTGTCCTTTGTGAATTAAGCCTGCTTAGTCCTAGGACTGTGATCTAAGCATGTTTGCCTGCACCCATTTTTCAGTCATCTCGGGCACATTTATCTCCTCCTTTGCCTTTGGAAAACATTATCTTCCTAGCTTGTCTGGAAAATTTGTGCATCCATTTTCTATGCTGTTCCTCAGAATTAAAAAGCAAAGCTTAAGTGCTTGACTGCAGTGAACTAAAAGAAGATAACTCTAACAATCCCCTGCATGACTACGGACTGTCTAAATGCAAGTATTACATAAATTAATAATGCCTTCAGTCCTAACTCTTTGTCATGCACAACCAGCCAGTAGACCAGGCTTCTTTACTCATGCCTGAAGAACAGAAGAGTCTCAGTTCCAGCATTTTTTGGATGGTAAATAGCAGCATACTGATCATAAATGCATTCTACTTTACCTTACAATGCACATTTTAATGTACAGCAGTGACCTTGGGTGTGTAATTTTGTCAGTCCTTGAGTTTAAGAGATAATCATTTGTGTCATGGATTTCAAGGTCCCTGATACAAGTGAAAAGAAGAATGACTATGTTCACATACCTTAAAATGCCCTTATTTACACACACACACACGAAATTTTCTTTCTTCTTCCACCTGAAAAATCATTGACTAGAAAGCAGAGTCTCAGACTTGGGAAATAGGCAGCACAGATTCCCCTATTAGCTGAAGTTCATGGATATAAATATTTTCCATCTGAAATGGTCTTACAATATAATTTTTATGACTTTGGCTCACAATTGCCCAGAGATGGCTCACCATCTTCACCAGAGATGAAGGCAGCAAATGGTCTTAAGAGACAGTTCCCTGGCAAGGCAGGGCAAGGCATAGAAAGGCAAGGTAAGGCAAAGCAACTGCTGACAAATCCATGCTTTCATCACCAGGGTTGTGTTCCATAATGAGGCAAGGTTCTCCAGATTTCTTATGGCACAGTGGTGATATTTCTTTATACACCCACACAAAAAGATTCCATATGGATGGATCAAACTATGTCTAAGTGTCTGGGTAATAGAAGGTGCAAGGAAAAGGGTGCTGAAATGTCAGCTCTTTTGCAAGCAACAGAGTGCTAGAGGAACTCCTGCTCATGTCAGAAGAAATAATTATCAAAACTCAGGATCTCTCACACAGAAATGGCACCTTTCCTGTAATTAAACAAGACCAGCTACTGACATATTGAATAAGAACTCTAAAATATTTAAATGCATGAATACAGCTGAGCATGCAACTATGAGAGACTGAACACTGCTGAAACAAGAAATGGTAGCTACACTTGTTCTTTTCTATATCTTTTCTGTCTTTATCTCTTTCTTCTTCTAATCCCCTCTTCTTGGAGTTTTGAATAATTTAAGATTAGATGGGTTTGGAGTTTGATAAGTTGAATAGACAAGGTTAACACTTTGTGAGATGTTTTATGTTGACAGAATGCTGCTCTAAACCTTTTGCCAAAGATCTCTGATTTTCTATCAGAGAATATTGACAGTGAAGGCTTTTTTTGTTGTTTTTTGTTTGTTTGTTTTTTATTTTGGCCTCTTGAGAATATCTGGTTGCGATTTCTCCCCTGCATTTAACTCATAAAAAAGCATAGCCCTTTTAAGAGGCTCATTGAGCAAGTATTGTTTAATGTACTCAGTCTGTTGAGGTGTGTGGAGAACCAGCATTCCATGATCATATAGTTACACTGATAGCATAACAGTGTGTGAAACTGCCAGACTGCCTGATATCAAAGGGAAAGTCATATTAGTGTATCTAGCTAGCCTTAACTTATGGCAACATTAACAAGGTGACAGGGTGAGAAACAGACAGGAAGAAAATAATAAGGGCCATGGGTTCCTTAGAGAATCTCTGTGTAAATACTATTTGCCAAGTCATTACCAAGGCAATGAAATTCAAAAAACACACAAAGGTAGAGTGTACATGGGGATGTTTTTTTTTGTTTGTGTATTATGTTATTGGGAGGATATAAGGGTGATAAAGGGGAAGAACTTGAGACAGGAACAAGGATATATGTGAAGCAAAAAATATAATCAGGATTGCATGAGCGCTGTGCCTGATCAGCACAATTTCACCACGACATCAAACCCACTGTTTCTACAGTGTTCATGTCTGGGTTATGTCCACAGGAAGGACTGTTTATGTTTTTCCTTGATGCTGATGAAGGAATACTAGAAATATGCTTCTTAATATTGCCAAGAGAATACCTGGAAGGTGTCACTTAACAGCATAATTTCTTCCTAACTCCTTAGTATAGCCAAGTGTTTGTTTCATGCATGGGAAATTCTGCCCAGTACAGCTGAGAAAAACACTTTGTAGATAATAAAAGAAAATGTCTGTATGCAAACCCAGGGTATTCCCATGACCACCAATCACCATACCAAAATAAAGCCTGAAATTACTCAACTAAAGTCATGATGAAGTCATGTTTACTAGCAAAGAAAAATGCATAAACACTATTATGACTATCAAGGTCATAAAGTAAAATAATGAAGCAAATAAAAAGCAAGAAAACTTCAAAAAAGTTTTTAATGCCTAATTATCCTTTAGTCTGACATTTATTTCACAATTTTCCCTAAATATTTTCAAAAATAATTTAAAGCTATAAATTAAAATGTTCCTATTTTAGTTTATGACAACTTTCCAAATGAGATATTTTTCCCTTGACTATTTTCTTCTCTCAAATCAATCACTGATCTTGAAGCCTAGCATTTCTTTCTGCTATTATCAAACAAACATTTTGATCCAATCCATCATATCCCTTCTAGCTTCTTCAATATAAGGTTTATCATCAGGTTTCATATCTTCTGGCTTCAGTTGTGCAAACCCATGAACTTGCCCAGGATAAACTTTAATTTTATATGGAACTTTACAATACTGTTTCAGCTTGTCCTCCAATAAGAAGATCTGCAAAAACAAACAAACAAACAAACAAACAAATTTAAAAAACAAACAAACAATTTTTTTTTCCATTACATTATGGGATTTTTTTAAAGTTTGCCAAATTTGCTGTTTCTCGTAGAGAAAATGCCTCTTTGCGTGTAAGACTGAAACATTTTTTTCCATATGGGTGAGTCTAAGAACCTCAACAGTTGTGGCAAAGCTGATATGGTAAATCTCATTTCCATAAAGGAAGGGGTATGTTTCTGATCAGACTCTCAGGCTTGTAACCTACACTTGAAGCTCTGGTCTTGAGAGAACATACTTCATGAACCATAACGACCATCAGTCCAAAACAGTTGGATAGGCTTAGTTACAGAGTTTAAGAAAACATGGAGGGCTTTTTTGTTGGGTTTTTTTTTTTTTTTTTTTTTTTTTTTTTTTTTTTTTTAGTCTACTTAACAACAAAAAGACATTGCTCTTGCACAACGTTTTGGTGATTAGTATGTATACAAAGTACTAATAATGTGTTCATGTGCCCATATACATTTATTGGCACAGTTTGTGCTTCTTTCCATTAAAAGTCAGAAAACAGATGAATTAATATTTATTTTGCCCCACAAGCTTACTTCAACCCATTGTGCAGATTAGAGAGGGCATTGCAATTTATTTCATGGGGTTTTGTTGTTTTGGTTTGTGTTCTTTTTATATGGAGCTTTTTTTTCAGTACAGAAAACTCTGTATTTGAAGGTTTTGTTGGTTTTTTTAACACAGGAACTTTTACATATACAATCTGCACAGAAAGAAAGCTTCAGGAGAAAAAGGCTGTGGTTTCAGTGTGTAACACATGACAGAAAAAAAATGCAATTTTGCCAAGATTGTCCCCCTGGGAGAAAGACACACTCGCCATAAAACGAGGACAGAGAGTGAAGGGTTTGTTTTCCTCTGTGGAGGAGACACATATGAGGTATGGATGAACATGCTGACTACTGCAGTTGGAAGTAAATATTGAATGACTTCTGCATTCCCAGAGCACACTGCCAGTTCTCCCGTTAGACCCTGCCCTAGAAAACAAGCTGTGCTAGAGGTGGTATGTTATCCTTGTCACTGAAGAAAAAGAATTTATGCACAGAAGAGGGCACCAGTTTCCTACCCATATAGTTATCCAGCCTCTCACATATGCTTACAGCAGGAGTTATATCAGAACATAGATGGCAGCCAGGAGTCAAAACATTTGAGTCTACAAGTTGTTGTTTTCTCTGGTAAAATTCATGGCCTCTCTTTTGACATGGTTTATTTTGTCTTCTTAGTTAGTCATTGGTCCCCATCATCAGAAAGTTCAGTTACTAAGCTGAAACTACCTTTTTTTTTCCATTCAGGGTCCAAATTCAGTGGTTTAGCTACCTGATTTCTCACACATGGCAGTAGTACACAAGATTTTGAGATGCTTGGCTCATAGCAAGTTGGATATCCCTGCCCAGTTTCACACTCGGCTTATGTAGCCACTCAGAGACTGATGACTGTTCTTTCCTGTATTTCTTACCTCAAAAAAGAAGCTTTGAATAACCTAAACAAGATAGGGGGGAAGCTGAAATATAAACAGAACCATCCAACCTGTCTCATTTTTTTTATTTGAAAATGGTTTCTAAGGATTTCTGTGGAGGATAAATGAACTATGGGAAAAGAAGTCTTTCCAGAACAACTTACCTGATCCAAAGAAATAGTGTGGTCTTTCTCACCAAAAATGAAAAATGTGGGATTTAGTAAACGGTATCTTTCTTCAGAGTCTCTAATTATTCCTATAATGTTTTGAGAAACAATCGATTAGTGAGGCTTGTATTCCTGCGAGACAAATGGCAAATTAAAAGACAACATTTCTATTTAAGTTTACTCGTTAGGTACATTACTTAGATCAGGACAGTGGCTATTTGGATGGAGAATAAGCATTTGGAAGCATCCTAGGAGAGCATTTCTGCTCTTCTAAAACAAGGAATGAAGGGGGTTTTGTTGTTGTTTACAGTATCCTTCATATTTTTATATCAATATAGCCTATTGCTGAAACAACCATAATCAAAATCTGCAACTCACCTTTGAGTTGAGTTTTTATAGAAACTGTTACAAAGCGATAAGCACAATTGCAAACTATGCACAGTCATGTGAACCCAAGTAAGTTTTCATGTGTTCTACACTACCATAGAGGGACACCCCAGCGGTTAATTGAGGATTTTTCAGCATCAAGTGATGTACTGCCATTCCACCCCAGGAAAACCCAACGATACCAATCTTCTTTGCACCGCATTGTTCCTTTAGATACTTCAAGACAACATCAGCTTCCCTAAGACATATAAAGAAAAGTAAACTAAGGAATCTATTGCAGAAGCAATACTTGACAATTTAAGAAGTTTATTAAAAGACATACATGGTATTTTTTCTGTGTTTGCACCTTCAATCGTTTAAGACAGAGATTACTTTAAAAAGCACATTTGAGGCTAAGAGCAGTGGCTTCTATTATTAAATGAGAGTTAACATCTCTGGTCCTAGTTTAGGGAAGTACAGGTGTACGCACTTAAATACTTACCTGAATTGTCACCTGCTCCTTTGTTTTCAAATTTAGTAATTTTTTTATTTGAATCACTTTGTCTAGGACAGGACAACTAAAGACAAGACATATCTGCAAGTAGAACAACATCTTGCATTATGGACTGTAGTAATAGATAAGCTTCACTGTACTATCACTACAGAGTTCACCTATTTAAAGATTTTTCCAATGTCATTCCTGTTACATGAGTTTATACTAAAATATCTTACCAAGCTCACATGCAAGAATGTTATGCTAAATAGTAATTACTCAAATTACATTGTCAGTAACTACAATGTTTAAAAAAATAACTTCTGCATGAAGTGCAATGAAAAAAAAAACAACTATGAAAAATATTTTTATTGGAGGTGAGAACAAGGGGGTTTTTTTAATTGCTGACTTCTGAGGTCTCAATATTTTTATCTTCTTCATTACCTTCAGAGTCTTAACTGAAGTTTAAATGCAGAGTTCATAAACTATTAACTATATTTTCAAACATTAAGTAGAATTGTATGGTCATTCAGGTGTATTTAGGATGACCAAAAAAACCCAGTATGAGAGTTACATGAAGAGGACATTGGCCTGTGGCCATGCTCTCTCAGATTTGGTTTGTTTGAAAGGGTATTAAGAAAGTCATGGGTGTTTTGGGTTCCATGTTCACTGAGAGAGCAATGGATCTGAACTGGAATGTTCACCTACAAGCGATCCTTCAGAAGACAGCAAAGGCATGTCCTGAGATCCTAATTTTTTAAGACTGCACCCACATATTTGCTCCTCTTTGGAGCTGGATTTTTTTAATAGTTGTTAGCTATTTGTATTTTCAAAAAATTTGGCCACAGCTTCTGGAATTATATGTTAAAAAACTTTGCTGAGAGACATTGATGATAGACTATGGCTGCTGAATGTCTGGACAGGGTCAGAAGAATACTTGTGGGTTGCAGGATGGTAGCTGAGTAATAGGATGTCATTGCCTCACTATTATCTGAAGCTTTCAGCTGTGGTGAGAGATGCTGAAGAAATAGCAGTGCCTCCCATAATTCAGGGAAGCCTTGTTACAAGCACTCTTAGGTCATACAGATAATGATCCCTCTATTTCACACTGAAAAAAATAGTACAGTTGATCAGATGCATCTTAGCAAATTTTTATGTGGTGCTGCTCAGGAGAATTTCATCATTATCTATCATTATCTGCAAGGCAGAAAGCAAGATAGGCACGTGACAATTGGCAGATAACATCTGCAGTTGTAGAAGAATTTTCCTCTTTATCTTGAGGGACTGGGCCAGAATCAGCACTTGTGGGTGAGAGTGCTGGGCATTTTGTAGCCTGTGAAACGCTGTGAGCCTGTGTGGCCAGTATAACATAGTCAGAAAAGGGCTCAGGAAAACAAGATGGGGAAAATAAGCAGAGCAATGGGCAGAGCAGATGATCCCTTTCAAATCCCAGCCAAGTCAATGCCCAGGACCAGGAAGAATCATCTAGAATAAGAAACTGTGGTTGTGCAGCCAGCTTGCCATGCTGTGACATGCTACTTCTAACATTTCATCTAAATTCTCCTTGTTTGCTGGATGCTTTTTAAAGTTCAAGTACAAATACGTATCTTACTTGTCTACTTTTGTAGGATCATGATTTTTCAACCAGTCAGGAAAGTCAGGCCAGTGATCAGTTGATGTCCACGGTGCTGTCCCCTTGAAGAAGTCTGGGCAGATGGCTCTGTGTGAGATATGGGATTCAGTCAGTTTTCACTGAATCTGTGGATGTCTAAATGTCTCCTAATATCTCCTAGTCCAGAGTACTCATCTACATGATCACTGTCTGAATCATGTTTTACTCATCCTATTCTGGTAATCAGCTAGCTAAAAGTATATGGTTTTGCATGGAAAAAAAAAAAAAAAAAAAAGACACTAGTGAATGCTCATTGTTCCTTAGACACACTTAATACAAAAATAAAGGAGTAAATAAACCTCCTGATTCTATATAAACACATATATACCTTTTTGCTGTTACAGGCTAAAGCAAATGTTCAGAAGGTTTGATTCTGAAAAGCTTATACAACTTAAAATAGATACCACTGTTTCTCTTTGGATCACCCACGCTGCTTCATAAGCACAAACACAGGCACTTTGTGACTCCTTGTGCCTTTGTGCTCAGGTAGCCATTTTTCCTGGGTCAGTTTGAGTAGCTTTGGTGGCTCCATGGAAATATTTTGTTCATTTTCTTTTTTATTTGCTCAGACTGAAATGGTATGGTTGTCTTACATGTATTGGAAACATAATATGCCATGCCTAGCTTTGGGCCTGGTGATCTACCAGTGCATTTAAGAGGAAGATAGGAAAGAAAGTTGCTTACATATATCCATGACCTGCAATCAAATCGACTATGTATCTAATATCTGAGAACTGCCATCCAAATACATCATGAGCCACAATCACAGCTTTGTCCGTGGAAAAAGATGGTCTACAAACATATGCCTTAAGGTACTCAATTTGTACTTCATGTCCAAGGCATCCATAGTGAGACCTTTCTCCAGTGTTGTATAGAAAAGGATCAGCCATTTGAAAACCTAAAAAAAAAAAAAAAAAAGAAGAAGAAGAAAAAGATAGCAATAATGAAAAAATAATTTGTTAACAAAAATTATTTAGGGCAAAAAGGCAAATATGGTCATCCAAAAGTTGTTCAGTAACTTCTGTAAATAACATTGACATCCTTGTATGAAAAGAGAAAGTAGAAAAAAGCAAAAGTAATGTTCCAGTGCAGAGTGCCTCTTCGTCTATTATGTTATTAAGTTGAAAATAAAGAGAAATACCCAAATCAAAGTTATCAAGTTACAAACAACCTGCAGATGTAGGCCTTGACACTCATGTCACATTTGTTTTCCTGCCATGTGGCTCTGTCAGCACTGGTGTGAAACACTCTGACATTCGATGTCACTCTCTCCTGAGGCATGGGGACATCACACGTGTCTTCATAGGGAATCCTGTGCTGGTTTCTCTGAACTATTAGCAAGGACCACAGCACTCAACTGCTGCATTGAAGTATAGTGTTCAGTGCTTCTCTTAGTGCTGGTGCCTGGTATCTCATCTGTGCTTTCTGTAGCAGCATCACAGCTCTTCTGAGAGCAGAAGTACTGGGCACAGTTAGTGAAGTACTGCAATATAGATTTGTAAAATAGATTCCAATGCTGTGTGCCCCTATGCCCTTGAAAAGGATTGCAAGAAAACAAGCTTTATGTGCAAGCCTCATTCAGAATATTTGAGAGTATATGGTTTTGTCCCTTCTCCAAAAGTAGCAATTAGAGACAATGAGCCAATAGATGTGCTAGACAGATTAATGGCAAAAGTTGTTCTGACTCTGTGTGTCAGGAGCTTGGAATGGACTCTGCGCAAAAAGTAGATTGTGATCCTGTAATTAAAAGTGGTATTACAATGCATCTGTACAAGAAATCCAATTAAGTCTGCAGGGGCAGTGATAATAGTAGCATTTCCTAGTCATGTACTGACTTTGAAACTGTCCTTGGGCGTGCAGTACACAGGGACATTCACTATGACTGTCTCCACCATTTCTACATCAAGCTATTCTTTTAGTTTGAGTTGTAACATGTACTTCATAAAATTATCTAATCTTCACAGAAGAGCAGCAAATTACTATAAAAAAAATGCTTTCCTCAGCCCTCCATTAACTAGCACAGCAGAGGACTACATTTCACAGAGTAATAGGAAATTTTGCCTAGGCAATATTGACACATTTGGAAGCATGGTACGGGCAGACTGAAGAACAGACTTGGTGCCACAAAGACTCACCACTTGCTTATGCCCTACACAACACTTCCCAATTTGCATCATTCACTCTGGCTCAACAAAGGAATCCATATTTTATATGCATTTAGACTGCTTTATACCCAAGATAATCGACCTCCCCAATGTATAGTGCAGAGACACTGTTCTTCCCCCTCCTCTCCCAACCCTGGGGCTGCTGTCACCAGATCTGGCAGGGCCAGCACTGAGTTTAAGAAAATAGGCTTGATTACAACCACAACCCTGGCTGATAGTGGTATAGACATACAAGAACTGGGCAGACATGGCTTTACTGCTCTAATCAAGCTCATTCAGATAAATCCATGAGATGGATGAGCTCTCATCATCAGTGCTGATAACTGAGAATTGATTACGTGTGTTAATTTTCATCTTAACTTTCTCAACATTTGTAAGGCTTGGTTTTAGGAAGCATGAAGTAGCCTGATCTTCAGGATTAAGACCTTCATTGTTTCGCATTGTATGAAAGTGGAAGGTGTGACACACATGGGAGATAATCCCCTAGAGTAAAACCCCCATAATGCTTGAATTGCCTGAAAATGTTTGAGAGAGAGGTCTGTTCTTACAGAAGTGCTTCCTACCTCTCTTTTCTATAATCTAAGATGAATGAGCTTGTTGAAGGAGGCTGCCTGAAGAAACCACAGGCACTGCCATAGATAGCTCACACTGCTGCCTTCTGAGATGACAGCCAGAGTCTGACTTCTCTGCGGTATTTTGTTCAGAAGGGCACAACCTATGGTGTCCCCTTCAAGGAAGTGTGCTTTAGGAGGCATTAAGCTATGCAATAGTTGTGAACCAGCCTCCTCCCTATCCACTTCCCAGAAACCATTTCTTTGGCCTGTGCTGACTGAGGCCCAGCCAGCTGGCTCCTTTCCAGGCACCAGGCAGCAGAGAACATTAGTAAATAGGCAGCCACACCTGAACTGCTTAGAAGTTTGATGGGATCCTGTTCAGTCAGAAGCTTTCTTTGCTCCCGCCTGCTTTGTCCCACGCAATGTGGTGTGGCAAAGCAACACGCCAGGATATTTCCTACTTTTCCAGTTGAACCTCATTCTCTCTTCCCACCAATTTCAGCCATTACACTTTTCCTTTTCCTGCTTTCCCCATGGCACATTTCCAGACAAGCAGCATCTCGCTTTTATGTCCCGCTCCTCATCACTGCGCTGCAGCACAGAGGAGATGCAGGGCCTGCTGGGAACAGGGGAAAAAGTTACTGCTGCTAATGGGGAAAGCCACAGATATTGATGAATCTTGTGTGACCCTACTGCTCCTTAAGAGAAAGCCTTCTCAGAGCTTCTCCTACTCTCCGGTGGTCCTGCTCTTCCTTGGGTGTCTTGATGTTGTTCAGCTTTCATGCGAGTAACACAAAAACTGAGGAGAGTTATTTACATAACACCAAGATGGGCTCCACCAAAGGTGGTAGGACAGACCCAAACTACTGCATTTCTAGGAGTAACAAATCACATAGTTGTATTCTGCTGAGTCGTAGTTTTCACCAGGAAAAAACAAATCTCTACTTGGAAGGTGAGGTTAAAAGTATTTTTAAAAACAATCAGGTTAAACAGAGGCAAAGATCCTGCTAAGGACAATCTCCACTTCTCAGAAAGTGAGTATGAGCACGTGATCTCCAAGTGCTGTGCTGTTTGGCAGAACCTTGGACTACTGATGCCAAGATGTGACATCTCTGCCCTTTTCCCAGGTCAAGTGATAACATTTTAAGCTACAGCAGCATTTCACTTCAATGCTCAGGGCTCAGTGGACCAAACAAGGAAAAGAATGGAAATTCATTACCATAAGGGTGAAAAAATTATTATGGTCCTTTAATGTGAACTTGCTACTTGATGAACATAAATTATCGGTGTCCTCAGAACTATTGCTGTACCCCAGCTTGTAGCAGACTCAAAATGAAATTTAGTCTTTCCCAAATTTAGTATTTCCCAAAGCTGACAGCCTTTATCTTCATCTTATCTGCCTCTTGTCTTTGTGCAATTTTTTACTGAAACCAAAATAATAGTCTCTTTTTAAAGGACTAAGTTTTGCTGATTGTTTAATGCCCTTTCAAAGAGCTATATTTACTTGCTTAGCAATTTCAGATTTTCCCTTTCAGCACAGGTAAAAGTAGTTATCCTTTTCTGCTGTCAACTCAGTCTGCATGGACCAGTTTGCCCTCACATACCTGGAGTGCAGGATCCTGTTTCAGCCCAGCTTGCTTCTTCTGCTCAGTGAGATTTCTCTAAACATAAAGAGAAAACCAGTTCTTGCTGACAGTTTTGCTCCTGGAGCTGCACATCCAGTTTTCAGGTGCTCTTCAACTCTTCTGCAGATTTTGGGATTGGAAAGTGAGGAGGAGAGGCTTCACTCAAGAGTCATCCCAAACGGAAGGGGTGGGGACAGATCATGCAGAGACGCAGTCTGCAGCAGGCTCCACATCAGTTGCCTTTACTCCACCTTTCATTTATTCATTATCTAAGGAGTTTAGAAGGAAAGATGCACCCAAACACTGTACTACACCATGATGTGTGTGATGCAGACATTTAAGACACTGCAGAGGCTTTAGACTTTTTATAACTGAGATATTTAGCATCAGTGGTGTGTTTTCTGATGCATTTTCTTGAAGAATATTAATATTCTTTCTTGACTATAATAAATGTCATTAATGAAATTTGAGGCGGATTAAGATTAATCAGTCCTGGCAATTTGCAGCTCAAAAAACTTACTAAGTCTCCCTAGCACACACAGCATATTACAACCACGCCCATAAGTATTCTCAACAAGTTGAAAAGTGTTCCAGGTTATTTGTGATTAGACTTGCATTTGACAGGCAAGAAAGTCTTGAGTCTGTGGTGCCTGATTGAAATTTTCCATTCCTATTTCCACAATGGCACTGTATGCAAGGAACATAAACTGAGCCCTCGGTCTGACATACACTCCTTTTCTCTGTGTGTACACATGGTCTGAGTGTGTGTGCATGTTGGAGGGAGACAAAAGAGCTCAAAGGAAATTATAATGTGATTTCAAGACAAAGATCAGTAAAGAATTTTTTATTCTTGGTGTATATGACAAACAAGTTCCCCAGTTACCCAGTAGATGCTCAGAAGTATTCTGTGAGGTAGGGACTATAATCTGAGCACTATGTTCAAATGGTGATAGATGGACTCAGTTCACCAAACTTCAGACATTTACAATGATGATGTTTTCATGTCAGCAAGGTATCTACACTCCCACAGTGTCATCAATATTAAGAGTATGATTCACACTCTATGGGTGTATTTTTTGAATGAAAATAGGTAGTCCCCTAGATGACCCAAGTAGAGCAATAAGATTGCTGTGCTGAATGCGTAATAACCCAGGCACAGTGAGTCCTACCTCTGCTGTGGAAGCTGCATACAACTCAAAATTAAGCTTTGTCATGACCAGAATGAGGGTGTTTGTCTTGTTACACCTGTCAGTAGATTTGCACATCAGGATTGTACAAGAAACCATTAAAAAGATTGCTTGTGTTGCAAGGGAGGGAGTGGGGAGACTTGACTGAAAAGATCCAGTTTGTACTTTGATATTAGTGGCATATTGCTTGACCTTGTGCAACCCCAGACAGGTGGGTATCTTGTACTCAGATCCACAAGACTGAAGTATTGTCTTCCTACCTTGCCCCCATGGAACGTGGATTCATCCAAGCTGCAGTCCCCTGGAACAGACTGAGCCAGCAGAAGGGTGTATCTGATCCCCACATGCATCTCATGACTGTAAACCCTGTCTTGGTGCCCAGCCTTGTGGGTGGTTAGGGTAAAAGGAGAGTAAAGGACTCACTCTGCTCTAATGGAAGCCTTTGCCTGCACACAGTGTTTATGTTTGACCTGCAAACCCTCTATCATTCAGATCTCCCATGCTCGATGAGACAGTCTTTTTCCCTGTAAGACACAATCACCTCTGTAATGGACTCAGGATTATGGAGATCATTGCATCCATGAACTTCCTACAGTCTCAAGGAACTTATACGTTTAATTTTTTATGCCTGCTGTGAACATTTCTAATTTAAAGGGTTAAAAAAAAAAAAAA
>VWZU01017663.1:935293-950267 GCA_013397095.1 Sterrhoptilus dennistouni | reverse complement strand
ACAGATAGGAGTTGGAATGAGGACAACAGATTTACTTGTTCAAACACACAGTGGTGGAATTTCTCATTCACCGGAGATACACAGCTGGTTTTTGGCTGGTTTGTCTTCTTTTGCCCCTTAAGGCTTGCACCAATACTTATCCAACCGCTCCTCCTGGTTTTATAGAAATGGACATAGACTAAAGTCCAAAAGTTAATCATCACAGCTCTTAGCTGCAATTTTAGTTGTATGTCAATAAAAGAAACGAGATCCTAGGACATGGAAGCTTGCTGCCCTGAGGCAAAACAGAAAGGTGTTCTCTCCAGATGACTACTGATATCTGAAAACCCAGAAAGGCAGGTACTCTGGTGGCATCTAGCGCAGAAGTGAAACACTCAGATGGAGAAACCAACGAGCAGGCTTAAACATGCCCAATCTACAGTCACCCCATACAGTATTTGGAGTGCTGCTGGTAACAACAGACTTGCCAGAAAGCTGAAATCATTACAGAGGTTTTATTTATGTTGTGAAAAAACCTATTCAAAGCATCTCTGTTGAGTGACAGGATTGCAGCCTAGAAGCTGTAGACAAGGCAAGAGAGACAGCCCCTCTCCTCTTGCACAGTGCCAGCCTTGTTCAGGGGTTACCACTGCCGAGGTACCTTGTGAGGACCCAGTGGGGAGGCTCCTGGGAAGGACCACAGCAGAGGCACAGTGGAATGGAGCCAAAATGCAGCTCTGCAGAGCCAACTGTAATGCCACTGGGGACTCTGTGCCCAACATCAGCATGAGAAATCCTTTGGGATTTGGTTTTCTTCAAGAGGGCAGCATAGCTATTCCTTCTAATAAAGCCTCACTGAAAAGACAGCCTTACTACTGAGCTTGTAATTTGGAGCTTGGTTTGATGCTTTTTTTTCTTTCCTGTATGTTAACCTGATTCCTTTCCCTCCATCCATGGAGGGAGGACATGTAAAATGGTTCATATCTACAGGTACCTACTGAGTCATCACTTGGGAGGAAATAAATATATTTTAACAAATCTGATTTAATACTACAGGTTTCTGTCTTGTGTGTCCAGTCAGTGTTTGAATAAAGACCCTTGGGAATCAGGCCAGTTCTTCTTATTGCAAATCAAGGGTTGGCAGGAGGTTTACATGTACAAACATTTCTTTATCCTCAGTAAGAATTAAGTCTTACACTTACGGTTTTGTTCTTTGCCATTTACCTAGCATGGTACTCTGGAGTTTGTGGCTGCCTTTGCCTGGAGCATGACAAAAATTCTCCAAGGAATCCTGTGATTTGATTAGTAGTGAACCATATCCCCACTCTTTCCCATGTTTTCCCATGTGTCTAAGAAGAAAGGCTCCGAAGTCTGTCCTCTGTGGGAGTGAGTGACCTTATCTGCTTTATCTGGTGCATCATTGGCAGGCATGACCATGTTCCTTCCCTGCACTGATCAGAGCACCCGCTGCTCTTCACAGGGCACCAGGACTAGGGTGATTGTTGCTTCTTTGCCATAAATCTTCACATCCCTCAACACACTTCCACTCCCTTGTGATTTTATTTGCTGCTAAAAAATAATAGGCTCAATCTGTCATCATCACTCCCTTTGGCCATCTCCCCATTGCATCCACCCCTTCTTCCTCCTGTTCCACTCTGTTCCATTTATGTAAGTTGTTTGAAGCCACTGGTTTCAGTTGGTTTCTGGTTTTCCCTTTTAATGTTCCAGGGTTTTTCTGGAGTAGGCTAGGGTCAGCTCTCACAGCATACAAGTACTTATCTATGTAAAATCAATATTATGACTTTCACCACAGGGGTAGAAGGATGATCTGCAAATTATAGCTTTCCATAGGTATGTTGCTAGTTTGCAATGTAGAACTGGTTGACCCAACAGCTTCTGGGTTTCTTCTGCCTGTCTTGGATTAATTTTTAGTTAAAAATAAATTGTGAATGCTTATTCTCAAATTTTCTATTTTTCCTGAAAGAGTTTGTGGGATTTCAGAGGGTGCGTGCTTTGTGAACTTTATAGAAATTGGGTGGAGTACTATAATTATGCCAAGCAATAGCAGGAAATCTATTCTAATGTTGTGGGTGACATGCAAAGAGGGGTATTAAAATTACTTACCACTATCCAGGTGTTTCTAGGCTATTCAGATGCTCTTTATTAAGGAACATTTTCAATGGAATTTCAGTACAAGGCAAATTATTCCAAATAATAATGAATATTAATAAGAGTATATAGGGGAAATACTACACTCTGGAACAATGCCTCAAAAACTGGTACCCCAGATCAAAGGTGATATCTATTTTTCACTGAACACTATAAATGCAGATAGGAGCAAGACAGTACAATTAAGAGTACATGGATAATTACACGGACTAAGGGCTGATTTCCTTCACTAAAAAACTAAACATCTATTTTGTGATGATTTAAGAATATGTATTGTCTTTTTCTTACCAAATATTTTGTCTTCTCCTCTAAAGTGACAAAAATTTAAAATCCAATAATTATGAAAAACTTTTTTTCAGCTATCCACCACTCAGAGTATTACTTTCAATAATGAATTAATTTCATGTGTTTAGTCATTGAAACTGAATTTTGCATGCAGAATTTTTCCCATAAAATGGTGATTACATTTATGATATATATTTGGTCAGTTTTATTTCAGGACATAGGTCCTTTTACCTTTTTTTTCTATTTCTTTATTTGGTATGCGTTGTCTTATATAAAACTCATTTAATGCTCATTTTGTTTCAGGAATTTTCTGGGATTAATCAGCTGGAAGGGAATGAATTTTTTTCCTTCTAACTGAAGGCATATTTGCATGGAGATGTAAATACTATTTCAGTCTTCAGTACAAATAACCTGCCTTAGACAAAAAGCTGCACTTTGTGCTCACAGAATTTATCTTAAGTATCAGAAGAGGGAATTTTCATGTGTAGAAATCTGACTTCCCCTCTGTAAACTCCCAGCATGCTCTTGAACAGATTTTCCAAGATATTCTTTCCAAGGCCAGGAGAACCCCAAAATTTCCACCTGCATATGATCCCCCACAAGTTATACATCTTTCAGATGAACCTTTAGGGGTTTGTTCCTAACTGGAGAAAGGGAAACAATCAAGAACACTGATTGTTCAACAATCAGTGATAGCTACTGTCACTGAATTTTGAACAAATCTGGCAAAAATTCCTATACTAATCAGTGCTTTAAACTCTGTAACTTTAAACAGAGTGGCAGGGAAAAAACTTTTGCCCGTGTTTGCTTGACTTTAAAAGTCCTGTTTTGCAAATATGTCTATGCATTAGTAATCTTGGAATGTATCCAGACAGCTTTGGACTGTATCCCACAAAGTAATACAGACGCCCAAGTGCAACATCAAAGCAACAGGTTTAAGGAAAGTATATATAAGAGCTTCTAATTATATAACAAGTTAATTACCATACATAATTCAGAGCAATCAAGGGGCTTTATTAAATATGTTTGCAGAGAGCACCTGTCTCACTCTTTTTCTAAAATGAGATAATGAACTTCGCCCTAGCAGAAAAAAAAATTACATTTTAGTGTAATCCTGCAAATCCAGACTGTGCTGGAACTATTCTAAGTCTGTGCCAGTTAAACAAAATGAGTTTCTATGACTCCCTGAGCTGCTGTAAACATGTAATGGAACATCTCAGAAGACAAAAGGGGTCCAGGCAGGAAGGAGGCCAGCCCCCCGTGTGAATCCTGACCTGCACTGCCCAGTGCAGGTACAGGAAGGCACACAGGCAATATGCATCTCATGTGGAAGGCAGCACTTGGGCCAGGTAGGCCAACCAGGCTGCAGTCAGTGCCCATCCCTGCCTGGTTCAGATGCTTGTGGCATCAAACATCATGGTGTGGAAGAGGTTCTCTCCCCCTGCTCACCCGGACAGTTCATTTGCTAGCGCTGTGTGTGCCAAAGCAGGAGCGCCAAGAGTGAACTCCCAAGCTTGCTCTTCCACAGCTTGGTGGTGAACTAGTGAGTTTCAAACTGGACACTATAGCAAGTAGAAAGCATGAGCTTAAGCAGGAAATCCAAGGCCTGATCAGATTTGCTCTAAATAGCTGATGTTAGCACTTCATGACTTCACACTTTGCAGCATGCTGCTGCTACCTTCTGGTCTGAAACTGGATCTCATTTTCCTGATAGACCCACCATGAGATTGCAGAGAGCTGAGGTGTTATAGACCATGAGACAAGAAGTTTAGGCCTACTTTATTCAGTCCTTTACAAGGTTCATCTCTAAGGTGCTTCGATTTTCCCTTTGTTCCCTGGAAGCTGCAGAGATGATAGCCTGTCTTTTCTTGACACAGCAGGTAGCATAAGGCAGATTCCTCCCAAAGACCTGTCTTGAACTGTAGCTTAGACCTCAGGACAAGCTCCAGTGTTCATTACAGCCTCTACTCCTGGTTCAGGGGGAAAAACCAATCCAAACCTTAAGCCTCAAGCTGAAATCAAATCCCCAGTCACCCGCCTCTTCAAAGAGACCAACAGGCTGCATACTACTTATTAACTTCCCCAGAATTCCTGGCTTCTTTGTAGGTTTGCTTGGGGAGGTGAGATCCATTTTTTTGAGTGAAATCACCACTTACTTCTACCAAGCTAGACCCCAGTGAGTTTCTTTTCCTTGTGTGCAAATCTTTTCATAAGTCCAGATACAAAAAATGAACAAGTTCCGCAGGGTGTGGACCATCTTCTGGCTTGTTATCTGGATAAAAAGGGAAGGAAAAAAAGAGAAATTAGTCATCTTCTCTGCAGAAGGAATTCATAGTGTGTCTCTACCATCACATACTCTTTCTCATGAATGACTGACTTCCATGGGAAGCATTTGTCTGAATGTTCATACAAGATAAAACTCAGATATAAAGCAGGTGGGAGTAATGTTGTGAGAGGAAGTCTTGGGCAGACTGGTTCTGAAAGAAAGATCCAGGACTTTCTACCATATGCTCTCAGTGTAGACCTGAAGATTTAACATGAATATGCTTGGTCAGGGATCTGTGTTCAAGCTACTACTCCACCATTCTCATTTGTGCAGGAACTCCCATAACCACATGGCAGTTTCTTCACTTCTGTGTTCTCTGGAAGACTCTGCCTTAGTACAGCCACTTCTGTTTTTATGTGAGCCAGAACCAGAAATCTCATTCCTCTCGTTCGGGTCAGATGCCAGGTACTATCAGCTATTCCAGCACTCCCTCTCTGGTTTTAAGCAGAAATTGCAGCCTGCTGAAGATCTCTTCCCCAGAAATTTCTTTGAAAATGTCACCAAAACTGAATTTTGAATATGTGGATTTATCTGATGATACATATTTATCCTAAAATAATCACATCTAGGTAATTTCAATTCCTCAAGAGTTAAACTGCATGATTTAGCTGAGCACAATCATTGCTGTATGCTATTCAACAATCATGATAAGTTCTTTCCTGTGAGAAAAGACATAAATGCCAATATTTTCAAACTTAAACCTCTGAGAACTAAATGAATTTCTGAGGACAATTACGTATGTGAATTGAGAGCAAACAGTAAACATGGCCTGACTCAGAAGAACAGCAATGAAACTACACACTCATCAATGAACTTGTGAATTATGTAAACAGAAAATCAGAAATTCAACAATAGGCTCCTTCTTGGTGCTGTAATTAAGGCTTGGTTTCCATGCAAGATGCTGTTATAATAAAGATTCATTAAGAGGCCTATTTTTGTTTCCTGCTTTGATGGGATAAAAAGATTTTGTGAAGTTTTAGAAACAACTGGCTTCCCTAAATGCAATCTAGATGTTACACATTTCACCTGGGTACACTTCAAAGTAATTTTTGCTGTGTGTATGTTCATCTTCCAGGCAACTGAACTACTGGCAGTTGTGTTGATTACTCCTGGAAACCTCCCAGAGAATCTGCAAACTTCTTTAAATTGTTGTTAGGAATTCTTCTTATTCTGTATGTATGGTATCTTTTCAGGGAATTCTTCTTTTAGTGCTCTCCCAACAGCAGCTGAAAATCAACAACTATAACCTCTTCATCATACTTGTAACTTTCTCTACTCTTTAACTAAATGACTCTCCATTAAATGACTCTCTGTTTATCTTAAATGCAAATTTTACAAAGAAGAAAATATATTTTTCTGATTTTTATTATGAAAGCAAGAAATATATTGGGTTTTCCAGTTTGTTATCTCCAGATTTAAAAAAAGACAAACATGACTGAGATGCTGAAGAAGAAACCAGAAGAGCTAAGTCAGTCCAAGTCCCAGCCCTACAACATACAGCACTTGTCCAAGGTCACAGTGATTTTGTTCCCTGGGTTCCAGAGGGAGGTTTATTTGTTCATGAGCACAGCACTAAATACCCGTGGCAAATTTCCAGGTACAAGGGATCCAGGTGAGTGAGAACTTACAACTTTCAGCTTTAAACTTTCATTAAAGTATGACCATATTAAATAACTGAAAATGAGTAGGCAAAGAATCTCATTAAATATCTGTGGTTGTATATGACAATAGAGGATAGGACATTATTGCTCTGCATGTTATGAATACGGGTTTTCAAAAACAAAAAGAGATCTTTAATTCCTTCCTTCTCATGTGGCTTCAAGAGACAATCTAAATTCACACTATTTCTCGGTTGAGATAGGTCCTCTGAAATTGAGTCCACATCCAAAATCTACGCACCAATATGAAGCATGCTTCAGGTCTAAGAATATTTCAGATATAATCATTAAAGATGTGTCAACATAGATAAATCAGAGTATTTAACATAAGTACACAATATCAACCCCAAGTTTTGGTCTGCAGTGAGAAAATCTGTAGTAGAAAATCAAGCACAAGCACTTCTTGATGTACAGATTTCCAACTCACCTACATTCCCGGATCCTTGTCGCTTGGATGAATTGGAGAGTTCTGGGTCACCTCTCTTGGACTCTTGTACTTTCTCCAAGTGTTTTCAAGGTGCAGGCTGCTGGTGAGAACACATGGATTCACACAGGCACGCTGCCCCGTGGGGCTGGGCTGACCTGCTGCTGGACTAGCTCCCATCCTTTATGTGCAGGCTCACACAACAGAGAGTTCTTGCATGAGAACATTTGGTATGTCAGTGCTGAAGCACTCCCCTACCCCTTCCTCTCCCCTATCCCCTTTCTGGTGGAGAGCTAAAGCATATCTCTTTCCTCTTGGCTTCAGACTGATTGATACCATGGACAGGACATTTCAGCAGTTAGCATTTTGCATAGAATTTCCCAGATTTAGACAAAAAATTTACTGAATGTCATTGGGGTGACAGTTACCCCTACCCGGATCCTCATCAATAAGGCCAGGTTAGAAATCTCTAGCATGTTCTTCCCCACAACCCTCTGAACAGAGGGATAAGGGCCAATCCTTGGTATAGGAGCTGGGACTGGTCACCACTGGGGCTCAAGGAGTGCAGCACTTTCTGTAACTGAGTGGAGGCAGAGATCATCAGGCACTGTCACATCATCCCTGTGCTCCCAGGGAAAACCCTAAGTCCCCACAACTTTCTCCTGAACCACCTCCAGCCACAGCTGAGCACAGGCAGTGACTGACCCAGCTCAAGGGACCCTGGCAGTCATGGCATGTGATCTGGGGACTATTCTAGGGATGATGCAGGAAGAGGTGGCAGCCTGAGACAAGACAGCAATTGGTAGCCCCCCGTTTACTCAGCCATTCAGCTGCCACCAGTGCTAGTAGCAAGGTGCAGGCAGCTGTGCAGGATGCTGCTGTGAATGTTGAAGGTTTTAGACATCAGGAAATGACCCAGGATCCCTCAAGTAAAAGACTTCCTTAATCAGGTGGCAGCATTCAAGGCAATAAGTTTTCCAAAATCAGCATCTGGCTGTTCCATGGCCCATCAAACTGGCAGGTGGCTCCAGCTGGGTGCAAGCCATCATGGTCCCTGCCTGACTGGCCACTGCAGGCCCCAGAGACGCTCCATCTCCTCTGCCACCGTCTTCTCAGGGTCCCCAAACTCCTCCTGGGCCTGGAGCAGAGGTGCCCTCTGGTGGCACCCTTGGAGCTCTGTCACCTCTCTGGATCGGTCCATGTTCCTGCTCCTGGTGTGCAGGTTCCTGTCGCCAAGAGATATTTTCAATGCACATTGCATAATCTTGCTGTAGGTGAGATGAGGCAGACTCACCTGGAATTCCCTGAATTCTCTTGTTTTGCCTTGAAGATCGCTGTGACAGGTCCCTTTTCCCTGTTTCCAAGGACCTCTCCCTATTACCATTTTTTTACTTCTTAGAATCATGGAATGGTTTGGGTTGGAAGGGACTTTAAAAATCATCTAGTTCCAACCTCCCCAGCATGGGCAGTAACATCTTTCACTACAGCAGGTTGCTCAGAGCTCCATCCAGCCTGGCCTTAAACAGCACTTCCAGGTATGGAGCATCTACAACATCTCTGAGCAAACTCTTCTAGTCTTTCTCTTAGCCCCACTCACACTCCTCCCATCTTTCCCTGCTCATCTTGGCCATGCTATTCACCATGCATCTCTCTAGCTCCTGGCTGTTCTTCCTGCATTCCTGCATGGTAGCACCTCTGTCCACAGAAGAAACTTTTTTTATCTAGCTTCATTTTACCCTGATTGGGATCGAGTCTGAGAGAGAAAAAGAGGTGTCCATGAGCCTTTGCTTTCACTGAAGCTACTGTGAGGTTGAGGCCTCCCAAAGAAGTCCCTGCCCTTTACTGTATAAAATTCTCCCCTGACTTTCCATAGAATCAGGATCAAGAACTTGGCTCGACAGGACCAGGAGTATAAGGAAAGCAGAGATAAATCAATCCTCTCAAGAATTCATAAATAATTTGAAGACCCCTGATCTCCTTCCTGTAGAAGATCAGTAAAAGAGGAGGGAAAAGGAGTACAAAACTTGGAGATACAGAGGAAAAGGAAAAAGGAGAACCCAATTTGTCACTTTAAATATGTAAGACCTGATTGGAAATTTTGGCACAAGTTTTTGACAGCAGTTTCTCCTCTCAGGGCTCATGTGATAATGAATCAGAAAAGACAGGCTCTCGCAAGGCTTTTCCATCTTAAACAGTGATAAACTCAAAGCTGACTTTTAAAGTAGGATTTTTCCCATATGTTCTCAATTGAAAAGTACAGATTTCGAACAAGGTTGTTCTCAGAAACTGAATGGTGATGCCGAATGCAGCTGCTTAAATAGTCTTAAATAGACCCTCTGAGGACCAGGCCATCAGAATGAAATACAGTGCACTACCATTTGTTTCTCTGTGTGTTCTCATCTTTGTGAGATTACTCTTTCTTTAGCACCTCTAACCAGGCTGAGGCCCTGGCAGAGGTGCGTTTTAAATAACTATGTTACAAAATGAGTCTAAAAAATGTATAATTGATACAAAAAGGAGAGAGAAGAGAATGTACCTTTTGAGTAGTAAGCATATTTGAAATTCCATATCAGTCATCCAACTGAGAATCTACTTCACTGAGCCAAGCATTTTTCTTAGACATCAGAAGCATTAAATGGTTTCTTCACTGTATTCTTTGACCCTGCACTGAAGGCAGTACGCACAGCAAAGACATTCTTGCCATAGGGAATCGAGCAAAAGCTGGGAGTTATGCCCCGTGATGCACATTCTCAGTGTGCAAGCTACCGTGAAGTGAAAGTTACCACAGAAATCAGACAATCTCACAAAACAGAGGTCATTGACTCTGATCAGCCTGTAATAAATCTGACCTTTAGACCATAGCTCACTTTCCCCTGGACACTCTTTTTGCTGTTGCTGTAAACATTTGAGGAAAAGTAATGACAAAGTTATTACAAATCTAAGCCTTTCTGTACTCCTTTCCTAGTCAGTTCTGCAGAAGCACAGGCAGTAACACAGGTGTTGTTACAGAATGTAACTATAGTGACTTTGTGGATCATTCTCCCTAACAGATACATTTTCTTTTTGGCAACACTCATGGCTTTAAATGAAGTAGAACTGAATCTTGCCCTGAGGAGTTCAATTTAATTTAGTTGGCAGTCATAACCTTTAATAATATCTGGAAGGTCAAGATAAAGGTTTCTGGCAAAAATAAGTTTGTTTCTGCTAAATACTGAGGACAAGCCCTAACTGCTGTCATCCGCAGGGATATTTTCACAGAATTTTAAAGGCACAGGAACCAACATGTCCTCAGAAGCACTTATATGCAGTCACCTGACGATGGTAATGTTTCACACGACACCCTCTATTACCAAGGAGATCAAAGTTCCAGAAGTAAGAAAAAAAAATTCTTTCTAATCTAATGACACAAATGTCTGTCTAAAAGGTTCACTTGGACATTATGGAAGTGTTTTAGGTAAAGAACTGTATACTTTAAATGATATGACAGTTATTTCAGTTATTAGGAATGGGATAATCTGAAATACCAATACAGCCCCCTTTTTTTTTTTTTAATGCAGGAGGCCTCCACCAAGCAACCACAGCTACAGAACTCTGAATCCCAAGTAGATTAGTAACAGCCATTGGCTCCATTCTCAGCATGACAGCAGGATCCCAACTAAGCTGAGAGGGTCTATGTTTTAAATAGAAAAATCCACTGCAACATATGTGAAAAGGTCCCTACTGTGCTTAAGAAATATAATTTGGTGAAGCACATTCTGCAGATCTTGAAAAGAGACATGAAATTCTACAAATACTTCTTTAGTCTATGGAAATGGTTTGTGTTAATTATCCAAGTATTACATGGGTTCTTGAAATCTAGACATATAAACAGCCTTGATTGTCTTTTCAGTTAAACTCATTAAACAGTAGTATCATTTAGACCTGGGTTTTGAACCTCATCTCTCACTTAAAATGCTAGTGGAAATAAGTTTTTTCTTGGTTGAAATTTCAATAATCCATAATCTAGACATATAAACAGCCTTGATTGTCTTTTCAGTTAAACTCATTAAACAGTAGTATCATTTAGACCTGGGTTTTGAACCTCATCTCTCACTTAAAATGCTAGTGGAAATAAGTTTTTTCTTGGTTGAAATTTCAATAATCCATAGAACAAACCCCAGTGCACAGCCAAGCATCTGCTCAGAAATAGTTTCTAAAATGGACAGGTCTGGAGCCTCTGTCATGCCTGGTGATATTCAGCCATTATGCCCATCCCTTCATTTATGTTTGGTATAGCTCTGTTACACATTTCACAGCACAAAACATGAAGCACAAGTCACACATCCATTCAGGAAGTTTGACTCCTCCATTAGCTACTAATCATAGCCCAGGTTTAGTAAGACACAAGCACCAGCCAAAGGGAAACACATTGTTCAGAACTTGCCTCTACTGAGGCGTCAGAGTCAGCATTTACATTTAGCACCAGTGCAGCAGCCTGGGCTAATCTCCTGGTGCAGCAGCAAATGGCATTGCATTCACAGTACATCTGAGAGTACTTCTCTCCATCCTCATTCCAGGAACCCATGGCCACAGCAGCTCCCTGCCAGTTAGGGGTGGTTCAGGGGATGTCACAGCAAAACAGCCACTGCCCAGGGAGCATATGTTCTACAGTCCCTGCAGTGCACAGGGAAGATCCAGGCTGGCAGTGTTTTTCACTATGTGTCTTTGTAGTCTGCAGATCTCTGTGCTTTCTGATTGTGTCAGGCCAATTTTCTGTGGGCCATGCTTTGTGCTACACACCAAAGGGCCTGATCTGATGGTGCCGTGGAAGCTCTGGGCCTCCCTAGTGGTGGTGCATCATTTAGGAACCAGCTACACGTTCACTGCAAATACTGCTTGGTTTGTTAAGATAAGCTGATATCCACTCGGTTTTACTTAAGATAATCCAGTATGTTTTCCACATTTCTGCAACTTGCTGTTCATAACTAACTGAACCAATTTTGCAGTGAGAGTCAGGTGTGCAGATTAGGGAAAAAACTAAGCACTGAACACCACCACCAAAACAACTAGTTAAGAAAATAAATGCATTTTGAAACATTCATCTCCGGAAAAACTGAAAAGAGGTAGCTTTTGCTGTTTGGTTTTTTCAACATTCTGAACTTCCAAAATAACTAAAAATGTAAGGGAATCATTTTTATGAAGCCATTTTAAAATGTCAGGGAAGATGGAAATGCCACAGTACAAATGCTGGATAGTTTTCACTTTGCAATTATTATTTTGTATTCTCTTAAGAGAACTCTCGAATAAAAAAGTTATTATCTAAGCATTTAAGTCATGTAAAACTGAAACAAGACCATATTGAAAAGAACCTCGTCATTTTTTCTACTCTTTTTATCCACACTTATAAATATGCCTTTCCTTTTGCCATAACCTTCTGTCATTTGGGGTTATATCTATTACTGTCCTCAGTTTACACCCGGAAAATTAACCATATTTCCTCCATTATCTTGATAATAACTTACATGGAACAGAGACTATTTTTTTTCAGCATATTTGTTCAGTGCTTGTTGGCACTAATTCTTGACCTTCTTGAGAGTCAAAAGCTAACAATAACCTTCTAATGCCCTTCTTTACCAAAAATTAAAAGCTAATTAGGCCATGGGTATTTCTTAGGCAAAAAACACCTAAAATATTACTAAATAGACAGGGATTAATAACATGGTTGCCAAAAACACCTAGAAGGCTGAGAGAGGCTTAATTTAATTTAACTTACAATAACATACTATAGGTTTGGGTTTTTATACTGTTTAAATTATAATGATCTGCCTCCAACTCATGGTTATTGGTAAGCTATTGTATAGCCCAAACTGGAACACTAGGTATGAACAAAATTTTGGGATGAATTCTCTCTAAATGCTGAGAAGATGGTACACATGAAATGTTTGTTAGGCAATTTAAATAGCTAAACAGACAGATACAGACAGAAATGAAATTATTCACTGGCAACATACAGTGACTCTTTTCAAAAGCTTTAATTGAATTTAAAGAAGTCTACCATGAGAGACTGAAATTGGAGAATTATATACATTAATCTTGCCATGGTCTTTGAATGTGAATTATAATTTAGAGACTTTTATTGACATTTAATTTATATTTATCAGAGCAGAGTAACAATGATGTAATGAATAATGGTTACATGTCTGGGAAATAAAGATTGGGAATTAGGAATATACTTGGAAATTTAAATTCTCCATTTCTTGTCTTTTTCTCCTGGGATTTTTTTTTCCATTGATTTTTCCTTGCTCTGACAAAATTAGTATTACAGCATTTCTCAGCTCCTCAGTACTATGCTGGCAGATTTTCAATAGGCCAAGATAATTTGCTGACACTGAGCAAAGTGAAGCTCAAAAATGAGCTTATTTTTAAAATAAACAGAATTTTTTTTTAAGTT
Organism: Sterrhoptilus dennistouni; assembly: GCA_013397095.1. Classification (NCBI taxonomy): domain Eukaryota; kingdom Metazoa; phylum Chordata; class Aves; order Passeriformes; family Zosteropidae; genus Sterrhoptilus; species Sterrhoptilus dennistouni. The sequence goes on along the minus strand of VWZU01017663.1, from coordinate 936,996 downwards.
ATAAGTGGGAATTTTTCCACCTTGCCTTTCAGAGCAGAAGGACACAGAAGAGCTGAGTATGGTAGTCTAGCCCAAGTGTATTTTACTGCAGGACTGCACTGTACTTATTCAGTTTCTGGAGAGCCATATGAAGCCTTCAATTTTTCCTTAATTTATTTTTGCTCACAGAGGCCAGTATCATACACACCACCAGCGTGAAAAACGCAATTTTGAAGGAACTAACGTGGTTACAGTTTAGGAAAATATAGTTATGAAATTGCAAATTGGGCATGAACACTCTCGATTCAGCCCTGAACTACCAACCATCCTGCTGCTGACAGAAGCCCGAAGGCTGAAGGCAAAGGGGTTAATGACAGGCTGGACACAAAGGTTCATAAGGTAAAGAGAGCTGAGGGCTGCTGCCACTCATTGATCAGCCAGAGGGGGTGAAACAGCGGCCACAATGGAGCACTAAAACAATGCACGCATACCTCTCTCTCATCAGGGTGGAATTCCTCTTTACCCTGAACTAAATTAAATTGTTTTCTTCCTGAACAATATTCCTGCCAACTCAGCAGAGCCCGAGCGGCAGCTCTCGGTGCCCGTGGCAGAGTACAAGGTGTTAATGCGCTGCCCCGGCTGTGTGGGGCAGCAAGACACGGAAACAGGAATCATTAAGCTAAAAGGGAATTTTGTCCTTTGCTGCGTGTTTTATTAGCGCTGTTGGAAAGCCGCAGCTCCGGGAGGCGCGGTGAGATTTGAGGAACAGCGCGGGGAACCGCTTGACTCTGGGGCGGCTTCCAGGGCTTTGCCCACCCCTGATCCCTGCAACACCGACCCTCTCAAAATCTGGCCGGCTTCACCTAGGAATGCAGCGCTTCTCTCCGGTTTGGTGTAGAGCTTAGAACCGATTTTGGCTACATTTTGTCGGACCCCCGTGCCCTCCCCCGGCCCGGGCGCTGCCCCCGGCACTGACCCGCCCTNGGCGCCGGGCCCTGGACTCGGGTCACAGCAGCCCCGGCAGCGCCACAGGCCGGGGCAGAGTCTGGAAAGCTGCCCGGCGGAAAAGGACATGGGGGTGTTGGCCAACATGAGCCAGCACGGGTCCAGCTGGCCAAGAAAGGCCAAGGATACCCCGGCTTGGATCAGGAATGGTGTGGCCAGCAGGAGCAGGGCAGAGATTGTCACCCTGCACTCGGCACTGTGGGGCCACACCTCGAGTGCCGTGCCCAGCTCTGGCCCCTCAGTGCAGGGAGGACATTGAGGTGCTGGAAAGAGTCCAGAGAGAAAGAGCAAAGCCCGTGAAGGGTCTGGAACGCCAGTCCCCTGAGGAGTGGCTGATGCAGCCGGGATTGTTTAGCCGGGAGAAGAGGATCAGGGGAGGCATTATCACCCTGTGCAGCCCCATGAAAGGAGGCTGTGGACAGGTGGGGTCGCCACCTTCTTCCCAGACAACTAGTGATAGAGAGGACACAGTCGCAAGATGCAGCAGGGAAGGTTCAGATTGGACGTTACGAGGAATTTCTTCACAGAAGGAATGATTGGGCATTGGAATGGGCTGCCCAGGGAGCTGCTGGAGTCACCGTTCCTGGAGGCGTTTAAGGAAAAGCTGTATGTGGCACTCAGCGCCATGGTCTAGTTCGTGCACATGGAGCTGTTCGTGCACAGGCTTGAGCCGACGATCTCGGAGGCCTTTCCCGCCACGACTGACCCTGTTTATCGCT
>VWZU01017663.1:885436-934683 GCA_013397095.1 Sterrhoptilus dennistouni | reverse complement strand
TACAGGGGCACCGGGCCCGCCGGAACCTGGCGCTGGCTGCGGCTTCGCCTGGGGAAGTGGGGCCGGGGGCGAAATTATATCCCGGGAAAGCGGCAGGCGGGGTGTGCACGTCGGGGCACCGGGAGAGGTGGCGAGGAGGGCACTGCCCCGGGATCCCTCCTGCCGGCGGACCCTGTCGGACCCGGCCGGCACTATAGCCCAGGGAGTCTCCAATATCCGCCTTTGGCCGAATGTAACAGCTGCTCCTTTCGCAAAGCTGACTTTGTTACGTGCGCTGGGCAGTCTGTTTGAAAAATTGAAATTTGCAGGAGCTGACATGTTTCTCTTTCACTTTTACAACAGACTAATGACAGTCACTTATCTTACGTTAAAAAAAGAATGGTCAAAGATATCATAGTCATGAAGGGAGTTTTGTGCATAGTGTCTATCCGTTTTTAAGGGTATTGCTTTCTTTGAGATCAAACATGTATATGTTTTGTCAGCACTTTTGTTATGCTTAGATAAACACAAAATCACAGAATTGTTAAGGTTGGAAGGGACCTCTGGAGTTCATCTGCCAAGGCAGGGTCACCTGGAGCAGGTGACACAGGAATGTGTCCAGGTGGGTTTCGAATCTCTCCAGAGGGGGAGAGGGACTATGTTGTTCAAGCAGATACCGGAGAACTTTGATAGATCAGCACTTCATATTGTAGCATATTGTAGCATAAATCATACTAAATAAAGGATGTTTGTTGTGCTGTGTTTCTTGCAGTATTTGAGCTTTGTTTGTTGTAACATATTGCGGTAGCAAGGCAGTTCCAAGGAAAGCATTTTGCATCTTGGCTTTTGTTACTTTGGCATCATTTTGAATGTAGCTTTTTATCAGGTGTCACTTGATTTTCCTGCTTGAGAGGATTTAAAAAAAAAAAAAGCTGGAAAAACATGAACTAGTGGGTGAAATAAGACCAGTGCCTTTGTAGCAGTGTCCTTTGGCTTGTGCTGTAGGTATTTTAATACCCATGATCACTGATGGTTTATCAAAATGTTCCTTAAATCTAACGTGTAAAATTGCTTGCTGCAGCTCTGTAGAGCTGTAGTCACTTACACTGTTGAAATCAACAACAAAGTGAAACTTTGATCGTTTGTCCTCTGGTTGCCCAGAAAAACTGGTTTTTATGCAAGCTGTGAAGTGGATACTCAGAAATGACCACCTGATTTTCCACCAGTCCGGTGGCTGGTAAATCCATCTCGGTGGATTTAATTCAAACAGCATAGTTTGTAATTTGTTACAAGCTGTTACCAGTGGTAGACTTTGATCATACCTGACTTAAGTAGGTGAACAGAAAGACCCACAAGACAAAGAAGAGGAAGTTTTTAGTTACATCTTTAAGGCATTATCTTCTTTAACTAAACCTTTGTGTTAAATTCCACATTTGAAATTTGGATTTTCTGGTTTTATATATAAGCACTCACAAAGGCACATACATATGCAGCCTTAGATATTATATTGTGGCCTTATCAATGTTGTCCTCAAAAGCTCCCAGTGGTAGCAGGAAAGTAACCAGTCTATATACTCACTTTCCATAAATACCACTAGAATGTTACAACTTCTTCTACAGTTTCAAACCTCAGATCCTACTATTAGAATTTCACGTGGCTTGCCAGGACGCTGAAGAGACTTCCCAAGGTTAGAAGGCTCTGAACACCAGCAGCAGCAGCAAAGGCCGTGTTAGTGCTGCGAGGAAGAGGAAATGTGATATTATTGTGGGCTTGAACTTCTGCTGCAGAGTGTCAGATGGACTTTGTGATGGGGTGATTGTCTGATAACCGTGTTATGGCCACTGTGGTTCTGATGGGCTTTGTGCTTGACTGAGCTGTATTGTGGAGCTGGAAAACTGAACTGCATGGGGAGAGCTTAGATAAGAGGGGCAGTTTGGGGTCATGGCCAGACCTAAGTGGAAGCTGCTTCACTTCAGAATGAAAGGGAAAGTTGCTTCTCTGCAGCACCTGAAAGCACCAGATTTTGCTGAAGGGATAATTCTGGTTCTTTCTAGATGAATCAATTTGTTGCTAAATAACGTAGTCTTCACTTTTTGGTATTCCAGTGTAGAATTCAGTTGGAGAAATAATAGGCAGTGAATCATTCTCGGGGGGAACAGGAAAGAACTTACTATTCAAGGTCATTTTTTCCAAAACATGTGCATGAAGAACAGGATGCAAAGTGTGTGTGTACACAGAAAAATGGTGACTCTTCCACGGTGGAATTCTCTTTGACTGTGGCTGGAGGTCATAAGATGCATAGCTTAACACATTGACCCTCAGCAGAGTTTATTGATTTGAAGCTATCAGTTGCTTAACAGTCCAAACAATTACACTCGTAATATGTTTATTTGGATTTATAAAACAAGTGGAAATATCTAGGAATTTTCATAGCTTTGAAAAAATAAAATTTAGGTTTATTTTAGTAAGCTGTTCTCAAGTAAAGAATTCTTTTGCTCACAGCAATGCAAATTGCTTCTTCCCAAAAGTTTTGACAATGAGTGAACAGTTGGCTGTGAGAGTCAAGAGGCCATTAAATGAGCAGATTCAGAGAGCAGTGGGCATCTTTCAGGGAACAGTGTGCTTTTAGCTTGCTTTCACTGGTGCCAGAGTATCCTTAAGGCAGTGGTTTCCTGTGCTGTCTGTGCTTGTCTGACCCTTTGTGAGGCTGATCCAGCCCACAAAGTTGTCAACTTGCTGTAGTGAAGCAGCTCCGCTGGGAAGAATGCGGGAGGAGGTGGGCATGCCTCAGCAGGTGGGCAGGGCCTGCCTGTCAGCTGGGGATACCCGTCCTGTCCTGTGCAGCCATCTGGAAGTGCTCTCCAGGATAAAAGAATCGTTTGTTAAGTGGAGTACCAGTTCTGGTCATTCTTGTCAGCAGAAGACTCCTGATATTTGCAGCAATACTGCAAATCATCAGTGCTCAATATGGCAGTGATGAAGGTGCTCTTTATGTCTCTTTGTAGCATCGCTGATGTGATATTAAATACCTGCTTCTGGTAATTGTGGGTTTTCATGCTGCATGAATGAATTCACTCAAACAACACTTTCATAGATAGAATATTGTCTGAATTGAATGATCTGAATTCTTGTGCTTTATGTGTAGAAACTGTCCTAATACTCTATAAACTATGGATATGCTCATAATGTGACTTCTTTATAGAAAAAAAATAATCAGTCTTTGGTGCCTTTTGGAAGTTTTTGTATAAAACCGTTAATTTTTGAAGATTTTGGCCCAGAGCAAAGATACTATTCAGACTTGAAATTCCATATTTGCAGTATTCTCACATTAGTTGCTATTTTTCTGACAAGGATCTCTGATGTGCATGTGTTCCACTCTTTCATGTTTGCTGGATACTGGTTTAATAGAGAAATAATTTACAACAGATAAAATCTCAAATTCACATAATCTATAAAAATGGACATTTTATGTTCACTTCCTTAATAGAAGTAAAAGGAAGAGTCAAGGGAAGGTATGCATCTGTCAATAAACACATAAGACTTCATTTTATTCCCATTTATTTGCATTTTTAGAGCTTGGGCTAACTAAATGGTATTTAAAATAGACATCTGTTCTTTAGAGGGAAAGGTTTTTGCTCACTTCTTTATCCACAAAACCTCTTTCAACCTTCATTTGTGAGAAAATGTCAAAAATAGGGAATGAAGAAGGTGCAGGACCTGTCGAAATATTACTGAAATTTTGAATTAAGAAATAGTGTCTTTTCTTGCTAAACAATAGGCCATGTCCAAGTTGGGTAGCAAATTGCAAAATACCTATGTCTGTTTGTTATTTTGGATTTTTTTCCTTTTCAACAAGAGCACCAAGGAAACATCTGTTCTGGGCTCAAGAGTAGCAAATTACTTAAGTCATTGTTGGACATTATTAAATCTCTTCTGTTCAGCCTCTGTTTAACTTTTTCGAAACTCAGATGGAATTTTTCTATTTTGAAGTATCCACTTTCAAGAAAATTATCCTTAACAGTTTGTATGTTGTTTTAGTGAAACTGTTTAGGTAGAAAATACATCCTCCTGTAGTTTTACTTTGTCTATTTCCTAGAAATCCTAAAATTTTGTAAGATGTGTTTTGAGTTTATGTAATGTGATCAGGCAGATAATGTTCTTGTTGCTCTTTCTGGTGATCTCCCAGTCTCTGTCTTGCATCAGATGAAGTCTTTCTTTTATCCTTTTTCAGTTTATTCTGGCTTCATTTTGCTACACGTTAAAGTTTCTAGAATGTAGTTGTGTAATTTGTCTTGAAAATGGGAATTCTTTAAGCAGCAGCGTAATCAGCTTTTTGTCCTTGTCAGCAGATATATGCAGAGTCTGTCGGTCGGAAGGAACTCCTGAGAAGCCCCTCTATCATCCATGTGTGTGTACTGGCAGTATTAAATTTATTCATCAGGAGTGGTGAGTTGTGTCTCTGTGTTTCTTCCTTTTTTTTTCCTAATGAAAACATATTAATGTGTTTCTAAAAATACTTCAAGTCTTTGGGTTAACTAGTGAAAAAAATCCAATTTTCAGTGGAAACGTGTTGAGGATTTTGACGGTTTTTACATGATGATTCGTTACAATTCAGGAAAAATTTCGTTATTATATATGGAAAGAAAGCAGTGATCATTATTTGTGTTTGGGACTGCAGTTCTGATTGTATATCAGAATTATGAAAACTAAGCAAAAAATCGGTATGTTGGGGCTTTTTTTGCCCACTTACAGTTGTGAATAGAAAGTCAAACCTCACAGAAAAAAATAAAAAACCCTAGAGCTTTTTAGTCATGTTGAGGTGTGTTTAATCAGGAAGTGGTGAAGTAAAAACTGTATTTCTGGTCTATATAGTCATTTCTGATGGTATTTTAATAATCCTTTCACAAATGCAGCAATTCTAAATCTTAGCTGTGTGCATCTGTATGTCATATCTTGAAGTATTTATAAGAACTGGTGTCCCTGGCCGATGTCCACTCCAGGATATCTGCTTGGATCAATAATGTACTCAAAGAATGTTCTTTATCAACACTGACATATGTCAATTTACCTTTTTCTAGTCTTTGAAACCTACTTGATGGCCTAAATGGACTTAAAAGCAGGCTAATTAAAGTCCTGCTTGACAATACAAATATCCTTATTTAAGTGCAAAAGCAGAGAATTGGTGTATTTTCCTTAATGGAGGGATAAGGCTGAGAGATGTATAACGTGTGTTAATGTGATCACTTTTTATTGCAGCTTAGTTCAGTGGCTTAAACACAGCAGAAAAGAATACTGTGAATTATGTAAGCACAGATTTGCTTTCACACCAAGTAAGTATGTTTTACTTGCTCCTATTTTTTTCAGACTTTTTCTCACGTAGTATCTATGAAGTGATTACTTTTTCATTCAGCATGGTAGATCCAAACTTGTGGCGTAACTTCTGTATTCTTGTTTTAATTGCAGTTTTTATGCATGTTATTGCAGGCTGTGAATTGCTTAAATAATGGATAATTTGGTTCTTTGATAATCTTAAATGAGACATAAAAGAATTATTCTATACCTTTTCTGACAGCCTCTGTCCCATTCTCTTGTTGCCAACATTACAGCATGTGGCATGTTTTCAGCTTCATTGATTAATTTGAGTTTTTGGAAGTCTGAATGATAAAGTGAAACCATGGCAAAATTTGAATTTTAAAGCCAGTTTTCAGTTACCTTTAAAGGATCTACCTGCAGCACTAACACTTGGCTTCTGTCAGTTTCAGTTCAAGTGATCTTGACAGATAAAAGAAATTGTGATTTTTACACTTAAATTTCAGGCAAGATATGCTAACTACCCAGTATTAAGTTTCCTTTTATGTTAGATACAAGTAAATAGGTTAGGCAACTTATGATGAAGAATCTTCATATAGCTCCCAGAGGATTCTTAATTACATTTTAATTGATTGTAGTAGGAATAGGTGAAGTGGTAGGTTGGTATTATTTAGTGTTATCAGTTTATTGCCTGTTGAGAAGGTAAAGTGGATTTTATGCGAAATTTTTCTCTTTAAATGTACTGATTTATTCCTGCTCCCCTCTCACTTTTTTTTGTGTGTTGGAGGTTTTTTTCCACCTAGTTTTCTATTTTGGTAGAGAAAACTGAGGCTAATGTGGTTTAGTTCACGTATTTTCTGTTTCAAAAATCCCTTAATCCACCTTCCTTCCATATATTGAACCTTGATATGATGTATTTCTGCCAACTATTAATTAAACACATTAGACCAGCAGTGAAATGTGTGATATTAACTGTGCCTTGGAAGGGTAATAGTGTATTTTATGTTGAACACAGCAGTATTTCATGTTGAACCAGCTTTCTGGTTATTATTCCTAAATATTATAGTGACCTGTATGAGGAACATTAGATATCATCTGCTTGCAGATTTTATTTGTTAAACATTTTTATAAAGGCATTATATTGCTTCTGTATGGAGTTTTTGCAAACTAGAGTGATACCCAGTCTGAATCTCCCTGCAAGCTAATTTGCCACTTTCGAAATTGCACACTGTGACTGGGTCCTCTACAGAATTTAGTGTGCAAGACCAGAAAATGGCATTTCAGTGATCTATTAGCTGTTAGGAAAGAAGACTTTCTAGTTTTGTGTGAAAAGAAAAAAGCAAATCAAAAAGTTTAATAGTGTTTTCCTTGGGATCTAGGAAAAGAGGATGAGCCACTCTAAACTAGATACACTTCATGTGCGTGTTACTATTGATAAGAGGAAGCTTGGTTAGTGCCCTGTCAACAGAGGTGTTCCTGCAGAAGTTAATTCTTTACTGGCACTGCTGTTGCCAGCACAGCTTGTAATGTACTTGCAGGTTATGGGCAGGGGAGAAAACTTAGTTGCGTTAATGTGGCTCAGAAAGTTACCATTTTTCATAGGGGCTTTGAAACTGGTGATCAGGAACCACTTTCTTCCTCATGCAATAGAGTGTATCCTCCGCATTCAGCCTCTAGTAAAGATCTGCTTATCTTCTGCCACACGCTTATCATTCCCCTGACTAAGCAGGCTCAGCTGATAAGGTTTTCTTCTTGGCTTGCCATCTTGCTTTTTCCTACCAGCCTTCACACATTAATAGCACGTCAGGTACCCTTCACAGATTCCTCCTGCCTTCCCTACCCATGGGGTCTTGTTTCATTGTTTCCCTCACACCCAATACTCATTCAGTTATGGTTTCCTCAATTTCTCTTATCCTCCTTTCTTTGGAAGGGAATGTGGCTGTCCAGTCTGGAAACTGGATCTGCTTGTGGGAGCAGAGAAGGACTCACAGGTGCTGGAGAATGTAAGCTGAGAAAAAAAAAAAAAAAAAGAAAAAAAGAAAAAAAGGGACTTAGGTAATGCCAGTCATCCCAAGCAAAGCTGGATCTGGCCTGTGTCCATGCCAGGTGTAACACACTTTCAGATGAGTTGATGCACCACGGGATGTGGTTAGATAAACACATGTAATTCATATCTGTGCTCCAGCAGACAAGCACTAATAGTGTAATAGAGTATTAGTGCAGTCATACCAGAAACTCCTCTGTTGTTTAGCTTGGTTTGCTTGCTAAGGCTGTTGGTGTCATTCTGTCAAAAATGCTCCCTTGCTATTGTAACTTCTTGTGTATGGAGTATTCATAAACTATTTCTAGTGCATTTATTCTCTATGTTCTGTAACATTTCAGGATTTGTTTAGCACCCGAACTGCTAGTTTTGTTTTGCTTGTAAAGAGGGAAAAAGGAGAAGATTCAGCTTGTATTTTGGCAGGAGTACAAAGGAACAAATTTTTCTTTTGAATAATAGCATCATTCTCTAAATGTGTTTAGTCATGTAGGTAAATGACTCGATTTCAAATGCATTCTTTAAAGCTGAATATTTTATGTTTTAAAATAAATTCCTTTTCTGCAGTTCTACAAGATAAGAATTAATACAACTATTAAAAATAGCTTTTGACATTTTTTGATTGTCAAAGTCCTTGTTAATTTTTAACTTGTGAATTTTCTTAAGTTTCTATAGAGTACCTACTCTGTATTCTTTTCCTCTCCACACATGCAGTTTCTTTTGTCATGTGCAAGGATGTGTTTCTATAAATGCTACAGTAAACATTCATAGGCACTGACACATGAAAGAAGGTGAGGCTGTATTTCCCAAGAAAATGCAGTTGTCAAAACTTCTCCATTCTCTTGGAGGTAGTGTTGACATAAATACTGTCAAAAAACAGTATGTCAAAAAACAAGTATGGAAGCAGACTATGGTGGTCTTTGTCTGAGGATTGGGATGGGTTCATTTCTGTGCTTCCTGTGCAGCTTCACTGCTGGTATGTGGTTCATACAATGTCACAAGCTTTGTTAAAGCAAAGACTGTGAAACTAAAGGCAGCCATATGAGTAGGGTTTTCCTTATCATGTAATTTGGATATTGCATTATTGAAGGATATATTAAACTGATTTCTTTACCTATTCATTTTGATAAACTTTGAACACAGTAGTCCATAGCTTCAGCATTTCTGGAAAGTCTAATTTGAAAAAATAAACTTCTGGAAAAAAATACTACATGCTGGCACAGAATTCAGTGTGTCTTCTGCCAGCTCCAGTGTGCAGGGCATACACACAGCTGACATTTATATGAATGGGTTTTTTTTTTATTTTTGTTAGAGCTGTGCTTGCCTCAGAAGAAGTGGAGTTTTTCTCCTTTTACCTTAGTGGTCTGAAGCAAAGTCTGCATGTGTTTGAAGGGTGTAAAACACAGAAATATAGAATGGTTGGGGTTGGAAGGGTCTTTTGAAGATCATCTAGTCCAACCTAAAGAATAACTCACAAATCCTGTTTAACCAAACCAGTGCTTCCACCCAAGAGCTATCAGATACATGGTTTTTACTTATGCGTTACACAGTCTTATTTCGCAATCAGTGCACAAGGATGTCTGGGGTGGCATATAAATGGCTTACAAGTGCAGCAGTTAATAAAAAATCTATGGGTCAGAGGGTTGCAAGTGGGATAATTCTGTGAAGTAGGCTAAATGGCAGCTTCTAAAGAGAGCCTTGTGGTTTTCCTACCTTATTTGTGTCAGTGTAAAGCAGATTCTTTTCATACCATCTGTTTTGGAGAAGTAAAAATAAGAATTGTGTTCCTGGAAAAGTTAGGCATACGGGAGGGGAGGGTAGAACAAAATCCACCTCCTGAAAACAACCAACCAGAAAAAAAAAACCACCCAAATTTAGGATTCACAACTTAATTAGTAGTTACACTGCATAGGTGTGACCTAACTGTCCAAAGAGCTTTCTAGTAGTTTTTCCATAACCTGTACAGCTCAAAGAGGTTGAGCTAAACCTATGAAAAAGCTGAGGCAAAGTCTGTTGAAATTTTGTGCTGTAACAGAAAAAAAAGACAGTGTATTGTTTCAATAGGTCTCTAGTAGAAGTGTTTTTATTTGGAGGATCTGTGGTAAATAATTCAGGAATTTGGTTTCTCAGACTGAATTTGGAAAGATTACTGGGATGGAAGGTAAGGGATGGAGGTGTGGTGAGGAGGATGGCTGCTGTGGTGCACAGGTCGGGGTCTCAGGCCTCCAAGTGATAGTGACGAGTGGATAGAGGGAGGTGCAGTGTGCACAGAAAATGGCACCGGCTGACAGACACAGGTGGGGAGATAAGCTGTGAAAATCACTGACAGCAAACTTCAGTGGTGCAGGGTGCTTGCACAGCAGGGGCTCCTGTCATGATAGGAATTCCTGCATTTCATGCACTTGAATGTTGGACTTAAAAGGATTTTACCTTATCATCATGGTATAAGCTTCTAGTAGAAAAAGCTGTACATATTTTGGGTTAGGAGCGCACAGGAAAAACAGCTTTCTTCCCACCTTCAGCTTCTGAAATCAAAAATCACCAAATTGTTAAAATTTGGGGGAGATATAGCTTGTCTTCTCTGAGTAGTAGCTGCATTGTGCTGTTATTTGAAAAGCTCTGTTGTAACCCTAAAGCCTTTAGAAAAGCGAGCACACAAAAATGCTAACTTTTTATATGCATTTTCTCCTTTGAATTAGTATGGACAACATTCTTTCTTACAGTTCCTTGTGTGTGTTCAGTAATTCCTGGAAGGTGCATTTTTTTTTTTTCAAATTTCAAATATTTTCAACTTAACAACTTGTCCCTAACAAATAAATCATTAATACAAAGTTAATGTTTTCAGTGTAGTCCTTGCTGGAAAGTGTTGATCAAAACATAGTTTTTGAAAATGATAAAGTTGTCAGAGTATCTGCTGAATTGTCTGAGTGGTACCATAAATATTTAACAGATACACTCTAAACGGGTATTCTTTTGCCCCCTTGACAAAGGTTGTCTCCTGTAGCAGAAGTTTTCCAGAATGTTTGTTCAGTGTAAGCTGAGATCATTAGTTAGACTTCAGTTGGTATTTTCCATGGTTCCAAATTGGGTACTAAATCTGTTTCTGTAGTAAGAAAATTGTAAGATGATGTCAAAATATGCTTGTGTCCTGCTTTCAATTGACTGCTCTATGTTCTCAAAGCTACAGTTCCCTAGTGTTACACTTCTGTCCTTTCTTTCATGAATTCCAGTTCCAGATACCTGGCAAATAACAAGCTTTGGAATTTCCAATCAGTTACTACTTGTCTCAGTGGTACTGTTTGGTTGTTGCTTTGTGTCAGTTATAATCCAGGTGTTGCTGAGATGTGCCAGTCTCTCCCCATTCTTTGGGTGGTTCTGGATGTTGATACTGTTTGTCTGTGTTCTTGAGTTCTCTTTGCAATACTGAAATAGGGAGAAATAGCCCTGCAGAGAAAAGAATTCCTTTCTCCTATAGAGGCGGCTTCTCTGAGACTAGTAGAAGGATGACTGGCAATGTAGGTGAAGGGGCTGCGGGAAGATAGCATAAAGCAGTATTTATTAAGCTCTTGAAGGATTGCTCATGAAAGGAAATGAATACTTCTTTCTATTTGTTCTTACAAAAATTGAGTTTCCTTATTTAGTTAGAAGTATGTGAGGTTTTAAAAGGTAGGCCATAATGTTAAAGTCTTCAAGCACAGATGTTCCAAACATAACAAACATTCAGGCAGTAATGTCTTTTTGCAAATTCCAGATACAGTTCATCTTCTTTATTCAAATCTGTTACTGATAGTTGACATTACCACTCTGTGGTATCCGTGTGAGTGTGTAGAAACTAAGTACATGTAACAAAATTGTTAGATGCTTTTTAATTGTTTGGAAAATAAGACCTCACCACTCTTTTTCTTGCCTTTTGAGTAGGGATGGACCTATGCAACATATAGGTGTTGAATTTAAAAGGTAAAGAAGATTTAGTATTCTGAGAATATCTGTGCAGGATGAGAGATTTACATTGTGCTCTGTAATAGGAGTGTCCTTAGAAGAAATTCCACGTGATATGAAACAGATATCTGTTGAAAGTCAGTTATTGTGTGTAAATTTCAATGTCTGTGGATACTTAATCAATTCTCTTCAGTTTTATTCCCTGTGTACTGCTATTTTTTTGCAGGGGGTTTTTTTGGTCTGTGCTGTTGGATGGCAAGTAGAATCTAATCTGGCAAAGACAAATGGATATTGTGCAAAAGTGCTAATTGCTCTTGTTTCTTGTGCATTTTCCATGAACTAGGTTTATAAATAACAGAGGAATCTTTGAGGTAGCGTTGAGTGAGAGTGATACTGATTTTGGAATCTGCTTTTTCTTGAGCTTATTTTTAGGTAATTGGCATTTACAGTTAGCAAATAAAGCTATTACAAAACCTCTCTTAGGTCAAACCTGGCATGGAGTTTATTACTTTTCCCATTCCACATAGAACACAATGAAACAATTGTGTTATGTGAAATTTTTTTGTTGCTGTTTGTTTGGAGTCCTCTCTTGAGAGTATAAAATATATGCTTATTCTTCTAGTAAGCTTTTGTCAAATACAAACAGTTTGTAGTTGGCAAGACTTTTACATAAATGCTTCTCTAAAGGACAAACTGTTTCCTAAGTGCCTTTTCTACAGTTTATTCCCCAGATATGCCTTCACGGCTTCCAATCCAAGACATCTTTGCTGGACTGGTTACGAGTATTGGCACAGCAATACGATACTGGTTTCATTATACACTTGTGGCCTTTGCGTGGTTGGGAGTAGTACCTCTTACTGCATGTAAGTACTGGTTTTCTGTACATAATACTCTTATACACAGGGAATTGTGCTGCTTCCTGCAACAAAGTTTTGTGAGACCATTATTGTTTATTTTAAAGAAGTTCAGAAATGCTATTTCATTTCTTTTTACTCAGAAATTCTTAAGCCAGTAACACAATGCAGAAAGGTGTTAAGACATAGGAGAGAATACATGAAAGAGCTTTTAAATGTCTTACCCCAATAAAATGTCTCTTCTCAATTATCTTCTTTAAAATCTATGTGGAAGGTTTTATCTTATGCTATTTATTAATATTAGAAGAGTTGTCCTATTTTTATTAACCATCTATAAATGAAAGTGCAGGGGTTTTTATGTGAAAAGTAACATTTCTTTACAATCACAAATTGATTTGTAAAACTCTTAAATCTCAAAGTGATGGAAGTAATAAAGAAATTCAGTAGAAAGGAGAGTGTACATTTAAATAACTAGTATCCAGTTTGAAATTTACTTTCCAAGTAGAGATGGAAAAAAAACTATGGATGTTTCAACAAGCTAAGAATACACAGAAAATGGAGAAAGGCAGAAGGGATATAGTGTTCAGTCAAGGAAATAATTGGAAGTGCATCTTTACAAACCCTAGTACACCCCTTGAACAAAAGAGTAAGGGAGTAAGTGCTTCTCCCCAGGCAGTTTCTTGGTATGTTCTGTGTTTTTCGTTTGTAGCTGGCAGAGGCTTAGTCTGAGAATAGCAGAATACTGGCATCACCTTATTTTCTGAAGTAGGCCATATACACTGATGGCCTACTTTTTAAATACAAAACATTTCCTAGCATCAACTTTTAATCCATAAAGCAGTTACTTAAAACAGATGATGAAATGGTGATGATCCTTGTGACATGATATCATAACACCAGAAGTTTATATATATTCAAAATATGATTGAGTAAATGGAAGGGGGAAAAATTCCATCAAGGATTAATTAGCTGTGAGATATTTTGGTATAGGAAGTGAAGTGTATGAGAATGTACTGAAACAGCATCCTTGCAAGTGTCTTTAACCTGGTTCCATATTCTTCCTTAGGCATCCATTAGTGTGACCAGTGCTGGACACAGATCTAGATGAATCTTTGGCCTAATCCAGTATGGCAGTTCTTACACTTCAAATGTGTACTTTTAAAAATGTGGGGCTAAAATACAGCTTTGTCCCACGGGGCTGTATATGGTCTTGTGTTCTGTTCATGCACTGAAAGTTGAGATTTTCTTCCATGTCATAAATTTAGTTGGACACCAGGTGAAAAGAGGGTACCTGGGATCCTTTCCAAGTGAAGCTATGGCCAAAATCAAATTTAAATCAAGTTTCTGTTTATTCATGCAGGTCGTATCTACAAGTGCTTGTTTACTGGCTCTGTGAGCTCACTACTGACACTGCCATTAGATATTCTGTCCACGTAAGTACTTCAGTAGTTTGGTACAAAAACCTGACTTAGTCAGATTACCCTGAAAACAATAACTTTGGAACCTAGTGTCCCTTTCATCCAGTTACACTTGTTATCTTCCACCACCTTAATAAGCAACTGCCCATTACCCTTTGCACAACCAGATGTATGGACAACACCATTACAATAGAAATAATTTCACTTTGCAGTTCCATTATTCAGGATCTTTGGAGCTGGAAAACTGACTTTGCAAAGTGGGCCCTGGTTAATGAAAATTTGTTTTGGTGTCAAGAGAACTTATGCTGCAAAATTACACTTAATAATTATAAAAAGTAATTTCTTATGGTTTGAATCAGATACATAGTAGAATATTAAGAAATGTGTCACTAATAATGTCACTTCGGGTTTTCTTTGTTGTATTTTTATATTTTGAATTTAATTTTTTCCATTCTGAGTCTCTTACGTGAGAGGGATTATTTTTTAATCAGATTTCTTTCTAGCTGATACTTGGATTGTTAATGCTTCAGTCACCATCTGCTATTGCACATTGTCTGTCTTTGTCCTTTTAAAATCAGTTTTGTCTAAAGAATCATTAAATACCAAACACAATTTCAAGCTGCCTCTTACTTTCTCATTATCTTGAACATGGGGAACTGAAACTGAGTTTAAGTAGAATCAGCTGCACATCAAGAAAATCTGGAATGAATTTTCTCTGTGGTGCAGCTAAGTCATCGCAATTGGACTATCTGATTTGAGAAATCAGATCAAGTTTTGTTTAACTAAATTTCGTTACTGGAGAGAGATGCTTCTTTCAGTCTAACAACAGTATATTTACTGTTATCTCTGTAGTGTAGATTCCATTTTTTATTTTCTGAAGAAGAATCTGAAACAACTCAACCTAGAGCACCTCACGTCTATTACAGTCTAGAGAGAAAATGAGGGATTCAAGTATTTGTCCGATTTTAATGGTGTGTGATACTGTGTTTGGATGTTTATTTCTTTGGCAGAGTCAATTACAGTAGTGTCTTGTGTCATCTTTTCATTTTGGACTTCGAGTCCCCTTGGTATTCACTGTGCTGTGTAGGCACAAGTGTGCAGCTTCAAGGGGGACCAGACAAATGCTTCTTTGGAGATGGTAGAGTACTATGGTGCCATGTTTCTTACTTATTTTTAAGAATATACTGTAATTTTCCAAGGAGGTACCTGAAATTAGGGATGAGAATTGCTTCAGATGGTTTAAGTAGCTCTTGCATTGCATGAAATCCTAGTTTTGGTTGGCTGTCTGAACTTTGCTGCTGCTGCTAATGCTGATTGATTAAGATTTTTAAGGTATAGAGATAATATCTGAGGTAAAATGCTACCTGAAATGTAGAGCAGTTGAAGGGAAGCCCTACAGTTCCATTCTTCAGATTCAGGTAGCTCAGCAGAAAAAATGCTTAGGTGGACTGGATATTATACATTTAGCCATTTAAGTAAACCTGTTATTTTATCAAACCATTTATTTAGTGACTATTGTGTTTCTTTGCTGTTCTAGAAGACTCTTTTTTTCTGAACTACTCTGTAGTCTTACCAGCAAAATACTGTTTTCATTAATATTTATTTTTTTTAAAACAGGGAGAACTTGCTGGCTGACTGTTTGCAGGGCTGTTTTGTGGTGACGTGCACTCTATGTGCATTTATCAGCCTTGTATGGTTACGTGAGCAGATTGTCCATGGAGGAGCCCCACAGTGGCTGGAGCAAAATCAACAACAGCCACTCAATGGTGTTGGTCAACAAAATGAGGTAAAACTTACTGCTCATTAGTTCACAATTAATTTAGAAAATGTGGTTCTGGGAGTAAATACTTTATCAGAACACGATCATATTGTTATTTTACTTCAGGGTGTGTTTTTATTTGTTAGCTGAAGTTGAACATGTGTTCCTATATAAACTTGGTGACACCACTGTTATGTTTTTGGAGTTGTTTTATTGTGTAGCATTGCATAGATTATTATCACTGTATCTTTACCATTTTAAAAAATAATTTTATGCACATAAAGCTGAATTCTCAGGCATAGTCAATGAAGATGCAGCTTGCTTTTATTTTGTATTTTTCATAAGTATACCAGTAGTTCATGAAGTAACAATTCATTCTTCTCAAAGCAATTGGAAGTTTTGTTGACACCACTGAAGTTGGAGCTTCTCTGCCCTCCTCCCACTCCCAATGCACATGTGCCCTTCTTCAGTGCTTTCAGGAGCCTCTTGGGTGGGAGAAGTTATAATATAAGTAATCCATGCATAGGGAAGAAATAATTCAAAATGTTGTTTTCTTTTTAATAAATGTCAGTTTTAAAAGACAGACATTCCCATCTTGGTGGCTGACTTGGGTTGGCCTTGAATTATCATCTTTCTAATGCAGCGATAGTTTCCATGAAAGAGTTCCCCTCTATCAAGCACTGGTGAGATCACATCTGGAGAGCTGTATCCAGTTTTAGGGTCCCCCAGTACAAAAGAGGCATGCACAGACTGGAGTGAGTGCAGTGAAGAGCCAACAGAAATGATTAAAGGACTGGAACATCTGGCATGATGAGAGGCTAAGGGAACTGGATTTGTTTAATTTGAAAATGAGAATGCTCAGGGTGGACCTTATTAGTCTGTATAAATGCCTGATGGGGGGGTTGTAAAGAAGACACAATCAGGGCTGGCCTGCTGGTATTGAGTGACAGGACCATAGGCAGTAGGCTTAAATCCAGGAAATTCCATTTAGATATGTGGAAAAAAGAAAAGGTGGGTTTTGTTTGCGTTAGGTTTTGGCTTTTTGTTGGTTTTTTCGTACTACTACTTGTGATCACCTACTGGAACAGGTTGCTCAGAGAGGTTGTTAAGTTTCCACCTTGGGAAAAGGTGGCTCAAAAGCCAAGTGGAAACAGCACTGACCTTGACACAGCTGACCCTGCTTTGAGCAGTTGGGTTGGCTACATGATCTCTAGAGGCCCTTTCCTACCTCAGCTAGTCTGTAAAGTTATCTGAATGTTTCTTTTCCTGATTTTAAAGGTTTAGTGGTCCCAAGTGTAATTCTAATCTAGAAAATATGTTATTGACTTCTTTTAATACTGTTTGATTTTGTATATATACAGGATTAAAGCATGAAGAGAGCTTGATCAATTTGACCAAGTACTAAATTCCATTTCTGCAGGCTCAGGCTGCTGTGAATGGAGGTGTTGAAAATGCTGTGCTTGATCAACCTGCTAATGCAGCTGCTGAGAATGTAGTTGTAGGTGAGAACCCTGAAATTCAAGAGGAACAAGTAGATGAAGAAGAGGAAGATAACGAAGATGAAGAGGATGCTGTAGTAGAAGATGCAGCAGATGCAAACAATGGAGCACAAGGTAACAGGTGACTCAAAACATTAATGTTCTAGTTCTTACTAAATATAAATTAATTGAATATAAAACTCTCATAATTGAAGGAAGCTGTGTAAATTCCCACTTCAGCTTATTTATCTTGGCTTTGCAAATTTAATGCATTTTGAGTGCTGAACCATCCACTTTCTGAAAAGCTGTCAGCATTTACAAGATTAATATTATGCACTCGAGTCTTTTTGTTAATTTAGAACATAGCATGGAGTGGTTATATCTTGTTTTGAGTGATCTAACAGCTGTAAAAATGGCCATTGTCTCCTCAGATGACATGAATTGGAATGCTTTGGAATGGGATCGAGCAGCAGAAGAGCTTACTTGGGAGCGAGTGAGTAAGAATCATTTTCTTGAATTTAATAATTCAGGCTCATACTTGAAATGATTTGTAGTATTGCTGTGTTAGAAGGCATTTGGGGTGGATTTGGAAAGCACTGTTTTTTCAGAGCCGTTAGTGACCTATAAAAGTTGTTACCTTATAAACAAAATGTTATTATGTTACTTCTTAACCATCAAAGAAAGCATTTTTTGATTTTAAGTATAGTAGCAGCTTGTGAGTATAAAGTATAGTAGCAGCTTAAAACATTTGTTAATAGTGTTTTCTGAAGTCTCCGCTTGGTAAGGGCTAGAACTGACTTGCAGCTTGCTTTGAGGACCCTGGACCAGATTAGGAGTGCACAGATGTAGTTTAATGCTTAATTTTGGTATTTGTGAAAGCATTAGACCAAAGAAAAGTGAAATGGAAGTTTAGGTTTCTTTGCAAAAAGCAAATGTGTTTCTCTAAAAATGATGGAGCATTTTACATGTAATGTGGTTTCTGTATTGTTTATGGATCACAAATTCCGTAACTAGAGCATGAATGCATGTACACTGTAATCATGGTGTAGTGTGGAGGCTCGAGAACTAGGTTTTTGTAGCTGGTCTAGAAGTAGCCAACATCTGAGTTTAAAGGTCACCACATGCAGCAAAATCTTCCTGAAGGCAGGTGCAGCAGCTTCATGTGATTTACCAGCATCCCTACTAGGCTGTGGTATAGTTGTTGCCTCAATTGCAGGGTAGCAGAAATACAGTTTTCATCATGAGTGGCACATCTTGATATTAGTTTTGTATCTACTGAAAGCTTCTTAATATGTTTTGAAAGATATTTAATGAAAAAGGAAATTTATTTCATAAATTCAGGTTCCTGAACCATTGTGTTGTTTATTTCAGCATGAAAGTGTTGTATTTCTAAACCCAGTTTATTTGCTAGAAAGTGCTGATATATTCCTAACTGATCATATTTTGTTGTCTCTCCATGAATATAGAAATCAGTTTCAGCATACTCTCATAACCGCTTCCAGTGCTATGTGCTAGCAGAGGCAATAGGTGTGTAGTTGACATGTTGACATTCAGTATCAAAATTGGAGTAGGCTCTTCTGTTACGTCATTCTGTAAAAATACCATGCAAGTTCTCTGAATTTTCAAGCATTTTTGCATCTTGGCTTGATTTGTAAAATATATACAACTCTTATATCTTGGAACTTAGTGCGAAGTCATACAAAAGAGTCTTGAACATGGAACTTTACAGCAGTAATTGTGGAGTAGGAGTGTCTGAATTGAAATAGTAAGATACACTCAAAGTAGGGGGGAAAGGAGGTTTATTTTTTTTCCTTTAATAGATGGTTTGTTTTTGGCTGCTCTATGGATGCTTCCCATAATAGCTGTGCTAATGATGAAGAATTTGTTTCCCATCTTCCCTAGCTGTAAAATAATTCTGTTCAAAAGTTAATAGCATACAGTGTAGCAAAATATCCTGTAGTTGCTTTTATACATCAAGGCTAAAATACTAACTTTCCTCAGTGCAGCATAAACTGGTATTTTGCAGGTAGGATGAAACAAAAATCTGCCCTTGTATTTAAATACTGAGTTGATTAAACATGAACATAAATACCCACTCAGTCACTACAATATTTTGTAAATACAAAATCTTTGTCAAAGTCTTCAAAGTCTTGGAGAGAAACAGCTTATAAATTAATTGATTATATGTTTGGTTTGATACATATAGATACATAGTGTTCAGATACTCCACCGTGTATATCACTGCCTTTGAACACCTGAGTTTACTGTGTTAAATGAGAACTTAGTTTCTTTCTTTATCTGTAAGAATTTATGTCTTGGTACTGTTGCGTGGACCATAAAAAAGAGCTTTTGACTGTATTGGACAATAAATATCAATGCCAAAGAGGCTTATTTTATATTCAGGTTGCTTAGTTTTTCTGGTAAGTAAAAATTACTTTTATCTTCACAGATGCTTGGACTTGATGGATCTCTGGTTTTCTTAGTAAGTGCAGTCCTGCTTTGCAAGAATTTCTGCAGAAGGATTATTTTAAGTTCCTGTATTTTTTAATATAGATAATTGTATTTGGAGTCCTTATTTTCATATCATATATATATTGCTTTAAAAAGAGTTTCATGTAATGTCACGTACAAACAAACTACTTTTTTTTAGGAGTTTCACAAATTATAGTGGGAGGGTGTGGCATAAAAGTAGAATTTCTTAAAATATGTAGATAACTTTGAATCACTCCGCTGTAAATAAAAATTAGACCTTTTAAAAAAGCACACACTGAAAATACGTGTCTGTTCTAATTTTGTTTTGCTCTTTGATATAATTAAAATACTGTTCTCATTCAGATGCATTTTATTTGTCGTAATACCACCACTCTAACGTGAGATGTGCAAGTTCTGGTGATAATAGACTGCTGAAATAAGAAGTTGAGATAGAACAGTCAAGTCACTTAGTTAAAAGACTGACATTTATGTGCTGTTTTCTTGTCATTCCTCTTTCCCCCATGCTCCTTACAGGAACATGTCTTTTGGGTGGTGTCTTTAAATACGCTATTCATACTTGTCTTTGGTAAGTATTGTTTGCTCTCAGGTTTTAAAATGCTCCTTCTTTGTGAAGGTCAGTTTTAAAGCTGTTCTAGAGAAATGAAGATGTGACATCTAAAAATAGAAACTAAAATTAACTGGCAATAGGAATAACAAATACTTATTATTTTCTAGTTTCGTCATTTTAATTTCTTTAAGCAAATAGATTTAAAATAAGAAACCTAGCCATACCTTAACCATGTCAACCAAAGTGTTGCCTTTTTCCCAACCTGAAATGAAACTTGAGATAATTTTAGTAAGAAGGTAATGTAAAAGGGGATCTCTATTTGAAGGCCTTCAGAGGCAGTTATGGAAAGATGTTCACAAAAGCCCACCCCCCTCACACACACCCCCCCCCCAGGGGCGAGTACATTTTTATAGGTTTTTAAGAAATTAGCATAATTGATAAAACCACCAATTAGGAGAACAGTTGGTGATACAATTCCCCCCCAGATCAATCCCCTTCTCTGGAGCCCCCCTTCAGCACTAGCTGTACTTTGTCCATGAAAATGTATCTTGAAGGGTTGTTCTTGGCCTTGGTTCCAAGGAAGAACCAAGATAGGGGCCTTGTAGCCACGGGGCTTGGAGCTCTGGAATTTGTTTTGTCTTCCTGCTTAGGGAAAGACCATGGAAAAGTATTGGAAAAGCTAGCTATTAATGCAATAGGTGACAGTTACAAATATATGTGTGAAGAATACAGAGAACATATAAAAGGAAAAAAAGCCAAATGGCATCAAAAGCACAGAAAATAATATTTATTTCTAATATTGTTAAAGGAGGAGTCTCATGGAATTTAATTTGCGAGGAGATGCAATACTTTGAGGAATGGCTAAGATATTTTTTTTCTCCTTAAAGTTTTTACTAGATAAAGTTATATTACTTTTTCCATTAAGAATTCATTCTTGGAGCTCAAACTGGAAGGGAGGGAGGTATGCAAGAATGTAGCATTTTAGTGACAAGATGAAGCATATTACACACTTCAAGAGATACAGAAACACCACAACATTTCACTTGCTCTGAATGATCGATCACTTCAGAGAAGAATTTCTTATGTTGCTTTGGTGTTTTTTCAGTGGTCTTTCTTGGCAGAAGGGTTTGATGTTGAAAAACTGAATTTGTACTGTAGATAAGTCTTTACAAAGTAAAGTTCCCAACACTAAACAAGTGATTTGAGCATGTAGATACTGAAACAGAACAGCAAATCAAAAGAAAATAAACATGCCTACATTGGATGTTTAATTCACAAGAAACAACTGTTCTGAATAAGACGTGGAGAATACTTGAATTATTTCTTTCCAATAATTACTCTATTTTAATCTGTAGTTATCAGAAGTTAATTAGGTTTTATAGCTACTATAATATGTAAGCTTTTTTAGTAAGTAGATAATAACCATGAAATTTCATAGATTAAAATTCAATAATATGTAAGTAGTAAGAATAACTAATGAGGTTCTCATATAGAAACATTTTCAGTAGCTGCTTTGTCAAGTGGGAAACTCAGAAAGAGAGAAGAGAATGACTTTCCTAAGCACCAGGAGGTCTGGGAATTTAATATATGACTCTCAAGCCTATTTTTAGTATCTTTCCCATTAAGTAATACTGCTTAATTTACAACTGCCATATCTCTAGTAATTTGTAATTATAGTGCTTGTGAGTTCAGATGTCACAGGAGATGCTTCTGTTCTGTTTTAGCTTTTATAAAGTATTTGTAACCTCAATTAATAGTCCAGAAATTCTCCTTGGACAAATGAATTAATTTCAATGTAATTAGTATTTTCTATAGTTCATTCTAGCACTCAGAGAGGAGTTTGTACTCCTTTGTGCTTTTTTTTTTTTAAGGAATCTATTAGAAAAATCTCTTTTAAATAAAGTTATTTAAAAACATGATAAACTGTGCACTATGTTCTCATAAAATGTCAAAAATGCAACTTTTAAGTCATTAGTCTGATATCTGTAGGAGTTGTGAGTGAGATATTTTTCATCTCACTTTTCTTTCTCTTGTTCTTACTGGGCAGGGAGAGCTCAATTCCTCCCTTTATCTTTTATATCCTTCTTCTTCCCAGCAACTGTTGATTTTCCTAAAAGAGATACTTTAAAACTTTTCTTATCAGTTATTAGGGTAGTATGAGTACTGCTAAATCCTTTCCTGTAGTTTTTTTTTAATTATTATTTTTATTGGTTTGTTTGTTTGCTTCTTGGGTTTTAAAGTTGGGATTTTTTAATATGTTGGTCATACAGAAATGAGGAGAGAGAAAGTCATCACACTTTTAATTTGAGGGAATGTTTAGTCTGTAATAGATCCCAGAGTGGACTACCATGATGCAGTGAAGACAACACAAGTGCAAATAAAAGCTTCCATTTCTGCAGCCCCTTCACTTTATACTGATGCCCTCCGCTCCTATGAAAATTTGATGTTGAATTCTGTAGTCCTTAGTAATTTGGTTAGAAGACAACAGAATGAGATAAAATAACTAAAAAAAAAAAAAAATTTTGTTGCAAATATGCAGTTTCTAAAAACAGGGACGTGCTGTATTTTCTAATGCATTTCCCCTGAAACCTCAAAATTGTCAGAAGTGAGTTCTCAAGAATGATGAACAGTTTTCAATACATTAATTCAAAGTAAAAGACTTTTCAGTTGCTCCTCATCACTTCACTGGGTGTCATCTTTCTACCCCTCCTCTTCCCTTTACAAATTTCTGCAGGGCTTGCGTTTTTCACAATATTTGAAGTATTCTTAAAAATTAAAGCACTAGAACTGAAGCCTTGCTAAAGCAAGTCTCATCTCGCCAGGTTGTAAAATGGCTATTGAAGTCTTTTAGTGCACAGGAAAGAATGAATATACAGCATAAGTTCCTACAGCTGTCTGAGACAGATACCAGCCTTGTACGTAACACTAAGAAATCAAATTAATTTACACACAGTAAGAGGAAGCTAGAAGGAAAAGACTGTCCTCTTAATTTGTATAGTTTTATATTGGTTCAGTCCTTCAGTGCAAATTCTGATCTGATTTTCAGTGTCTATAAAATTATAGAAATCTAACACTTGCAAATATTTGCACAGAAATTAATTTTTGTACTTTTTTCATAAAACTTATGAGAAGTAGAATAATACCATGTTACAATATTCATCCTGCAAATAAGGCTCCATTTAGCAGTTTTCATGGCCTTTTTTTCTCCTTTCTGCTTACATTATACAGCATTTTGTCCATACCACATTGGTCACTTCTCCATTGTTGGCCTCGGCTTTGAGGAATATGTGAGTACTGTGTTACAATTTCAAAATGAAAAAGAAACTATCACTGTTTATTCAGCCACAGTATTTTTGTAGCATCTTCCCACTTCTATTTGTGTTTGCAAAAGTAACTTGGAGTATGGTCTTCTTACTAGTCCTTCAGCCTTTTTGAATCTATGATTAAAAATGTCCCACTCTTTTCCACTTCTCCATTATTTACATCTCGAGTGAGGTTCCTTACCGTCTGTAAAAACTGTGTATGTCTTCAGGGTTTTTTTAACGGCCTCTTATTCCTTGTGTACATTTTTAACTTGTGTACTAATTTTCACAGTGGATGATAGTAAGTAGGGGAAACTAGGGAATGAATGCAACAGTGTAAGGTGACACTTTTTGTTTCATGTACTGAAGTTGTTTTGAGTTAGAAGAAAGTAGTTGTAATGTAATTGTAAACATTATATATTTTTTGATGAAGATATAAAAATAGTAGTAGATTGTTAAAATATGTGAAAACTAAAGGAACTTTGCATTCTTCTTGAAGAGTTGAAATTTGGAATTTATCTTAATTACATAAAAAGGAGATGTAATCTTCAACGAGACTGATAAACTTTCCCCTTTTTTCCTCTCTGCTCCAGGTCCAAGCATCTCACTTTGAAGGCCTGATTACAACTATAGTAGGATATGTTCTTCTAGCAGTGACTCTAATTGTTTGTCATGTATCCTTTTGTCAGTAGTTACCTGGTTCAGATTTACATGTAAATAATTTTTCTGGCTATGCTTTGAGGAGGTGCAGACAAGATGCAGCTGCACTTAACTCACCATTTTTCTCTGCTCTTTTGGTGAAATTAGAAGGAAAGGTCTCTTCTATTCTCTTGGATGTTTACAACTTGTCAGTGTGACTGCCTGCTTTCAAATACCTGCACATGCTTAACAACACAATCAAAGGCTTTTATGCTTTCTTGAAGGTCTGTCTGAGGAGAAAAGTGTAGAATTGTTTTTTCCTCACTATCCCTGTCCTTCTGCTGTGGACTGTAGTTGCAGCAAAGAGATCATAGAAGGTGGGATTATGAAAATATGGGAGATATGATGGGAAATTTATTCAAATATTTTTGATCCTGTCACATTTTTTGAGTTATGAATTATTTTAATTTCTTTGTTATGTCTCTGAACTACAGAGAGTTTGCAGCAAGAATTTCTTTTATTACTTTTTTTAGAGAAAACTACTTCCTCTTAGTTGTAGAAAATAAAGTCCTGGAAGCTGGAAGGATTTATTTGATCACAAGTAAGAAGACTGCATTCCAGCTGCGTGGTTTTTTTACATTTTTTTACATTTTTTACATCAGCTTCAATTTGAAAGAATATATATTTGTTACCAGTTTTCTGTTCAAAAGTACACAAAGTTAACATCACCTTTCTATATCAGTATACCAATGTGCAATGCAGGTGGAAAACATTAGTAAGATTATCGTGTGGGTTTTACCTCCTAAAAAACACCCCAAAACAAACTCTCAAAGTGCAATATGCATCCAGCTTTTCCTGGAAAAGGTGAGAATTTGATTTAGACAGTAGGGCAGGGAAAGCTACTATTTAAAGTAGGTCTTCAGTTTTTAAACTTACTTATTTGTGCCAGATGTTTTCAGAGACAACTCTTTATTTCTTGAGAAAACTTCTGCTTGCTTAATTTAAGAAGGGTCATATTATTAATAATTATTTATTTACTTTAGATGCATGTTTGGGGTGTTACCCAGCGCACCAGATTGTGACTTCCGGAGTCACAGCCAATTTTGAAAATAGAACGCTATTAAATAGGGTTCTAAATTAAATAAAACATGTACTTACTATTTCATTTTTCTCTTTTATAAAATTTCCTGTTGCTAAAAGCAGCATAATACAGTGTTTGATATTAATTAGGCTGTTACAAAGTGTTTTCTGGTGTTATTTTCTTGACAAAGTTGTTCAGGGTTTGGCAGCACTTGTGAAGTTCCAGCGATCACGTCGCTTACTAGGAGTTTGCTATATTGTTGTCAAGGTAATCTTAATTTTTTGTGTGAGGGGAAAAAAAACCCCTCTCAATTTAATATGACATTATCATTTTCTTACCAATTTTTGTTAAACTAGTGAGATGTTATTTTCTCTCTTTTCCTAAAGGTTTCTTTGTTAGTGGTGGTTGAAATTGGTGTGTTTCCTCTCATCTGTGGCTGGTGGTTGGATATATGCTCCTTGGTAAGAACAAAAACAAATGCCATAAAATCTTTTGTAACAGTGTTTATATTTGAAGAAAAAAAAAGTTGGGATGAGAAGAGTGTTGTAAATACAAGTTTGACAGCACTCTTCTGTTTCCACAAACAGCATTTCCATAGGGAATGGTTTTTTTTAGGTACTACCTAATGCTAATTTGGGGGGGGGGGTTATATTAATAAATAGACATTAACATGCTGTTACTAAAATAACAAGATCCTAACCCTTTTTAGTGCAGTTACAAGGCCCCTGTTGATAATGAGCTTACTTACAGGCAGACTTGTGCACTAAATAAACCCCTGTATGTGGGCATCTTATGTGAAATGGCAATGACTTCATGTTTTAAGTTGTTTGGTCTCTTTCTGTTTTGGAAAAAGTCCTTGCTGCATTTGCTTGGAATTGAGGACAGTTTTTCTGTCCTTAAAAATTGAGTGATAAAAAGTGAATGAAATGGACAAAGTTAGTTTTTTCCAGCCTTAGTAGAAACAGAATTTTACTTAGGAATTATTTGCTTCCATCATAGTGCCACTTAATTTGAATTTATTTCAATTGATTTGAATTTACATATTTATAACCTGTGTAGAGTCTGTTAGTGACTAAGTTGATGTATTTCTTCTTCCCGTCAAAAGAAATAAATTCACCAGAAATTGATCTTTATTTGCCATTCTTATCATAAGTAATCCCTTTTTTCTCTTATTAAATGGTGTATTTATGTGTTGAAGTAAACATGTTAATTATGCTTAGTAGTATATATGAACTAGGGTAAACAAAATTAGTAGTTGTGGATGTTTGCCAAACTTTATTCATATTTGTTCACTACTTACCTTCTTCTAGGAGATGTTCGACGCCACCCTGAAAGACAGAGAATTGAGCTTTCAGTCTGCCCCAGGCACCACCATGTTTCTGCACTGGCTGGTTGGAATGGTTTATGTCTTCTATTTTGCATCTTTCATCCTTTTGCTAAGAGAGGTGAGTCTGTATGAACAAGATTGGTATTAGCATGGTTAGTATGTTAAATCTTTTATGTGTGGGTATTGCTGCTACCATTTTTTGTGTGTATATTAGATTCAGTTTTAGGCCACACTGGTACCTACTGCAATGGAAAAATCATGATTTTGAGTGTACTTTACTTAAAGACTTTTGTTTTACAAATAGCTGTTAAATCTGAGTGTTACCTTTGAATTAACTCAAATATGTTTTAGTTGTTTAAGATCAATCACTACTTGAAAATTAAGTGTTTGGTTATTAGTTCTCTACTTCTCTATAGATATCTCTGTATTTATCTCTAAGATAATTCTTTGTTTTATTTCTGTACTATTTTGGTGAATCTTGTTCAACTGATACTCCTATTACGTTTATTTTCTGTAGCAGTGTTGTTCAAATGAAAAATAAATACAAAGATTATATTCTCTTCATATATTGTTTTCTATTCCCTACTTCAGGTGTTGAGACCTGGTGTCTTATGGTTTCTCAGGAATTTGAATGATCCAGACTTCAATCCTGTGCAGGAAATGATTCACTTGCCCATCTATAGACATCTCAGGAGGTTTATCTTATCAGTGGTAAGGACTTACCTGAAAGGTAACTTTATTTGGAAAGAAAGCTTTATATGCTGGCTTTCATGTCCAGTACTGTGTATTTAAAAAAAACATTTTCACCATGGAAGTGAACTGGTTCTGGAACAGGTTCCCAACAGAATCTGCATCTTTTGATACACAAACTCAACTGGATAAGGTTCTGAGCAGCCTGCTGTATCTGGGTCTGCTCAGAGCAGGGGTTTGGGGAGAGTTGGTTGGACTTTAGAAGTCTCTTCTAAACTAAGTATCTTACGTGAAGTCACAGAAAATGTTTGTGTATTCAGAAAACAAGTGTTTATTATTATGGGTACTGTAAATTGTGTAACTTTCATGATGCCCTCAGTTAATGCAGTAATCATTTTGTATCCAGTTCAGCCAAAATAGTGCAGCAGAGGAGAGTAACTTTCTAGCTACATTTTGGATTGGATTCTGCTGCTCTAGTCAGTGGTGTCTGTTTCCAGATTATCATTGTAAGATACTGAAAACAATGAGAGTTTTTTCCCTTTACTTGTTTGTCTGAGGTTTGCTGAGCAGGCAGTCAAGCAAAAGGGTCACAGACTCTCTTTGATGTAAATTTCACATGAGCTGTGCAAACTGACACACCAGAAACATTCTTTGATGTACTGTATTGTTCAAAGCACACCTGAAGTGCTTTGAGCAGTGAAAGCTGAGAGATCCTGGTTCTGTTAGAGTGCCCTTCAGTATCTGGGTGGAATTGACCTTCCCACCTTTGCGAGCATTTTATCCTTGGATAATTGTAATTCTTCAGCTGCCTGAAATTTTGTGGTACATCAGGTGGATCAAATACAAGCAAAGATATTCTGGTTGCTCACAGTCTCACTTCTCTTGTCATACTGTGTAGGAATGGGCAGTTACTTGAACTTCACCTTTTGATTTGCTCAACTAATTAATTCAGAACTTTCACTAGCCTCATGCTAGAATATGGGATCCAGAATGGTAATCATTTACCATTTCAGAAAATAAATCACAAGCTCTCAAGCTCTGGCTATTTCTATGTTTCTATTAAAGAAATGTCTTGTGTGGCAGAAACTAACAATTTTCAGGAAGAGTGGGATTCAGTTTTTCTTTTTGACATAGTTAAACACAATTTTTTTTTCACATTTTAAGTCTTTAGTGGCGCATTTATATGAAATGTAAGGATGTGTTTAAAATGTACTTAATTTTTCATCTGGTTCTTTAAGGAAACAGGATTCATAAAAGCAAATTGTCTTGAGGCACTTGATATATCTCCTCCTGAATTTTGGTCTTTCAGTCAATTTGAAATGTGAGGAAATAGGAATTGAAAGGTCTTTTGATGCTTCAGCAAGTTGCTTAAAAAGTCAGCCACTTAGAAAAGAGAGGAGTACAAAATAAGTATTGGGGAAGGGAGAAAAAAGAACTGTCTGACATTGCTCTAGCTGTCAGCAGGTTATTCTGGTGCTTATTCAGCTGCAGTCCTGTTTGGTGAGGGCGTTGTTGTGTACAGGTCTGCCTGTGATTAAACTGATTTTCTTCCTAGTGGCAAATGTCCTTCTGCACCTTGACTTGGCAGCTGAAGCAATGTTGCAAACAGAGGCCTGTTGGCTATGGCTAAACAGCGCTTGCACAGCATCCAGGCATTTTCTTTGCTGCTCTGCCCTGCTCCCTCACCTCCAGTGAATAAGCTGCAGGTTGGAGGAGAGGGTATGCCTGGAACAAGGGACCCAAACTGACCAAAGGGATATGGCATCATGCTCAGCAGTAAAAGCTGTGAGAAAGGAGGCTGTGGGGGATGTTCATGGTTATGGTGTTTGTCTTCCTGACTCGCCAGGAAATTGCTGATTGTCTATGTGCTGATGTGAGGTAGAGACTGAATTCTTCTTACTGTTTTGATTGTTTGCTTGGTGCTTTCTCTATTAAATTGCCATTATCTCAGTCTTGCCTGCCTTCTGTTTTGCCTTCCCCCTTCAGCTGGAGAGGGGAATGAATGAGAAGCTGGGTAGGTATTCAGCTGTTAGCCAGGGCTAGCCCACACACCCAGGGAACGTGTCAGAGATGGGTGGGAAACTAGGTTTGGTTGTTTGTAATATTTGGACTAACTTGTTTACCTTCCTATTGCAGATTGTCTTTGGATCAATTGTACTGCTCATGCTCTGGCTTCCTATACGCATTATTAAGTATCTCCTGCCTAACTTTCTTCCATATAATGTTATGCTCTACAGGTGAGTATCTGGTTTTTAAAAGATTTCTAGTGTTTCTATAACTGGAAAAAGTGTTTGCATTTCCTGAGCGTTAAAGTGACATTCTTTGTTATGTTATTTTGTTCTCAATTAATCTAATCTTTGTTGTTGTAAGAGAAGTGAAAGGGTAAAGGATGTGGTTGCTTCATACAATGTGACAAATGAAAAGCTACTAGAAAAAAGAAGCATTTTGTATTCCTTCCATAAAGATAACTGTTTGGGGCTTTATGCCCTCGAAACACTTCCCATTTCACCTTTTTGATAGTGAAGTTCCTTTCATGTTTGCTTTTTTAACACATTTGTCATTGCTTCAGGAGTAAAAGAAT
Source organism: Sterrhoptilus dennistouni (assembly GCA_013397095.1). Taxonomy (NCBI): domain Eukaryota; kingdom Metazoa; phylum Chordata; class Aves; order Passeriformes; family Zosteropidae; genus Sterrhoptilus; species Sterrhoptilus dennistouni. The sequence goes on along the minus strand of VWZU01017663.1, from coordinate 905,248 downwards.
ATCTGTAATTGCATTTTTTAATGTTAGCAGGTTTTTTCTATTTCTGAATAATAATTCAAGCAGTAATCATAAATGCAAATAGAGAAGCAAACTGTATTCTTAGATATAAACATTCTCAATGTTTTTTCTTAAATTTCTTATATGCCAAAGTGCCTGACCTCTGCTCAGGGTAGTATATAGGGAAAAACCTTAGCAGAAAAATAAAATTTTCCTTTTTGGCATCCACTGTATTTTTGTGTTGTGGTGGCATTAATGGGATTCAGTGTAAAAGATTTCTATCAGAATGTTCCTTATGTTTGATTTCCTACTCTTCCCATTGTTTCCAGTGATGCTCCTGTAAGTGAACTTTCCCTAGAGCTGCTTTTGCTTCAGGTGGTGCTTCCAGCTTTGCTAGAGCAAGGACATACACGACAGTGGTTGAAAGGTCTGGTACGAGCATGGACTGTTACTGCCGGGTACTTGCTGTAAGTACAGAAATCCAAATTCAGTGACAACTACTGTGCCCAGTTTGGCCTTTAATCATGAAAGCACCTTTCCAGTTATCCCAACAAGCAGGTTTAATAGCTCTTCTACAGATAAATACATGATGAAAAACTTCTGTAGTGATTGCTTTCTTCTAAGCAGCAGATGTACCTCCTGGTGGACTGGCCTTTGACAAGTAGTTCTTTTGGTACACTATTACAGCATTTGCTTGGTGAAAGAGATCTGTGAAAATATGACTAGCATCTTCTTAACTCCCTATTATATGAAAATAAAGAGATAAATGTCAGCAGTGATTCAGTTTCCATGAATCATCTAAATAAAATTCATGTGTGCTTCTTGCATTTCTTCTTCTATTAAGGAAGGAAAAAAAAAGAAAAAATATTCAGAACATTGAGCTGAAGAAGTAAGTAACTTTAAATTGGGAGTTTCAAGGTCATAAGTTCAGACTTTAGAGAAGGATAAAACCAGATCTTTATCAAATAAAGTAAATTATTGTATGGCCAGGCAGAGTTCTAGCAGTTGAGATTATTTTTTAGTTCATCTGTTATTTGCCAGATTTGTCAAGGAAAAAGTAAGATTGATTTTGTTTCTGTACAGTTTTCAGTTTAACTTCCAAGTATATTGGCATTCTCCCACCATGTTGCACTCTTAGGATCAAGAATTATTCTTTGCCAAGTTGTGTTTGAGAAACTTGAGTAAATGAATGAAAGACTTTTTCTTCACTCTGGTTTAAAATATTTATTTTAGTTTCTCATAAGGAGACTCTCCTCACCACCTCTTCTCTTAGTTTGCATTTTGGAGAAGTTTTCAGTTATTTTCCAAGTTTTGATTGTGTTTAAATATAGTGTAACACGAGAGTCATGGAGATGATGATAGAAATGGCTTTTCTTATTCCACTGTTGCAGCTGTTTAGGACAGTTGCAGATTAGCTCTTCAGTAATTTTAGTTTAACACAGATGAAAATCTTTTGTTCTGTTTTTCTCAAAAAGCAAACTGTTGGGTAAATTTCATTGCTAATAGAATATCTGCACAAATCTTACTCTGCTAAAGCTGAGAAAAATCAAGTTCTAAATGTTCATTTTTAATCAAACTCAAATTTTGCTAATGTATATGTGGAAAACATCAACAGAATAATTTTAAAGTAGATTGATTTCTTTCTTGGATTGATATTCTTAAAAAGTTATGAACAGTTATATATTCTTATATATGTATAAGAATATAGATAACAGTTATATATATTCTTTAAAAGTTATGAAATTTTGAGCAATTTAGAATCTCCTTGAAAGATTCTGCCTGCGTCTGCATTCTGACAGCACGTCCATAGCAATGCAGCACCATCCTTGTACGATTTGAAGGCCCTTGTGTCCTCTAGAGCTTAGTGACAGTAACATAAAAGCTTTCGGTAGGGCTGTGTGCCTAAATGAACTGCAACATCTGTGCAATTTTCCTTTCACATGCACAACACCTTTAATACCAAGTGGTGTTTTTAAAGCAAACAGATAAGTGGTCTTTCCTTGTGGTTGTATTCCAACTGCATCCACACCAGCATTTTTCTTCTGAATTGTGTTTATGATGACATTGAATACATTACCAAAAAAGGCTTATTTTACTTTATCAAGATTCTGCCAGTACTCCTGTATTAGTTTTGTACAACCTGTATGGATTCTAAGTAGACTTGCATTTCTGTAAGTTTCTCGCTCATATCAAACAGAGCAAAACTGAAATTTTAATTGTTACAGGGATCTTCATTCTTACCTACTTGGTGATCAGGAAGAGAATGAAAACAATGCAAATCAGCAACCTAACAACCAGCATGCTCGCAATAATAATGCCATTCCAGTTGTGGGAGAAGGTCTCCATGCAGCCCATCAAGCCATACTTCAACAAGGAGGACCTGTGGGTTTCCAGCCTTATCGCAGGCCTTTAAAATTCCCACTCAGGGTATGTAGGCTTAACACATCAAGGGGAAAGAAAAAGGCATTTGAGAAAAGTTGTTTGTTTTTTTTTCTAAGAAAGATTTGGCCCACATTATCAGAAATCATGTGGTGGGTCCTATTTTGTATGGCTTGCAGCTTTCTAAATTGCAGTTGCATTATGCTTACATAAGGCTTTTCTCAGCCTGTAACTAAAGACCTTCAATTACAGTTTTATTTATAGACCCCATATATGTTGACTATTATGTGTCAGTTGACATCTTGTTTTCTTCACAGTAAGTAATGGAGAGAACGACAATAAGCCCCTCTCAAACAGGTAGTTCAGGTGTGCCTCCCAAGGCCTGGCTTTCAGGGGGGCATATTTTGGTCTTGTAGCTGAAGTTTATTTTAAACTATTTTGCTTTATTAAGAAAATAAACAGAGAACTTCTATTGCTTCTGCATCTGTATTAAACATAAAAGGGCATTATATAATACTCGAAAGTTCTAAATCCCTAAAATTAGAAAGGAAGTTTTATTGGCAAATACTTACATTTCTAGAATAGTATACAGCTTAAACTAGCCAACTGTTTTGTTGTTAGCAAAACTCTGAGTTAAATATAAACTTCATATATAAATATGTAAACATACGTATTTATATGTAAATATAAATATAACCTTCACCACAGCTCACTTACTGTGGTTTCAGCTATAGCTGAAGATTGGAAGTAATGGCTGACATTAGGTCACTGAGGTATTGCTTCTGTAGGTTCCTTCCTTTATACCCAAATGTCTTGTCAAGGCAAGTGTGTGTTCCAGATTAAGCTTTCTCTTGGGAGGCTGTTGGGATAAGGTGTTAGCTTTCCCATAGCAAGTTTGCTTGTTGTGTGGCTTTGATGATTAGTGAAGCAGAACTTCATAACACCTGGTGCTTGAGAAGAATTTAAAGAAGTCAAGTACATGGTAATTCTCTGGTAAGATGTAAACCTGACTGAGGAGCAGCCAGCTTCACTGTCAGCTTCTGGTCGCAGAAACCTGAGCAAATCTGGTTTGTCAGCAAAGTTTTCCTTATAAAACCATTATAAAATGTCTTGCTCATATGGCAGACAGAACTAGAAACCCTTCAGGATGATTTGAGAGTCATGCTTCTCAGTGCAGAAATTAAGAGATTATCTTTTTTATGTAACATAACAAGAACTTCAGTCATTCTGGATTCAGATGTTATTTTTTACTGTTGGAAGAGTTAATGAAAAGTCTTAGAAGTATACAACACTGCAGGTGTTCTACATGTACTGTGGTTAGGATTCTTCTTGCTGATTTGTTTATACAGTGAAACATCAGTTAGTATTTGAACATCCTAATTTAGCTCCTTTCTAGGATGATGTATTTTTTATACTGGGGTTTCTTGAGGTTTGGTTAAATAGCTTTCTTACAAACTTCCTTCTCTTTTTTTTTTCCCTTTTTCAGATATTTCTTTTGATTGTTTTCATGTGCATAACATTACTGATTGCTAGTCTTATCTGCCTTACCTTACCAGGTGAGTCTATTACTGTAAACTGTCATTAAAAACAACTCAGTATGTTGCCATGCCCAACCTTGGCAGATGTTTTGAAACCATTGTTTGAAGTCAAAAGGCAAGAACATGGAAACTAGTCTCATTTTTAATCATTTGTCATCAAATTGTAATAATCTAAAAATCTAAATGATAGAGATTGCCATTCCCTTTTTGTTGTAGAATAATTTTCCTCTGAGGACAGGGCTTAAGGTGCTGAGAAAATTGAGTGAAAAAGAATTCAAACTCTTGCACTTATTTTTGAGATGGAAAATATGTAGATTGTTTCCAGGTCTTCTACAGTATTTTCTTTAATTAAATATTCTGAAGGTGCATTTTTCAGTACTGCAAGGAGCAGGGAGTTGGAATCGGTGATCCTTAGGGGTTCCATCCAACTTGAGATATTCTGTAATTCTGTGATCTGACACATCACTAGGAGATTTTGTGAAGTGGCATGTATATCACTTTAAAATTAACAAGTACTTCAAAAACACTTGGTATTTTTAAAAATAATATGGAATAAATGAAGCCATGTCAACCAGCATAAATTTCATAACCTGTCTGCTGTAATACCATGTAATTTATACCTTCTTCTGTTAATAATTCTAAAGTCAATAATATGTTGAGATCAAAGTTATAAATTCTGTGATTGTTTTAGAAGTAGGACATAAAATAATTGACTGTAATACCAGGGAAATGAGCACACTATTAAAAAATGAACTGTAGCAAATCAGTCTCCTGTTTTTGTCAAAGAACTTCAGAAACCCCATCAGTAAGTCTTAAAAAATTACGTGAGGCAGTGAAGCAACCCAAAGATAGCTCATATAATGTAAGTTCAAGCTTGCACACTTACTGCATGATCGCCGTTGCAGTTCTGAAGATCAGTGTTTAGGCTCTGAACAATTCCGTGCTTTGTTTTGCGGTAGCTCAGGTCACGTTGCTGTCATAATGAAAATTTAGGTGGAAAAGGATTTCTGTGTTGTTCTGTTTATTTGGTATCATTTCTGAAGCTGTTTATATAGCTTCACACATTTATGCATTATGGGTACAGTACCAAAATAATTGGTTTATGATGAATAATATTTATCCAGATATTTCAGATAAGTTTGGGAAGTACTTCTTAAACAGGCATCCTTCCCTTATACATCCAGAAGCATTACTGTATTTAACAGTGCTTGTGTTTTCAGTGTTTGCTGGCCGGTGGTTAATGTCATTTTGGACGGGGACTGCCAAAATCCATGAGCTGTACACAGCTGCCTGTGGTCTTTATGTCTGTTGGCTGACGATCCGAGCAGTGACAGTGCTGGTTGCCTGGATGCCACAGGGTCGTAGAGTCATCTTCCAGAAGGTCAAAGAATGGTCTCTCATGGTGAGTCTTGAGAAAAAGTTCTACTAAATTGTCAAAAGATTAGCTAATGGAACTTGTTTCGTGTTTTGCTTGCAGGCTTTACTCTGTCATGTGTACTACATTTGGTTTTTCAGACCATTTTGAAGCTCTTGCAGCTTACATTTCCATTGCATAGGCTAACTATTTTTGGGGGGTAATCAGTGTANTATAAAATATATATAAATAAATATATATAAACATATATATGTTTAAATATCTATATGTGTGTATTTTTCTGTTTTCCTTTTAAAATGAATATATTGCATTTTTATCCCATGTGTTACGTGTTCTCAAAGACATTTTCATGTAAAGCTTAACTATTTACTTGTTTAATTACATGAAATTATCAAATGGAGAAACCTAGTAAAGCTAATAGATGATGATGACCATGTCTCTACAAAGTAGCTTGATGCATATTTTCAGAAGGATCTTTATCAGCTCTTGAACTTGTGTTGCTCAAATAAAAGATATTTTCCTCAAAAATATTAATTATGAGGAGTTGAGATTCGCAGCGTGAAAACAAATTTATACCCCACCTTTTTATCTCAGTTTTGATTTTGAGGATTTCTGTAGTAGATTTCTTGCTAGCTCCTTTAAATGGTATCTGGTTATGGGCATTGTAACGTGCCTGTTGAATTGTTACACTGTACACATTCTTCGTGTACTACCAAGTTTCCCAAATACCTCATCCATCATTTTGATTTTAGCTTGAGATCTTAGCTTCTTCAGGAAAATTCAGAGCTAAAACATAATTTCTACTTGTTCTTTGCCCCTTCTCCTTTATCATGTTAATTAAGTCAGGCAGTTTTGTATGATGCAGTTAAATTAAGAGAATTTCAGAATAAATAAAGATTCAAGCACAGTGTTCTGAGTCCTCCGTTTTTAAGTCAAATATTCCATAATGACTGAATCTTTAAGGGCTTTTTTTGCTCCAGAGAAAAATTGGCAGTTTTGGAAGAATCCTTCAGTTTCCCAACAAATGAGCATAGGCAATGTATTGAAGTGCCATTGGATAGTATTCCCTATTGATAACAGTCAATGTGATTTTATGGTTTAGAACTATATGAATAATAGTAGGCACAGTCATGTTTTTTCCTGGAATTCCTATTCCTATGGAATAGGACCCCATCCTGAAAACTTGCATTGCAAAACTATGTATGTAATAAAAATTATTTCTAGGAGTATTTATGTGTCTGTGCAGCTTTGGGTTTTTTCACCAGAGCTGTGCCGTTTATGTAGTTCAAGTAACATTTTTGAGTTTAAACAAAGAATCCTCTGGTAAACGTATTAATTAAATGTCTTGGGTTTTTTAGATAATGAAGACATTGATAGTGGCCATACTGCTTGCTGGTGTGGTTCCACTTTTGCTTGGTCTTCTGTTTGAACTGGTCATCGTCGCACCTTTGAGAGTTCCTTTGGATCAAACACCTCTCTTCTATCCTTGGCAGGTCAGTTGCTCCCATTCTTTTGCTGCTGTTGATGTAAGGAGTATAGGCTGCCTTGTTTCATGTGGATTTGGTGCTTCAGAGCATTTTCCACAAATATGTTTGTATGTGGCAGAGAAAAGGCAACCAGTCTGGATGTGAGGATTATTTGAACCAAAAGGATATGTTGAGGAATTTAAACTATGAAAAGTTGAACTGTTGTGAGATGACATCAAAGGTTGCATTTCAGTGATCAGCTACTTTTCCAGTAGCGTAATTGTAAAGTTATGTAAGTAGTATATCTGTATTGTATGTTTGCATAGCTGTACATACTCTAATCGTTTTGGAAAGCTTTCTGCATACAGTTATGCAGCAAGAGGTTCTGGTAATTTTTTTTTTCCTTGTAAGATTTTAATTCAGTGATGAGGCACATTATTGATGTAATTTTTATGATTTAGGATCATGCTGATTTTGGGCTGAGCTGTCAAATCATTAATACAAAATTTTGAGGTAGTTATGTTTTATTACTCTTCAGTCAAGTCTCACAGGCTGAGTGTAAATTTCTGTCCTGCAAGTTGAGAGACAAAATGAAGATACAGTGGATTGAATGACAAATGCTTCCATCACCTAGGCTGAATTATGAAAAAAGTCATAACTCAGAGAAACCCAACTGAGGGAGCTATAACTCAAAACATCTAGAATGACATTACTAAATAACAAGAAAGTTTTCAGGGACAGTGACTTTCTAAGCTGCCCTAAGCTTTTGTTTACCTTCAAATCCAAATGTTTGAATGCTATAATACAAAGAAGAATTTGCTGCTAATTTAATCACTCCATTATTTTATAATCCAAGTAATTTTTTTTGAGCTGGATAGATGACCAGAAAATCAGGGCATCATATAATTACAGTGGTAGATGATCATGGTTTCCAAACAGTTTTGGGAAGAATTCGTAATGCTAGAGATCGTAAAAACTCTTTTAGTATTGCATATTAGTGTTTTAAAAGAAGTATACTGAAAAACTTAATTTTCATGTAGCAGAACTTCTTCAAAATAGGATAAGTGGGTTTTGAGATTTGTTCTAAATCAACAAGGACCTATCAAAATTGAGACTAATTTCCATTTTTCCCAAAAGAGAAAACAGTTATACAAAGGTTGCATCCTTAACTAAACATGAATCAACTTTAACACTGGCACTTTCTTGTAACAATTTTAAATTTTTTTTTAGAATTGCCATTAACAAAGGTTGTTTTTTTAAATAGTCAAAGAAAATGTATTTCCCCAGCAGTTTAAGAAAGTTAATTAGTCAATGATCTCCCAAGTCTTACCAGTTCTTAGCTGTTTATTCTACTTCATCAGCCTGTGTTCTGTGTTCTATTTTTGGTGGGTTTTATTGAAAATCTCTTTTAAATGTCTGTAATCCAGAAAGGATGGACTTACGGTGTGAAGTGTTTACTAGAAGCCAGTGGTTATAGTGTCTTAATTCCATACCATAACAATTGCAGTTTATGTTAAAACATAAATTTTCCTCCAAATAGTATGACCTTTTTTGTGAAAAGCATTGCCTTGCTTTAAGCTTTTCTTACATCAGGTAGGGTTTTGGGAATAATTAAACTTCAAAAGAAGGAAAAGAACTTGTTTCCTGATGGGCGTGAACATCTTTGTATCTTTTTTTCTATTCTTTTATAAAGAAAGAAAATTAACTTCCTTTTATGTAAATTAGTTGTACCAGAATGTTAGTCAATTGCTTTAAGTCTAATCCTTTATTTTGCATTTGCCTTGGTTTAATAGTAGTAGTGATTTTCCTGGTCCTAGGGAGCTATATTTACAGATGTCTGTTAATCTTGAGAGTATCCTTTTTTTATAGGAATTTGAAGATGATCTTATTCTTTGGAGCAATGTCCCATGTAAATGGAAAAGTAACTGTATTTTCACTTATAAGTAATATTAACACATTACTTTTAAAGCTTTTGGCTGTCTAACTTTTTTAAGTTATGTTAATGCTAACACTAAATTTTTACAAAATTAGGACTGGGCTCTTGGAGTTCTGCATGCCAAAATAATTGCTGCCATAACACTGATGGGTCCCCAGTGGTGGCTGAAAACTGTTATTGAACAGGTAGGGAAAAATTGTCTGTGTGAATTATCTGTATATACACTTTTTAAGTTTCTGATTGTGTGTCAGAAAACAGTGTTACTTTTGCAGTAATGGAGTAATTAAGTAAAATTCAACTAGTTGTGTAAAAACCTTTTAAATTGTATAGCCTAATCCATTAAGGTACACTTGACAGTAAAACAAAACCAAACTCAGAAATCTGCATTCAAGAAAATGCTTTGTATACATATATGTATTTTTATCAGGTTTGTAATAAAGTGAGAAGGAAACATGATTATTTCTTCAGATGAAGTCCATGTGTCCAAATACTTTCCCAAATATTGAACAGTATTTACATCCACAACTCAAGAACATAGAATTTTGCCTTCTCTGCAGCTGTAGATTACCCCATTCATAGATCAGTAGAGATGAAACATACCATTTCTGTTCCCCTTTGATTATTAAGCAACGTGGAACAGTTTCTTTGAGCAGCTCAGTCACATGGCCTGTTTTTTTGTCTGAAATATTTCTTCTTGGTTATAACAATTAAATTCCATGGTTGTCATCTCAATGAAGTATCTCAGTTGTTTGTCAGAAGGTAATTTTTCAGCCCTGCCCTGTATGTGATCCCTGTGGTGCAAGTCCCAGGCTCCGTACACAAGGTGCCTCTGGTGAGTTTAGTCTAGCACGTAGTCCCAGTTATTAAATCACTTCAGCCATCACACTGCAGAAATATAGTCTTAGTCTGGGAGTACATTTTGATGCATACCACGCCTCCCTCTTCCATTCTGAATGCTCTCCATGGGCTGTTCACACACTCTCCTGAGCCTTCCAGGCTGTGGGACAGAGGCCATTGTTTAGCTGTAGCTGGTAGCCATTCAAAACTGCTCTTTTCCCATGCTTAATCTGGTTGTGTTTTTACCTTAGCTTCTGGTAGTAACTGCAGAAGCTTAGAATTGTGGAGACCATTTTTCCAGGCATAGACTCTATGTACAGAGGCTCTGGTCTGCCCCACCAAGTACAAAATAGGATCCTATTTTCTGCACATTACAAAATTTAATAATTTATTCTATTAGCATGTACGGGATCCTCTTCCATTAAGTTAACAGCTCAAAGTGATCCCAGGTCACCCATAAAACCATTGTCCACAGCTTCTATTATATGATATTTCAGAGATCCTTTGCATTCCTGCAAATGAATCAGAGTTCCAGAGTAAGCTGGTCTCTTAGGCATTGTTTAAGTGATTTCCTGGAACCTTCATGATGTAAACTGGCAGAGAGTTTTTCCTTCTTCAGCTGTGATCATGGGAGCACCCATTTCCTTTCATAAGGAAGAATAGTGTAAAACCTTGTAATTATTACTGTAAAGGCAAAGCAAGGCTTTCTTGATTGATCTGTTCTGCTTCTAACTTGTTCCATTTTAGGTATATGCAAATGGGATTCGAAACATTGACTTACACTTCATCATCCGTAAACTGGCAGCACCTGTGATCTCTGTCCTTTTACTTTCCCTTTGTGTGCCGTACATCATCGCTTCTGGTGTTGTACCTTTACTGGGTATGTATGCATTCAGAACACCTGTTTGTCAGCTCATGGTTTACAGCAGTGTAAATATGTTTGTGGAAATAAAACTTCAAGCCCTAGTTTATTAAAATAACCCAAAAAAACAACAGAGCAACAAACAAACAAAAAACCTAAATGAAAACTCCTTTTCTGCTGACAAATGTGTTTAAAAGACTTCCAAGAGTCACACCATGTTTCAGGAATATTGCCCAAATGCTTATTGAACCTCTGTCAGGCTTGGTGCTGTGACCACCTCCCTGGGGAGCCTGTTCCAGTGCCCAGCCACCCTCTGGGTGAAAAACCTTATTCTAATATCCAGCCTAAACCCTTCCCTAACACAACTTGAGGCTGCTCCTTGGGTCCTGTCACTGGTCACCACAGAGAAGAAATCAGTGTCTGCCCCTCCTCTTACCCAAGAAGGCATTTTATGTGTCTTGCTAGTTTGGGAAGTGAATGATTAACTGATTTCTTCTTTGGACAATCAGCCTCTGATTTTAGTCCCTCTAGGAACTATACTGAGCTGAGGCCATCTTTTCTGACTTGTCAGACTCTAAATGAAGCTTAGAACAGGTGAAAATCCTGGGTTTGTTTTGAGGTTTTAACAGTACTAAAATGTAAATTTAAAATATATAAGGCTTTTTCAGACTTTCCTATCTCCTCATAATTGAGGTCAATAATTTGGTTAGAACCAGGGTAGATGAGCTTTTTCATCAAGACTTGTCTTTTACTACTTAGTTTTGATGTTAAAAACATGTTCAAGAATTTTATTCTTTAGTCTCACTTGAATGCTGACTTTTATTGCATTGACTTTTCTGATACAAGGAGAAGTCAGTAAGCAGATAAACAGCAGTTAATAGGCAAAAAGAACTGATAAGCCCTTTTTTTTGTACTGTGGATTTTCACTCAGTTAATGGAAAACTTTCCACTCGTAGTGCTTCAGATTAAAAAGAACAGCAGCTGTTATGTTGGATCTTTGATGTAAATGGATGTGTAAGTTATTTCACAGCCCTTCTACTGAAATTACAGTAGAACAAAAGTATGGAAGCAAGTAGAGAAGCAGAAATAAGTGAGTTAGCTCAGCAATATTAGAATGTCTAAGGATTGTGTCTTGTTTTGTAGGAGTTACTGCTGAAATGCAGAACCTCGTTCAGCGACGGATTTATCCTTTTCTGCTTATGGTGGTGGTTTTGATGGGAATTCTGTCCTTCCAAGTCCGCCAGTTCAAGCGCCTTTATGAACATATTAAAAATGACAAGTGAGTGTGTAGGGGGTTTTTTTATTGTTTTTTCCCCTTTATATATGTCTACATATATGATTACTCCAAGTTGAATTCAGGTGTTGTGGATACTTAAGACTAAAAGGGTTTTTAAGAAGTTTTCTGGACAAATGACTCTTTCAGACAGAAGAGTCTGTTCTTGGCAGATGTTTTATTTGTGGTTCAGGTAGATTAACACAGGAGTGGAATGTCTTTATAAAGGGATACTCCCCCATGTCTAACATGAATGTGTTTTCCCACAAATGAAGCTGACTGTTTGTCTCAGCTGTAGTCTTGAATAACAAATGAATGTCATGAATTGCAACATACCTGGAAGTTAAAATCATGTCTCAAGCTGTTGCTTATAAAGCCTTTCTTCAGCCTTTTCTGTGTAACTGTTTTTCTTAGTCTTCCTACTCATTAGTCCAACTAACCTGCTAAAGAATGTTCAGTTGATTTGATAGTTTGTCCTTACCAAATTTTGTGTGGTTTTCTGATGTTTTCAGTAATTATTACTCTGTATTACTCAGATGCCTGATAAAAATAATATTTTTCCTATTATTTTCTGGTTGTCTTACTTAGTTTAACCTTTTTTTTTTTGTGTTATTACATTATTTTTGGTGTTACCCTAATTATCTTCTCTATGGGTTATTAAGATTAGCAACTAATCTTCCTAGGCTTCTTTTGTATTGAAAAAGAATAAATGAGTTTGTTACGTTCATATCCTGAGTTGTCCTATAAGAGTTTTGATTTCCAATAACTACAAAAGGAGTCAAACCTAAAATAGACTTTTTTGCATTTTGAATGTTAAGAAGAGACTAAAAAGTTGTAAGTGAAAATTAGTTTGGTATTAAATGAGCTCATTATTTGTAATATCCTTGTAGACAAGAAGTTTGTATGACTTAATTGTCTCATTTCAGGAAGTAAGCAGACACAGTCATGCCAGCCAGTAGAGATTTGTGCTTTGCGTGTAATTAAATACTTTGTGTAACAAATTCTACAAGTATATCCAAGTTTTTGTGACATTTTGAAACGTACAAAGAATGCGCCATGGTTGTTGGTTATGGTACCATGAGGAAAGGAGCTGAAAAAGTTTCTGAAGGAAATGACAGATCTTAGGGGAAGAATTCATAGGTGTGTAGGGCTCTTGTACATGCAGAACTAGCATGCAAATAGGAAGCATGAAAAGGAATTTAGGTGGCAAAAAGTGTGGATCAATAATACAGAAGAAGAAAGGATATGATGTAAAAGGTATGAAAACTGTTATTCTGCTGAGATAGTTAAATTCTGTTTCAATATCACACTAAAGGAATCTTGCACCCCTTAAGCTTTCCATGGAGTAGCATCAGGATATTTTCTCTCCATTTGAGAAAGAGTAAGTAGCAGCTAAAGTTGTTCCTTTACAATTTATAGAATAACTTTTTATTGAAATGAAAAACTACATAGGCAGCAAAGGAGATAGAGTGGATTTGTGTTACAAAATAGTATTACCTTGTGTTAATTTCTGGTTTTACTGTGATCCCAGGTACCTTGTTGGACAACGACTTGTGAATTACGAACGGAAGTCTGGTAAACCAGGCACATCAACAACTCCACCTCAGTCTTCACAAGAATAGATGGACATATTAAACATCTTGACTTTCCCTTTGCCTTTACATGTCCTTTTTTCATAGACTCTTCTCGTCTTTGGATATCTCTCCCAATAATACTCTCAGCAGTGTTTTGGCTTCTGTTAGTAGCATCCAGATGGCAGTTAAGGCTGTTTCTTATCTGCATTTTCTGATGTTGTAAATGCTGTCTGAGGTCTGTATATGTGTATATAGAAGTGTCCTGACACCCTAAAACCTTGGATTAAAAAGAATGTGCATTGTACATCTTTAAAAAGTATATTAATTTATTAAATCTAGTTGTCACTTTATTTTGGACTGCTGTTCTCTTGACAATGTGCCACAAAGCAATAGTATGAAGAGGCAAGATGTTTTTATAGAATTTGGAGCTTACTTTATGGTGTTCATAACAGTTCTTATTGTAGTAATACAGTATGATTTTTCATGAGTGGAAAGGCCACATAGAGAATATCAAAAGTAAATAACTGTCTTACAGTCAGCAATGAAGTTGCTGTGTTGAGAACATAATGAACTATGTATCTTGCTGTCCAGTCTTTTTTATTATTTTGTATAACACCAAAGCTGTTGTACATTTTTCTATTGCCTGATTGTTTTTCATGTGTCAGAGTTTGTAATATTGTACAGTTGCTGTTAAATCAAGAAAATATTTCCTCTTCTGAGAATTCAGATGTACTTGTTGAGGCTCAGCTGGATTTTTCTATTTGGTTAAAGGGGGTAGGTGGGCGTTGGCTTTGGGATCAGGATTTCATTAATTGAAACAGTAGTAAAAATTTACTAAGATTAGGTGATGGAAGCATTTAAAGGTACCAAGAAAAATTAGATAGATTCACAACTTAAATTATAGCCAATTATCAATGTTAGAATTTTTCAGGATCTCAAGAAAAGGGATGAACCTTTACTGATGTGCACGCACAGCACAAAGAGCATAGTGTAAGCAACATCCTGACCTGATCCTTGGTTAAAGAGCTTGAAATCTTTTTTCTGTAAGTTACCAAAGTTGAAAATTGTAGTATGAATTTTATATTGCACAATTACTTAAAAAAAAAAAAAAAAAAACCAAACAAACCCAACCAAAAAAAATCTCTCAGAATTGGTCACTGTGAATTTTTATGGGAATAATACTGAGGAAGTGATTTACCATGTACCATTTATGGCCTGAGGGGCAGGGAAATACATGTGCTATTAAACAGGCAAGGAAAAGTTAGCAGATTTCTTTGCAAGAACACAGTCAAACAAGAGCCACCAAATCAAGTCTGTGTTATTTCTATATATAGATAGAGTTCTTTTGCAGTAATGTTTGGGGGTGGGGGGTGGGGATTATGTAGATAAAGAAAATACATAACAGTATCACAAAGCTTTAAGTAGCATCAAATCACATGCTTAGATTGCAGTATCTTTCCTGGACCAATGTGGAAAATGTGAATATCCATTGCAGTAATGAGAAAATTGATGGAAGATTTAACTTGCTATTCAGTACACTCTCCTTCAGTATTCTGTACTTTACCATGTGTGTATATAATTAATACTTGAGAATCTGGCAGGTGCTTTTAAAGTGTCATCTCCTTTTATTGATGTTGCATCTCTGATCTGGCATGGTATGAGCCAATGTAGTCCAGGCTGTGATGGTGGGAGTTCATTTTTTCAGTGTCTGGACTCAGTTCTAAGGCAGTGAGCACAAGCCAAATGCGTCTGAATCTAGTGGCAGGAGGACTGGGCTGTCACTCTCAGATCCATATTATTTTACAGAATTACTGTTGTCGTGATGGTTTTGAACCACAAAAATTACCCTTTGGAGTGATTTATTAGGAAATTTCCAGTGAAATGAAGTCATAGAAAAACAGCCAAAATATTTCTTTCATTTACTGTTGCTGATTTAATGCTAAACTGAGTATATATTCGCCCCATATATTTTTGGTGTGCATAAATATTGCATTTGATTATTTACAGTGGTGTACATTGTGGGACAGATATATTTTCACAATAATAAATTCACTGGTAACGTACATTCTTACTTATGCCAAGATTCTGTTTTTGACATACCTGTCACAAGAGTTCCAAAATGGTCTTACCACTCAAGTATTGCGAGCACTACTGTGCATCATGAAGAATTTGTGTGGTACTTGTAACTGCATTTTTATCCAGACAAACTGGTCTTAATATTAAAATTTATTAAGAAAAAGCCTTTGCTGTTTCTTACTACTGGTATTTCACAAGTCATTAAAGGAAATAGCAAATGAGGCCAGTCATGCCTGACTGATGAGCTGTTTTAATGTAGCTTACATTATCTGTATTTTCTTTTTTTTTTTAATGGAAAACTGGTTTCAAATCCAACTTTTGTGCTGGCATTTGCACTGCTTTACAGATACCAGGTGAAGTTTGTTTCCAGAACTGTCCATTGTGAACTTTTCAGAAATCTCATCTTCTCATCTCCTTATTTTTACACATTTTTTGAAAGAATATGGAGGTTGTAGAGAACAGGAATTAAATAACAGTATTTTATAAATTGTTTTAAATGTCAATGGTTTGCCTTATTGTGTGCTGTGTACTCCCCTGGCAAAGGAACTTGAAAAGTAAGCATGTAAGTTAAGTGGCTGTTTCTGAGACAGCTGATGAGCTGTTTCACTGTACCAGCAGCTTCCATCTGTGCTGGAGTGATGCAGAGTGTTGTGGGCTCCTGTTACTTTTCAAGTGGGGAAGAATGTGTGTGTGTATGTGTGTGTGTGTGTGTGCACTCTTCCAGCACAATTTGTGTTGACCTTGGTCTTGACTGGAGGGGTAGGAGGTGTGTACTGGCTCAATTGTATCCCTTTTGTGTGTTGAGAATCTAATGCTGTTGTTAGTTCCACAGGTTCATCCAAGAACGGTCAGATGGCTCTGTAGCTATCTTGTGCATATTGAAAGAAGTTAATTGCAGCATGGCTTTGACTGTTTTTACACAGATTATTTTATATTGATTAAAAATAGTTAAAACTCTGCATCTGTTCTGTCTGCCCCTTCTCTGTTGAGTGAAGCTGCATTTACTTGATTTTGTTTCTGAGGACCCTTCAGTACCTCTAACTGCTTTGTGTCAGTGACTTCCTCAGTAAGATGCCAACTCCAGCCTATTACAGTGCTCACATCACTTTTCAGCTGAGTGCATTAATTCTTTCCCTGCCTTCCCCTATGCTTGCATAAAGGTCATCATAAAAACCTTCGCAGCAGCCATACAGTTCTTCAGAGAGCTCTGTAAAAAGCTTCACAAAGCACGAAGTCCTTGAATGTCACTGTCCATTTTTTTACATCTAGATTGGAAAGATTCTGTGGTAGGGTCATTGTTCTTGTTCTGCTTGACTTGGGAATAATGGCCACTGTACAGCCTGGGCAATGAGTGAGGTTCTTGGCAGAAATGAAGATACAAATTTTAAGAACATTAAACAAGGAATTGAATCTTGGTAGTGTAATGAAGCTCAGGATGCAAAATAAAAGAAGCTGTTTTCTGAAACAGATGAGGAAATAACTTTTACAAAGCATAATGGCAAGTTAGAGCTCTCGTACTCTGTTATTTCAGTTCTTAATTAGTAGCTGGAACTAAAGAATTATATAGTTAACAGCAATTTTTTTAACTTCTGGTGCTTCTGGTTTTAATTTCTTCATTAAGAAGTAACCATAAATTGAGAAATGATATGGTGAAATCAAAGTTACTGAAATCAAAGTTACTCCATAATGGAAAATTTTAAAAGATTGTATTTCCAGAGGTCAAATACAGTTTCAAAATAAGCTGAATGTTTTGACTTCAGTATAAAACCAAGAGATGGAGCATTGGCAAAATTATTTCACAGCTCTGCATATCAGTTTTTTTGCTTAGCTGCTATTATCTCTTACCTGTTCAGTACTGGCCAACACCAAAGCTGCAGAGGCATTTTCCCCTATATAAGGTGAATCAAACATCTCCAAGTGTCTGACATGAGGTGTGGGAGGAGGGGGTGGTATTTAACATTACTTGCCTTTCAAGGGCTGTTTTTCTGGAAAAGGATATTAGTTTTATTTATAATTCCTTGTTGCTTACAAAAACAGTACACTGCAAAGCTTTTATATTGGATAGAGTTTCTGTGTTAGAACCTAAATAGTGCAGAGCTGCACTGGTGTGCCATGCTCAGCAGGTACAAATTGGAGTGGCTTGCTAGAATTAGGTAAGGAATGTGATGCATCTAAAAATACTGCTGGATTAGAATGAAGAGTCCATGGGATATTTTGACTAGTTGTGAGGAGGAGTCACAGAAATAGGAAGCAGCAAAAAGTCTAAGCTATGCTGCTATATGGCAGTGGACATAAAGCAACAATTGCATCTGTGGATATACTTTTAAATGTTCTTTATATACAAGATTTGGTAATATACAGTGGGAGTAAATAGTTCTAGGAAGCAGCATAGATTCATATGAAGAGAGTATTTACAAGAGCATGGAGTGATGGGGGGAAGGGGAAGTGGCTTCAAACAGAGAGAGAGTAGGTTTAGATTACATGCTAGGAAGGCATTCTTTATTGTGAGGGTGATGAGACACTGGAACAGGCTGCCCAGAAAAGATGTGGAAATGTTAAGGGCCAGGTTGGAAAGAGCTCTGAGTAGCCTGGTCTAGTGAAAGTGCTCGTGCCTGTGGCAGGAGGGTTGGAACTAGGTGATCTGTAAGGTCCAACCCATGCCATTCTATGATTCTATGAAAATACATTTCATTAAATACAGGGAAAAAAATCCACCTACATGCTGCTGTTTCCCATAATACAGTGTGGCAGCTTTATGCGTGATTTCACTGCACTGGACCAAATAGCTGGAAGAATTAAGAGTATGACATTTACTTTTTGAGCATTTTAAGGACAGTTTCAAGTGTGTGCAAGGACCACAGATTAGAGATAATATGAAACTTGCTATTTATCTGTTATCATTAGACACCATTGAAAAACTGCACTGTGAAATCAGTTTAATTTAATTCTCTTCTGTAAGCTCCTGCAGGATAGTGTTTTCATGTTTTTCTGCTGTAGTGTTCTGAAATGAGTAGATGCTTTAAAACACCTGCAGAATAGAACCATATGTCATTATATGTCGGAAGTTTTCATTAGTTACAGGCATATGCAAAGTATTTTGAGGCCAAATGATTAGTCTGTAGCTTATGCTAAGTATTCATGTTTTACAAAAGATTAAACAGTTGTTTAAATGTGTGCTTACTGCTTTCCAGAGCCCACCATTTTATCTTTATCCTGCATGGCCTTGCATGTTCATCAGCGGGGACATAAAGTGGATTAAAAAGGCCTGGTTTCAAGTGAGATTGTGTGCTTCTGCAGTAACTGCTTGGCCTGTTTCGAGCATGCAGCACCCAAGATTTTTTGGAGCAGTGGCTTGTGAAGGCTTTCTGAAGCGAATAATCCTATTACCAAGTTGATTTGAGCGTTCTGGCTGTGTACAGTCCATGTCAGAAGGTACAGGAGGAGTGTTGCTTTGTAACCAAGAGATGTGCTGGTGTCTTTACAGAGGATGCCAGTCAGGTTACCTCTGGTGCCGTTTTTATCTGCAGTGGAAAGAAGACTTGTTGTCCACCAAGACTTTGCGGCAGAGAGGGCACTTTAGTTCCTCACATTCTGGAGCAGTGGGAGAGCCCAGGCTGCCTTGTGGTCTCAGTTTGGACGAGCAGGTGCTGAGAGGCAGCTGGCACTGGCTGTGCTGCTCTCAGTGGTGGCAGACTCTCAGTGGTGCTGCTATCCTGAATGTCCAAGGCTGACCAGCAGAGGTTGCTTGTGGCTGAGCTGTCCTTGGAAGCAGCAGATGTTGTGAGTAAAGGGAATTTTTTGGGATACATTGCCCTGTCTCTTTTTCAGCCCTATCAGCATTTCTGCACATTTCATCCAAGCCAGGATGCTACATCCAGTCTTTTCTTAAACACCACCAGGGATGGTGATTCCACTGCCTCCCCAGATCGACCCTTCCACTGTCTAATCGCCCCTGCTGTGAAGAAATTCTTCTTAATGTCCAACTTAAATGTCTAATGTCCCCTCCCACAGGTTAGACCATGTCCTCTCACTCTGTCAATGGTTGTCTGGGAGAAGATGCTGACCCTCACCTGGCTACAGCCTCCTTTCACGCAGTTGTGGGGAGCAATAAGGTCTCCCCTGAGACGACTATTCTCCAGGCTAAACACCCCCAGCTGCTCCTCACAGGACTTGTGCTCCAGCTTTATCACCCTTCCCCACACACCCTGTAGCACCCTCCAGTTCCCCCCTGAATTGCGAGGACACAGGATTCGAGGCGTGGCCTCATCGGGGCCGCGCAGAGGGGAGGAATCCCTTCCCTCACGCTGCTGACCGCACTACCGCTGATACAGGCCGGGACGCCACTGGCCTTTTTGTGGCCCCTGCCGGCTCATGTTCCCCTGCTGTGCCCTCCAGCCCGCTCCGACCCACCTTGAGGCATCTGTGAATTTACTAGTGGTAGCCTCAATCCCCTCACCCGTGTTTTGGGCCTTGTCAAAAGTTTGCACGAAGCAGGTGCT
>VWZU01017663.1:872010-885248 GCA_013397095.1 Sterrhoptilus dennistouni | reverse complement strand
GCCGCCTCCCCTCGGCTCGGGGCGGGCACCGCGCCCAGGCCAGGCCCGTCTGCCCGGGGACACCCTGGGCCTTGTCTCCTCAACACCTGGGGCTGGCCTGGCGTGCGGGAAAGGGAAAAAAAATAGAAAATAAAAGCGAACGGGGAGTGAAAGTGATGAGCTGAGCTTTGACTCTGGGGAGAGTAACCCATGGCAGAGTAACGATGGTGAAGGGGTGCAGAGGCTGTGCTTCTCTTTGATCATTAGGGGTGTGTGTTTATAGGTACAGGAGGTTCCCTCTCAACATCAAGAAACCCTTTTTCCCCGTGAGGGTGACCGAGCAGTGGCACAGGTGGCCCAGGAGGGTGTGGAATCTCCATCCTTGGAGAGACCCCGGACGTGGATCTTTGGCCCCTGCTCACAGGTTGTGTGGATGGTCAGACCTGTGACCTCCAAGAGTCTCTGGCACCCTCTGCCCTTCTGTGAGACTCTGTGACTAATGGATTACTGTAGAAAAGCAGCTCTTGCACTGCATTGGTTTTTCTGATTATAGTTTTATTCTTTTATTTGGCTTCTTCCCAAGGATACATGCACACACATACCTGTATTCCTTCCTCAAAGTTTCTCTGTTGTCCTGAAATCCTCAGCTTTTTTGCCTTCGGCTTCAGTTCCTTGGCTAGAGCTGTGGTTTTGAATCATTACTGAAAGTGTGACCGATGTGGTAATTAAATGCACACTTTGAAGTCTGTTCCTGATTCAAATTGGCTGCATTGGAGGATGAAGATGCTGTACCCTGTCTGCATTTCTCCATAAATAAAGTTCTAAGTATGGTTTGATCCTCAAAGGAGCCTTGAGTCACAGTAGTTCCATTTCTCTGTTGCTGACTTTTTTTTTTCTTTTCCACTATAGGGAAATTCACGTGAGAAAGTCACCTGCCAGGTACTCTTATCTTCAAACTTAAAAAGTTCTAAGAGGTAGAGGGTTCTGTTACATTGATTCCTTTCTTGATGCTGCTGCTTCTACTGCTCCTCCTTTCCACAAATAACTGACCATTTTAGGTTCTTATTGCTAAATCAACTTAAGCATGCCATAGTTTGTCCTGGAAATGATGAGGAGAGTTTCCCACCATATGTGGCCCATTGCTATGATCAGAGAAGGACCAGACAATAGTCTCTCTCTGTCCCTTCTTTGAGATCTCGGGAAATAGGATTCCTCGCAACAAATGAGTTACATCCAGAATGAGACAAACACACCTGTAGAGCTGTATGAGCAAAGTGCAATATTGTGCTTGCAGCACACACGAGGGTTTTGTTCATCATTGTAATTGTTTGATATAAAGTCTGTCATGAGTACAAATTGGTAACCTTTTGCTACAGCATTTTTTAATACATAAAGACAGTAGAAAGTTGGTCATCTGCCTACTCTGGTATCTGTATAAAAATGCCAAGATTTTCCTTGGCATGCAGTAGTGAGTTGTCAATGTAGATACCTTTCATGTTGGCACGTGTGGTGTGACTCATCTGGACTGCCCATTTTATAAATTTTTGTTGTTGTAGGTTTGAGGAGAAAAATCAGTTTAAAACTATCTGAAGTCACCTGTGAAAGTAGTAGTTCACTTTACCCAGGTGTGATTGGTGCTCAAGCTGCAGTGTGTTACTTGGTGTAGCCACAGAGTGTTCTAGAGCCACACTGGGCTTGTCTGTTTGTCCTTCCAAGTCTGTCAGGTCTCCAGTAGCCCCATCTATCAAGTAGGACAGGAGGAAATTTGCGGACAGGCACTGTTCACTCCCATGTGCACACACAGTTTTTCATTCACATTCTGCACCTGTGAATTGCTGTTTTATATCTTTCAGGTCCTTGTGACTGGACACCATGCCTCTTCCAGAAACCATGTTCTGTGCTCAGCAGATCAAAATCCCCCCAGAGCTACCTGATATTCTGAAGCAATTTACTAAAGCTGCTATTAGGACTCAGCCTTACGATGTTTTGCAGTGGGCAGCTGCGTAAGTACCATGTTCACCTGACAACAGAGAGCTGTACATATGGACCCTCAAAACCTCACTCCTCTTTATTGTACAGTGGATGTGGCTTTGAATATTACATCAGCATGTACATTGCACATGCACTTCTGTGTGTTAATGCAGCCTGTAAGCCTTGTAAAAATAGCGTGGTATTTTATTTATTTTCTGTTTCTTTGAGGTTTAGGGCTGGCTTACTTCTGAAATAGCTGAATTTTCATACAGAAAAATACATCTCAGTTTGCTTTTTGTTGTTAGTTTTTCTATCTGAAAGACCAACTCTTTTCCCTTTTGGTTTGGTTTTTCTTCTCTCATCTGAGATTCAATTCTTGAAATTTAAAGGAAAAAATAGACATTAACTTTCTAATTCTTAAGCTTGGTTAGATTTCTCTTGTTTCTTTCTGAGAAAAGTGCCTGGAAAATTGCACCTTTACAGTGATAATCTGCATAATAAATCTCTCGCCATAAAGTTGTTTTAGATACTTAAATCTTTCTCCTTTAACGTCTATTTTTTTTTCGTTTACCTCAACTGCTCACTGTAATTTTTCCTGTCCTATGGTTTGTGGGGGCAAGCTCTTGAAAGTTATCTGTGAGACGTTCTCAGCTGGGGGGATTGAAAATTGGTGTGTACCGTGTAGATGAGGGAGGGAGGCTGTTAACAAAGCCAGGCTGGAATCTGGCTTGTCTGCTAAAAAGAAAATAATCTGAAGCTGAATTGTTACGGCTGCAAAGTTGTTGAAAGCCAGCAGGACCACCTTAAAATGGTGTGGCGTTTCTTAGGGATGTGATGGAGGTGAGGTGCGGCTACCTCGGTATCCGGAGCCCGCTGGGATATGGGGCTGGCGGGAGCAGGGGCAGCCTCTCCTCTGCCTCAGACACTGCGGCGGCTCGGCTGGAGCAGCCCCGCTATGCAGTCATGCTAATTCAGTTCTGGAGTGCTGCCTGCTGTTTATTTTAGCCGGTATTTGCACAGAATGGGAGAACTTGGACATGGACAGGGGTGCCCAGGGCAGATAAACCAGGACAAGTGGTGAAACTTGTAAATTAGATGCACCTGAACAAAAACTTTGCACAAGTTTTCCTTGCACAATTCAGATTGCTGGCCAGCTAAGGCAGAAGCAGCTCTTAAGGTTGTGGCAGCCTTTTAATTAAAAGGATGTGTATCCAGTGCTCTTTATGTTCTACTCTTAAACGTTATTTTGGAGTGGACAGAAATAGCAGAAATGCTGAGGAGAGTGTTGCAATGTGAGTAGTTACATGTACATTTTGGATAGTGTACGAGGGGAATGTTAAACAGATGAGCCCTCAGGTTCATCAGTCAAAAGAGCTGAATATATCATGCACAATGTAAGTTAAATGCCATAAGAATTATTAGAGTGTCACAAAAAGGGCAAAGTAAAGTCTAAAGATTGTGGTTTCTGGGCACAGGAAGATGGGAGTTGTGCATATAGGCAGCTTGCTGCTGCTCCTGTGGGGGAGCCTGCAGATTCTTACACTGAACTGTAAGAGCATTTACTTCTGTGAAGTTTGTAATGGCCATGGGCATTGAGGTGTGTTACTCTTCCCATTTACTTAGGTATTTTTCAGCACTGTCTAAAGGTGAACCCCTTCCTGTGAAGGAGAGGATTGAATTGTCTTTAGCAACAGAGAAAGAAGATGCTGGTTTGACCCCAGGACTCCTTAAGGTCTTGCACAAACAGGTACAAGCTGTTCTTTATCAAATGCACAATGCTATTGAGGCATGCTGATGTGTTGGGGATTGTTGGGGGGAGAGACTGTCAAGTATCTGAAGTATTCTGGGGAAACACTGTGTTCTTAAATTCATTCTGATTTTTGGAGTTCTTATTGTGGTACTGTGATTTTGTCCAAAGCTTTCTTCCAAAGGCACGGTGACCATTGAGGAACTGAGGGAGAAATGGAAGGATTTGGGCTTGCCAGAGGAGCAGCTGGAAGCTATCCTGCAATTGGACAGTTTTGGAGAGGAGGTGGAATGGATGAAGTTTCTGGCACTTGGGTGCAGCGTGCTTGGTGGGGTATGTTCACAGCAGGACCTTTCATATCCAAACACAAGTGGTTGTCTAGGATCCATATGCAAGATAGTCCACAGAACAATTAATGCAGATGGATTTGGGGAATGGTGATTGCTTTTGCAGCAGCTGTCAAAGTGGCTTGCATGTTTACTTTTGTTGCCCATCATATTTTGGTCTGGGGAACTTAACCAGAAGGATTTCTAAGTCCTCAGATTGCTGGAGTGGCAGTAGAAGAGTAAGTGTGTCTGCAGGGAGCTCGTTCTGTGTGAGAGAGGATGATGGAGGAATGATGCTGATGGCATCAGTGTAAATGTCCATGAAGGAGAACTGAAAGGAGAAATTAAAGAACCAATTTTTAATTGATTGTGTAGCCAATTAAATTTTCTCAGCAGCACTTAATGTTACTACAGCTACATTTAATTCTTTTAATGTCAGTAATAAAATCTCAGCAGAGCATTTCAACAGAATGAAAGATTATAAAATGCATTAAGCTGATGTTCTTATAAAGTATAATACTTCTAATGATTTCTACAGTAGGGAAGAAGAGGTACTAAAAAGAAAATATATCTGAAATAATATTTTGCGAATGTTGCGGTATCTGGAAGACCTGCACGTTAACCTGGCCTGATGAAGTAATTGTGCAGTTGTCTGTCTGTCTATCTGTATGTCTTAATTTCAAATTTGTCTTTCTTGATTCCAGTCTCCCTCCCAAAATGATCTCGTAGTTTAGGCTCTTATCTTCATTTAAAAATAGTAACAGCAGCATTACTTCTCTAAAAACAACAACCCCTCTCTCCCCACAAAAAAAACCCCAAACAAACCAAAATCAGCAATGGAGTCACAGGAACATTGTTCTGATGGAGCTAGACAGACTAAATTTCACCACCTCACCATTCTTTTGTCTGTTAAGTGAATTATTTGATTTCAGTACTCCATGATGAAACCTAAACTTCGGTTTCCTAAACCAGAGGGAAAGACAGACACGAGAAATTTACATTCATTTCCTCCAGCTGTAAATTGTGTTCACAATCAAACAGGGTCACAGTTGAGATACAAGAGTAGGCAAATAGGAACTTAAGAGCACCAGGCTGAAGTATCTTTTTTGTAAAGCACCAATGCATTTTTACAAAAGCCTTGGAGAAATGACCACACAGGTAGCCTGTCAAATTGTCTTTCAAAGCTGGCAAAATGGATATGCATAACTTTGCTGTGTTGTGAGAAAGAGACCGTGGCAGTTTGGGGTGGCAGGACCGGAAAGGGAAGTAGAGGGGCAGCCAAATGCAAAATGTCAAATGCATTGGCTATCACAGAGTCAGCTGCCTCTCTTTTCCCTGAGAAGCCTCCCAGGGGAGGAGATACATTAAGTAAAATTGTTAAAGGGTTCTAACATGACACTTTTCTGGTCTTCATTCTAGATCTTAAACAGATAACTGCATTTATTTTAAGTATTGCTGTTCTACTGTTTAGGAAATACTATCTTTTTACATAGACATTGCTTGCTGGTTAATGAAAATGTAAGAGTAAATTTTGAAAAAGTTGCAGTGAAAAATATTAAGACTTAGGTTGAAGAAAACCTGTGTGGGTTTGGTTTTGTGCTTTTGTATTTTGTGTGGTTTTGTTTCTTTAATGGCATCCCACCAGTCTTTGACTCAATGCAGAATTTTCCCACACTTTTCCCCATATAGCTCAGCATTCATAGGGCAGTGGATTATCAACACCATATTAAAGGAAGGATTTTTTCAAAGTATATTTCGAACTAATAATTTGAGGCATGTGTTTTAAAGGTAACTTGGATGTTATTTGCCTTTGACTAAACTGAAATATTCTTTAAATGCTTTTTGCCTCAGTGCTTTTTCTATTATCTATTAAAATGAAACTTGCATAGAGATAGGGGAAACAGTAAATATCAGCCAAAATATAATCTAAAAATTATATAATATCATCATGAAATCACCAAGCCTATTTTCATTTTCTGGAGGTTGTAGATTTGTCTGTCTTAACTGCTGCTGAGAATTAATTTAGAATCATTGTGGTAATATATGCACAAAAAGATCTTTTACTAGATACAGTGATGTTGGAGCTTTTACAGTAGCAGAACAGAGCAATTTGGCCCTAATGGAGAGAGAGCTCAGATTACTCTATGCAATCTTTAACCATCACAAGATGTTGGTATTTTTTACTCCTGTCTCTACTAGAACTACATTATTGTTTCGATCCTTGGACCTGCACCAGAGAGAAATTTGTGGTTTAAAGCTAGGCAACAATGATAACATCTTCATCTCATTTACCCTCCCTTTTAATGGCTTAGTATGGATTTTGTCATGGTATGCAAGGATGTTCCTGGCTCTGACACTTCCTTTCATTTCTTGCTGGAACCCCCTGCAGTCCTTACTGAGTTCAATGAAACAGGCCTGTGAGATCCTAACAAGAGATCCAGAAGGGGGAGCAGCTCGAATTCCCTTCGAAACATTTGCGTTCCTTTATTCCTATTTGGCCAGTATTGATGAAGAGATATCAGAGGCAGAAACTGAAGCATTCCTCGAGGGAATTAAAGAACAAGCGTAAGTAAAAATATGTGCAAGGAATTTTAATATATCAGTTGCCTCTGGGTTTTCCATAAGCCTTTAATTTCAGGTGAATAGTCCATCTTCTTTTGGGCATAACCATGATAACAGGAGTAAGGATTGACTAAGATTGTATCAAAAGTATACGGAGTTAATTTTGTCAACTTCAGTACTGTTAAAAGATAAATTGTTATTTATCCATCTTTCTCTGAAATAGTGAAGTCTCTATATGGTGGTATAATTTTCCCTGTAGGAAGCTATTATATACAGGCTTGTAACATCTGCATATTACTGCTTCTGGAACCAGCAGCATCTTCTGGGCTCTTGCTTTAACAAAGATCATAAACCAGAGAGAGAGACTGGGAGTTCTCTTATGGTATCCATAGTCACACATAGGTGACACAAAATACACCAATTAAAAAAGATCCGTAACAGGCTTGTCCTCCACGTGCTGCCTGTACAGCGTGTTTGCATACAGACACTTAACTGTTCCTGCCATCTCTCTGCAATTGTTCTTTCTGTGCATGGGGGGCTGACACAACCTCAGACACCCCACCACCATCACTGGTGGGCTCAGCCCTGGCCAGTGGCAGACCTGTCCTGGAGCTGCCTGGCATTGGCTCTGTAGAACATGGGGGAAGCTTCTCTCAGAAGCTCACGGAAGGCACCACTTGGCCCTCACCTGCCCCCAAAAAACACTGCCACACAAACTCCATACACTGTCCTAGATTGCCAACAGCTCCACATTCATGGGAACTCCCAAAGAAGGGCATACAAATGTTTCATCAATAGTTATCAGATTGACAGTTTTTAATAAGAACCTCTTTTTATTCATACACCTTTTGCTTGCATATCATATAGCCACAAACTGTATCTTGTCCAACACACTAGGATCTACCATGTGAAAGTGTTGTTTAAAAAAATTTGGTTTATTCCTTTCCAGGGAAAAACACTATGGCATGGTGCTGATCAGACACTTCCTGCCATACTCCTTCGTATTTTATTGATCAACCCTACTCTTCAGCATGAGGTGAGAGGAAAAAAATAAAAGGAAGGAATAAATAAGTTCAAGAAAATAATTTGTGTTCAAAGTACCATAATTTGCGTATTTCAGAACATGGTCGTCTTCTCTGGCATTTCTTTTTCTTTGTCCCACTCTTGGGATGGCCCTTCAGGGGATGTTAATTGAATACATGGTTATATTGTTCTCCTGCCTCTCAGATGGTGATGGCCACCCCTAGGGAGTGATCCCTTCATTCATCTGTTTATATTGAGCAAAAGTTGTTTGTTACTGAGCTTCCCACCTACACTTGGTAAGTGATTGTTAAGTAAAACATGGAATTCAGTTAAGCTGAGGCAGCTGTAACTGGAGCATTTCTTATGCTGCTGGTAGCTCTGACTTCACTTTGGCACAAATACAGCTGGTCCTAGGACTACCTTGTCTGGCTGGACATCCTGTCTTTAAACAAACTGTTTTAGCAAGCCCTGCTTAAAGAACTTAATGAGAACCTGTGGCTGAGCTGGTAGACAAAACCAATGCAAGGACTGTAATGGTTCCATATTTTCCCTCTAATTAGAAGCCTTTCAGAACTTAAATATCTTTTTTCATTTTTGGATAAACTTGTCTAAAGATGTTTTAAAATATATCTTGTTTTCTGACAGGAAAAGTTACTGCATTTGTCACATAGGCAAGGAATACATGACACACAGTTGTTTGGTTAGACTTCTGTAGTAGGCATAGAAGCCTAAATCCATCAAAACTAGACCAAATATTTAGTGACAGATAATAACTTAATTGCAGAAACAACTGAGGTATGAAAGAGGATAGCAGAGCCTACAGTAAAATTGGAAAGATTCCCTTTGACTGAGAAGGGCACAACCAGGCGTAACCATATAGAGTACCCTCTCCTGGCACATTGATCCAACAGCAGTATTTTAGGAAAGATGGATCTGCAAACTTACTTTCTTCTTGCCGAGGCAAGAAACTTGGCTGATGGTGACCAACCTTGCTGAAGTAGATTGTGTGAGAAATTAACAGAACTGCACATCCTTAATCTCTATCTGCATGTTTTAAATCTGTTTTATCAACTTCTATCACAAATATTTGTGTGTTAGTCCACAGGATGGGAAGTCTTCCTAGTTACTGCTGGAAGAAAATGAATCTGTTGTTTGAATATGGTACTCAGCAAGTGTCCTTAGTGCCTTCCCCGTAGCTTCTGTGGAGAACTACATTCTCATCACTTTTGCCAGATTATATTCATCTGAATTTTCTTCGAGCATGATCTTGGGAACACTAACTTGTGTTATTGTCCATTTAACACCAGCTGCAGTTGAAGAAGTTTTATCCTACTGAAAAACTCTGAAATAGGCCCTCTGGTACATGCTATAAGTAGGCAATGTCACCTAGAGGTGACAGTGTTAGGTAAGAGGGGGAGCTCTCTTCGTGGCTTCTCTGTTTGTAACTGATCTGGACTTCAGGGATTAGCTGTGTTCTATATCCACTACCCCTGGGCCAAGAAGGCCAGTAAGTACAGCCTCTCATAAATTTTATTCTTCAGCCTTGTCAGAATAATTCAAATACATGAGAAATCAATATAATTTATTAACAGATATATAAATGTTAGAGATTTACATATTATCTGAGATATACTGCTTCCATCCTGACAAACCTTAGCACTTGTTTGTCTCCAAGCAGCATCAATGGGATGCAACACCAATATTATGTGCACACCTTTACTGTCTTGGGCAAAACAGCAGTAACAATAGTTCTTGTGGAAATTATGTTTTGAACAGCTGACAAACACAATCATCAGGTTTCTACTTTCTTCTTTTATGGTTGTGATACTTGTCTTCATCCCTGAAACAAGAACATAAACATTGTGTGGGCTGTTAGGCTCAGAGTGAGCATCTGAAGAGAAAAAAACAACTTGGAAAATGGAAAGCTCTCATTAAATGTAGTCATGTCCTCCTCTAAGGAAAGAAAATAAACTGCTTGTAGACAGTTTATTTTTCATGCTATTTTAATCAAGCCTTGTCATGCAGTGCCAGAGTGGCAATTAGTTTAGGATGAATGGCATCATGGTGTAATGAAGCCAGCTCTGAGATGAGCCATCATTGCCATCCACGCAGTTATGTAATGCATTTACCCAAACGCGAGGGGCAAGGCAGCATTTCTTCTGCATAACAGTCCTCATGTCTGCTCAAACACAGGTCTCACACACCTGTGGTCCTGCAGATGTAAATATGTCCTTGTTGATGGTATTAAAAGGTGTGGCCTAGATTTGTTTCCTTTTGCTAAATTGTATGTCCAGAAGTAGGGAAGAGCGACACCATTGTTTTGAAGCATCTAATATGGAAAGGCATATTATTTGTTTCACTAATATGCATACACATCTAATAGTGTGTGCATATTAGTGAAACAAATAATGCTGTTTATTAAGGTTTAGAGCAAACTAGAGCAGAAATCAGCATTATACATGACAGGCACTTAGTTGTGGATGAGAAACATACTGTCCATTTAACCATGTTGATCAAGGTGTAAAATCAATAGCCTGTTACAGTACTGCTGCAGTCCTGCAGTGTGCTGCAGAAAGTGCCACCATTCAGATGTGACAGTAAATTCTGAAGTCTGGATCACAGTTTATGATCTCACAGCATGTTTTGTTTAGTACTAGTAGCCTCATGCCACTGACTTACACTGCATGTGAGGTTACCCTAGCTTTTTAATTGGACTAGCTATTCTCAACCTCTGCACTAAATTCTCATAGAAAATGGCTACAGCTGCCTGATTCGGGTCAGCAGGGGTTAGGTGTCCCTGTTTCTGCTCACCTCTCTCTTTTCCTCCGAGAGTCTCTGTCTCTGCCTCTCTCACGACTCCTCCTCCGTTTACTTGGACTCCTGCTGGTGTCTCTCCTGTGTCTTGCACCCTCCGTGTCCTTACTGCTTCCCGCAGACTGCCGCGACTCCACTGACGCTGAGCGCCTGTCTTCCCTCCTGAAAATAAAATTACGTGGCTTTAATCAATAAAAATAGTTTCACTGTCACTGTTTCCAGTACCACTTTTGTAATACAGTGACTTACTAAAGATGTAAGACAGAGGACATATCTTTTATTAAGCCTCTCTCTCTCTCTAAGAAATACAATACCTCCCAAAAGAGGCCCGAATTCCATGTGCATATCTCACGTGAATATCCCAGCACACTATTTAATCAAATTATTTCCTATAAACAGTGCTCCTCAGTCTTAACACCTCTGCTTGTGAAACAGGAGGCAGTAGAAGGGGTTCATTCTGTTTTGCTTTAAATCTTTTAACTCTTCAACCACCTGCCTTAAGCTGCAACCTACAGCTGGAGAACCTAAGTCTTGATCTGACAGAATCATAGGATTGTTAGGGTTGGAAGGGACCTCTGGAGATCTTCTACTCCACTCCCCTTGCCAAGGCAGGGTCACCTAGAGAAGGTTACACAGGAACGTGCCCAGGTGGGTTTTGAACGTCTCTAGACAAGGAGACTCCAGGACCTTTTCAGGCAGTGTTCCAGTGCTCTGCCACCCATTCATCTTCATTTTAATGCTGGGAACAGAGTGTCACTTACTAGTGTGTTTCAAAAACATTCTTCTCTCAAAAACCTGCTGAAGAGGCACAACTAGGCAATCATTAGGTCATGACTCCATGTTTACTTCAGTGACAAACATTTGGAAGGGTGTGCAGTGTTGCTTGACACAGCAGAAAAAGGTATAGCTAAAACACACTGCCAATTAGCACAGAAGCACTTGCAGGGATAAGGACTGTAAAGCCTCCCCATATTTATTATATTATGGAAACCTTTACTCTGAGGTGTAATATATCTATCACATGGCATGTGGTAGGGAACGGTATGAAGTTGAGGACTTGTATTTCCAAGTGTCCTTCTGTACCCAGCTACAACATATATACACATTTGGGCACAGAAGAAGTATTCATCCCAGAAACTACTTGTTCAGCTGAATCATTTGCAACAAACCTACTTACCTCTGAAAGAAAGATATTTATTTTCTCCATCCTTCATGCAAGACTTAACAGAATTAGTATAAAATAAACCATGCATATGACTCAGATAGGGCTGGTATTTGCTATTAGGAGAAGGTGGTAAGATAAAATTACCATCTGCTCCATGCCTGAAGAAGCTGTCAGTTGTGGCATACCTTCCTGAAGACTTTGACTTCCCTCCTTCCAATATCTCTGCATTATCCAACCTGTTCTCCTCCTGCCACTGATTGCTGAGTTCTTCCATATGCACACCAATCACATCCCGAATGACCTGGAGATTAACATATGTTAAAAACAAGCATGTCATGGTAGTGCCTGAACTAGCATTAGACAAACTGTAAACAGCTCAAAAAAACCCAAACCCCACAAGAATCTCCCCCAAACCCTGTGCATCAGATCTTTGAGTGGAAAATCTCATTTGCAGAAAAATGTTTTAGCATAAATTTAAATAGCATCATTTTATGATAGCAAGCTATATCTTGCTGGCATTTTCACATTTAAAACTTAGCAGTTAGAAATGTTCATTATTTGTAACTTGCTGCAACAAACTAAAAACATTCCTCTACAGTTTGCAACAATAATAAAGCAGGATACAAGAAGCAGAAGAAGACACATATTATTTGTCTTTGAAAGAGTATATAGTTGTTTATGCTGATATATAATAAGCACTTTGTGAAAAAAGCCTTTTTTTTCTGATCTTACCTCAGTGTAGGACTTCTTTGTTATATGAACATTCTTGGCTCTGTATGACTGCCGCCGCCTTTTGTAATCTCGCATTTCAGCCAGAATTTCAAGATGGGACTTTGGACCTTTCTGACTATCATCTAGCAAAAAATTGGGAGTAAAACAAATGGTCATTAGCCGGTTAGCACCTGAAGGTATGCGGGCCTTGTACATTCAGGAACATAAAATATTTGTGTTCTTTCTCAAGTTCCTCCAATATTTAGTAACTATGGTGAATTTATCTCAACCTTCTTCCCCAGCCTTCTTGCTGGCTGTTTACACACAAGTAAAACACCAAGCAAATGCTGTTATGTGATCTCAGTCTCCAAACTGTGATCCAAACCAATATACAGGCTTGGGATTTGGTCAAACACCTTAAGGATGGGTCATGTTTTCAAAGCCAGTATTACAGTAAGACACAGAAGAGAAAGCCAGATTCTGTAAAAAATTTACCTGTGTATGATAAGCACTGTCACACCTCCTAGGCACAGCAGGGCCTGCAGGATGACACAGATGCTTCTGCTGCATTTGGTACAGTTACAAACTGGCATGATTCAACAGGGATGAGAGGTCCCAAGGTATGTTGTTCAAGAGCTCCACTTGGATGACTGCCAACCTCTCCTCTCCTGTTCAGCTTTTACTCTTAAGCAATCTTTAATCTCATCATGTCTTACAGCAAATAACGGTTCCAAGCTGCACAGCACATTGGCAACATTAGGGAACCTGGAGTCAGCTGCAGCAGACAGATGATCCATCCACTGAGATACACACAATACCTGTGCCAAGAGCAGTGCACTGAGTCTTTCCCAGAAGGAAAACATCATAAAGGACACCAAACTGGCATTTTGTGATGCCAGGTCTTTGCTGTGGCTTTTAAGAACAGTATGCTCTCCACAAA
>VWZU01017663.1:856288-867430 GCA_013397095.1 Sterrhoptilus dennistouni | reverse complement strand
GGCCGTGCCTGCCTGGGCGCCCCACAGCCGCCAAAGCCATCCCCCTGATCGTGCCGGGGCAGAAGGAGCGTCATCCCCCCGTCGCCATCGAGGCCCGATTCCCTCTTGCCGCGCGAGGATGCGGTGGAAGATGACAGAGCCCTCCAGCGGGCTCCTGCCGCGGGATCCGGGAGAGGATCCCTAAGGAGCATTGTATGTAATGCAGAACCAGGACGGGTTTGTCCCCTCGTGAGCACAGGGGTGTTGTCAGTGTGGAAGGAGCCGGATGGCTGCACAGGGATAGCCCAGGGGTCCTGCCCAGTACTTGGCCTTAATTCTGAGAGCATTTCCCTGAGGGGCTGAGGGAGCACTAGGGCTCCATCAGACTGTAAGGCAGGATGAGGAAAGAACTATAGATTTCACATGATTGACATTTGTGCTTGCCTGTTTCTGTCGTCTCTGAAAAGCACAGGACTGGATGGAAGAGAGGGTCTGTCGAGGCAGCGTGGGGGAGAGGGAGCACGACAGATGCAGCTGCCAAAATGACTTTTGTACATCTGCTTTTCTTTAGCAGATTACAGCCCTTGCCTGTACAGTGAATTTGAGACTCAGCTGGGATTTTAGCCCTTTAGAGATTTGGCGTTTCTAGCTACATTTGCCAGGGGATCTTTGACATCACATGATACAGAATACTTGTTGTGAAGACTTCCCAGCTGCCCTTGCATTTTCATCTGTGCTGTACTGAAGTACACTCACTAGCATTAGCACATTTTATCAAAAGAGTACTGAGAAAAGCTCTGCAAAACTCTGTTGACCATCTCCAGTGGAAAAAACCACATTTCTTCAAAGTTATGAAAGTCAAGTTCAACAAGCAGATTTTTTTAAGACTAAAGATTCAACAAAAATTTATTTTGTTTACTTATAAATTGATAAGAATTAGGATAGATGTTTTGTTCTGCTAAAAAACAATATTTTGAATGATTCAAAATTATCTTGGGGGTTTCTGTTCCTCTCAATAACCGCAGTTCCTGTTATCATGGAACACTCTTGTAGCTACAGACTTTCCAGGAGCAAACTGACTGGATGGGAGACAAAGATCATCAGCTTACAAAAGTTCATAGCATCACTTTTCCTTCCAGGCAAAATCACACTTCTAGGTTGGTTTCCCATCAAGCAAAGAGTGGGATTGTCACAGTCTTTCAGCTAAAACCGTTTCCCAGCTGTTGTTCTCCAGTCTGTGACACACCCTCTTCTCCTGCACCCAGCACTGTGCTGCTGCTGCTGCCCAACAGCGTCGTGACTTTGTCATCAAACATTGTGGTTAATAATGTAAATTTAACACACTCAGTCTCCTGGTCCCTTTTGAGAAGGAGAGAGGAAACTCCACAGCTACATTTCCCCAGGCAGGAATGCTGCCTGGCTGCAGCATCCTGCAACAGGGGCGCTTGAGTATGGTCCAGCCCCTTTGCAGAGCTGCAATTCATGCCAAGTACTGTGGTGCCTTTGTAGATGCTTATTCTGGACAATGTTGATCAATAGAGAAAGTCTCTGTGGAAATCACCCCCAGATCTCCTCGTAGTGCAGCAGAACAGCCCTAAACTGAGGGACAAGCAGAAGGTACAACAGGGAAGTGGTGTATACATTCAGCCAACCTAAAGACCATACAGCACTTCTGGAGAACTCCTTAAATGTACCACCTTGTGTCTTCCTCGAGATGGAATTTACATTGCTAGATACTCCAGCTGTTGGCACATCAGGAACCACCTAGTTTAGGACCAAACCCTGGGGCTTAATCTAGGCTGAGTGATCCAACCCAGCAAAGTCACTTGGTACCTCCAAGAGCATCAGGTTGAAACCACACTGCAATGACACTGCTCTTAAGGTCCAAACCTTCTTAATGGGTGTGCAAGAGGAGTGGGAGGCTCATCCTGAGCAGCAAACCTCTTCCCCACACATCTGACACAGGGAGGAGCATCCCATGGCTTGTGTTAGTTTCTTCCTCCGCTACTAACAAAACCTTGCAGACTTTCTGCAGCCAAATATTTATTTAGATGTATACTGAATTTTTCGCTATCATGAAAGAAAGACATCTTTCATATTTAGCATTCCTCTATTACTTAGATTCAAAGCATTAATTACAGTCTTACTGTGTTCACTGTTCCCCATGGAAACAAGGGAAAAAATGTGAAAGCTCGATTTATTAATTTTTTAAAACATACTTTGGTAAAGAGAAATAAAATAAGCTTTGTAACAGCGTTCACAATTGTCCTGGGTTGCAGTGTAGGATGTACACAAAGTATTTATTCTATCACCATCTTCATGAACTGTTGAAACCAGGTGGGCTAGTGTTTTCCCAAGCCCCTGCCTCTTCTGCTAATGGCCCGTTAACTCCTGGCCTATGAGTCACAGTTAACTCCCTCCAGGGGTTATCTCTGTTAATGGGCCATCAAGGACCCATTTCACACTTCTCATGCTATTGTGAGATGCTCTGCCCAGGGGGAGGAGCCAAGCGTTCTCACCTGGATATAAGCTGGTATGTGGGACAGTGCAAGGGCACTTATCCACTGGATTCCCAGAGGAGCAGGGCTACCAGACCTTTCTACAGGATCACTGCTTCAGGAAGAGCACCTCACCTGGACTGCTTCCACCATCCTGCTCAGGTTGTATTCTGACTCTGTCAGTGATCCTTCGTGTTATTGCATTTATTTTATTTTACTTTTACCTTTTTACCTTTCTTCTTATTAAATTATATCTCTGACTTGGAGCCTCTCATTCGTTTTGCTTTCAGACCACAACAACAATCATTACCACATTCAGCATGCACATTTTTGGGTGGGAGAAGGGCCATGGAGCAAGGCAAAACAAGCTTTAGAACAAATAGAAACCTCTTGGGACTACCCAAAAGCCAAAATGGAGGCAGCCTGGCTTGTGGCCCCAGACTGCCCATGCAGGCCTGGGAGATAGAAAAGACAGCTTTTGACTTCCAACTGTGACAGATTTTTGCTGGTTCCACACCAACATTTTTGGCAAAGTTACAAGATCTCTGCATCTTTGTGAAGGGTATGGAGTAAGCAGCCAGCACCTGGCAGACCACAGTGTGTCCTGCAGCAGGGAATGACTCTCCCAGGACATATACCATGCAGATCCCTAGGGCAGTTTAACCTGCAACTGCCACATTAACACTCAGCCCTTGGACTGCAGGAGCAGGGGGTGTTGAACAGGAAGGTGATGCTTCCACCCTGGTGCCAAGATTGGCTGTACTCATCTCAGAGCAGCTCTGGCAGCTGCCACCTCTTCTCCCTTGCCCCTGGAGCCCACATGTCAACCTCATTTTCTCCAGGGAAGAAGCTGTGATATCCAGGGTGATAAGCATCAGTGTCACTCTGCAAAAATGAGACAGATTTGGTGAAGATGAAGCACACAGACACTTGCATTTCATTCTTTTTTGGTCACCGTTGCTTTTACTCTCTTCTATCTTAGACTTCAGCAAAGATGCCACATTCAAAATTTGTAGTCTTGATTCAGCTGAACCAGCTTTGCTATTTATAGGAACATGAGGTGAAATTATCTAGCACATAAGAATCACTTTATAAAAGTATCCTTTATGTGGTAAGCATATTTTCCAAAATTCCCTTTGCCACACCATTGACAAGAGTTTAATTTTCATCTTTTGCTGTCCAAGTTCTATTTTTGTTGCCCTCCAGCTCATCCTGAAGTGCCAGTGTGGAGCAATATGGGTGCCGATGGCAACCAGAGAACTGAGAGAATGCTCAGACCTCACTGCTTTATCTGCTGGGGGAGTACAGCTGATTTATTCCTTCAGCTGTGTACCACTCAGAGCCTGCTGCAACTCCTTACCTCCTGGATGTTTATTCCTTTGTAACTTAGCCTGGTTCACAATTACAGCCTGTGGTGTATTTTATGAACTGCAGTGCACCGGACAATTCCAAATTGATTTACAGGCAGCAACTCTAGCACCTATTAATGCTTTATTGATTCTTCTCTCTGTATCTCTCTGTGATCTCTCATGGATTCATCAGATTTAGATCTGTTTAATCAGGCTGGTATCATTCTCATCTTTAAAGGTAAAGCATGGTGTTCTCACTTGATGGAGCTGGGAGTTCACTGTTAAACAACCGAAAGTTAATCCAGTGCCCTCTTGCACACTCAGGTTTTAACATGTGTATTTTGAAGCCTTCATAGGTCTTTCTCTTTAAGCCCTTCACAGTTTCTGCACTGCAACCCTTGATTCTTTGCCTGCTCACTTCTCTGTCCTTCCCTTGCTGTGAGCTTTCCAACAAGCCAGTACCTGCCACTTGCTTAGAGCCAAGGTGGAGCCCTTGCCTTTTCCTCTTTGGTTGTTAATGGTCTGGTGGGCATCATCATTTATTTAGTTATTTTTCATTAACGCCTATTGTGGTTAAACATAATCCCTGTGAAGAACAAAAGCCTCTTCCTTTTGTCACAAATCCTGCTGAGAAGGAAACCAGCTAAACTAAAATGTGGCGATAACTGTGGAAGGTGGCAAGTTCTGGCAGCTGACTTGGCCCCTGCACTTGCTTAGCTGTGCCAGTGCCCTGCTTGCCACAGGGCTCCTTGTGTTCTTTGCCAGGAAGCACAGAAGAGCCCATGGTTTTCTTCTAAAAGCATGCTATTGATTTCTTATTTATGCCTGCTTGAAATGCCACACAAGGGAGCCGAAATAGCACAGACCTTGCCACACTCTCAGCACTTGCACTACTTGGAAAGATTTAGAGCAACACAGAAGACCTGTGTCAACTGCATGTTCCAGCTGGTGCTAAAATTCCCCTTGCATTTATCATGTGGGCATGTCTTAAATATACCTCATTTTGCACTGGTCTAGGGAACTTTATCTCCTCTGTTGGGGCCCCAGTGTATCCCGTAAGGGGGATCTTTGGCATGATCTTTGGCTGATGGTCAATATTTGGACAAATGGATCAAGCCACCTACTTTTGCTGTATCTGCAGACTTGTGCAGCCTTAGAGGTCACTTCAAAAATGTGGCCTCTCACATTCAGCACTGTTAGTGCAGTGAATAATGATAGCTGTCCCTGGGTGCTGCCATTTCTTCTCATAAGCATATGTGAAACAAACAATATTACTTTTACCTGAAGCAACATTTCAAAGTAAGTCCCCATGAAGGAAGAACTTAAGCACAACAATTTCCTTGGAAACGAGTCAGCAGATGCAAGGACAGGCGAGGTGTTATAACAAGCTTAATATTCTGGGTGTATCACTTAATCTGCAAGTGCTGCCTACAAGCATCCTTCCTCTTCCAGGAAGATTAGCATGGGGGATTACAGAGAATCTTTGAGGAGATTGGCATATGCTCAAATGGTCACACACTGCAGCTTCCCAAGCTCATGGGGGCAGGGAGGAGAAAGCAAGTGCAGGGGAGAAATAGATCCTGTTAAATAATTGCTGATGGGGAGAACACACGGTGGCTTTAGCTCTCACAAGGAGTCATAATTCAAGATCACCCTATTTGCTGACTTCATCAGTGATAGCATTTCATCAGCACAAGTCTTTGTACCCCAGTGTCATCACATTTGGAAGCTCAACCTCTCGTCTGAGAAACAAAGCAGAAGTGCTGCTTGCTTCTGATCAGAAATGGTCATCAAGCACTTGTGAATGCCTCAATTACAATGTCAAATTCTACCCCTTGGCCAGTTTCTCTCAACTCTGCACACTCACAAGTCATTGTAGTTCAAGTACTGCACTCACCACAGACACTGTGCTTTCCACATCCCTCTGTTCCCTGGTGCAGGCTTCTTTCCATCCTGTTACTTCTTTGCTTTCCCCCATTTCCTCCCCAGTCAGACCTGTGGTTTTGCAAGCATCCCCACCCATTATGTCAGAAGCTGCACAATCCCAGGTCCTTCTGACTCTGTTCACTGATACCCAAAATCTTCACTGAAAACCATTTTGCTCAGTGCATCTGCAGATCTGACCCATCCTGCTGCCTGTCCCCAGCACATGCTTTGTCTGTCTCAAGGCTCAGCCTTGCAAGGCAAACAGCAGCCTGGCTGCATTGCAAGGGAAAAGCATCCCCCCTCGCCCACTTCTCCAGCTGCATCTTCCATCCCAGTGCACACAGCAGCCTGGCACATACTTCCCTGCAAGTGTGCATGAAGAATTAGGTTATTTTCTTTGAGCACTTGTTTATTCCACTTTCCAGACTTTCAGGCAGAACTTTGCACGTGTTGTTCTCCATGCCTATCAAACTACAGTTCGGTGAAGTGTATCGCCTCAGATCTATCCCTCGCCCACAAGAGCAGAAGCAGTA
Organism: Sterrhoptilus dennistouni; assembly: GCA_013397095.1. Lineage (NCBI taxonomy): Eukaryota > Metazoa > Chordata > Aves > Passeriformes > Zosteropidae > Sterrhoptilus > Sterrhoptilus dennistouni. The sequence continues at coordinate 861,145 of VWZU01017663.1, read as the reverse complement.
TAGAAGCACTAATAGGAGATACCTTACACAGCAGGCAAACAGCTCCACTCCCACCAGCAAAAAGCTGTTAGCAAAACCAAAGCATGTCAATAATCAATCCAGAGTCCACCTAATACACAAACAGAGCCATAAGCTGTGTAAAAAGAGCTGGTTTAAACTACACGGTTTAAGCTGCAAACTTCCATGTAGGAAAAGCTCTGTCTGTAGCTGAGAGCCCACAGAGGGTGCTGATCTCACACCTACAGCATGCGTGGAGAACACTGCCTTGGTGGGTGGGCAGCAGATCCTACCTGTACATATTGCACAAGGCAAGGCCTGGCAGAATGAGCTGAGTTAAGATGACACACACATGGCTGCGAATTACAAAACTCTCTGTAAGGATACTGGCCACCAGGATTACTCTGGTCTATTCCTGGCTCCGGCAGCAGAGTCTTAGTGGGTACAGCCATGATTAGAAACAGGATAAGCAGGAGCCTAGAGCTGAAAGGGCTCCCTCTGAAGATCTTCGTGGTTGTCTCTGGGGAGCAAATGGGGGATTTGAGGCTGTTCTGTAAGCCATACCTGCCACCCTAAAACTGTCCCTCTAAAGAGAGGGAGGAAGGATATTTACACATCTTACAGGAATGGAGATGCAGCCAGGAAAGTCAGAATACCTCAGCTCAGTCTTGCCTTTCCCTATCTATAGGTGGCTGGCTACACAGGGAACCAAATGAGAAGTTGGGTAGAAACACTGATTTGGAAACAGATACTAGTAGCATCATCTCTGCTCTGAAAGTTTGTCACTCGGTATTGGAATAAAACCCAACTGCTACTGTGTACCAATGAAAAGAGCAACGTCCTCCAAACCAGGCTTTATTTTTTGGTTGCAGACACGTACCCCAGAGCTGAAGATTCAGGATGCCATTCCCTGGTACCTGGGTTTCCCTCTGGCACCTCATGGGGTTGCTCAGGTGCAGTCGCCCAGGCAGGAGCTGCAGTGTGGGATTCATAGAGCTCCCTGACTACCACCTGTCTCCTCAGCCTGGGATCTGCAAGGACAGCAGAGCAGCAAGATGCAAACACACAGTTACTAAAAAAAGCCTTTAGCTGTGACTGTTTTTTGCCCACAGAAAGCAAGCCTGATTGGCCGCATTGGTGCGTTTGTTTTGCCACGTGAGGCAGCGGTGCAGCAGCACGCTCCGGGTGCCACCGGGGGTTTGTCACTGCTCACCGCCTGGGCACGCTGATAAATGAGAAGGCCATCACCAGTTTATCCCAGTAAGTGATACGTGGCATACAAGAGACAAATGCCAATCGATCCTTTCTTAGAAATCCACTCTACAACAGGGCGGCTGCAAAGCTAAAAGCTGTCACGTACCGACGATGCTCCTGGGAAGGGGCAGAGCCAGCGCGGGCAGGAGGCGGTGGGTGCTCACCAGGCACCCCGGAAGGTCTTCACTGGGAAGAAGCAGTTTTGTTAAGCACAGAGAGAAGGGCAGCGGGAGATTTTGGGATAGGAGCAGCTTTGAAAGCTCTTCCCAGCCGCGTCCCGACAGCAGGTGGAGCTGTGGAAAGCAGCCAAGTCCCGCACACCGGCCGGCGCCGGGAGCACGGAGGGGCTCGCTGTCCCCAAACACAGTCCACAGCTTTTCTTTGCGGCCCTGGCTCTTCCTTGTCGCATCCACGCCTGCTGCAGGCAGCGATTCGGGATCTTCCACCTCGCTGCCGGGCGGGGCACAGCAGCACGGACGTGATATTTCAGTAATGGAACGGCTGCACAAAGCCTTTCCTTAGCTCCTAGAGCGGGCTGGTGTCTTTACATCACCAGGGGAAGCCCTCACACTCCTCCCATTATAAACGTAGAGCACATCCTTCACGCTGCCTTTCCCCCGTTTTATTTGGGGAATAACCGCGCGAGGAATCCTGTGTACATTCCCTCCCCCATCAGCAGCTCAGTTCTCTCCCATTCACCACTGTGCCAGGGCTGCAAGCTGGTACCTGTCATTCATCTGCGAGAGTGTGGGCAGGGGACAGAGAACAACTCTCCTGAGCCCCCTGCCAACCCAGGCCGTGCAGTGCTCCTCTCCTAACCAAAGTGGGGAGGCTTCCAGGCTGACATTTTACCTGCATTTTTCCTCCCTGGGGCTATGGTACAAGAAAATTTCAACTGGAGAAGCTTGTGCCAAGCTCAGACTGAAGGCACCACAAGACAGGCAGAGCTATTGCACTCAGACAGAGCCCACAGCACTAACATGCCATGAGCAGTTCTGCAAAACCCTTGTTTCCAGAAGCCAGTGAGAGGACTTTGTGCTTTGAAAGGTAACAGCTCAAATTAAGATTGCTCCTATGTTTCTCAGTGGTGTGGCCTATTGCAACATGTTGCAAAAACACAGATGATATTAGAACCTTTCAGCTATTCCTTGATGTCTACCCACCCCAATCTGAAATAAGAATTGTTTAAACCCCAGGGGATTCCACAGGATTCTGTTCATGATGACAAAATGACAGAAATGACAGGAAGCAAGACAGGGTTCCTCCAGCTTGACATTGTCCTTCTGCTTCTGAATTATTGCTTCCAAAATCCTCCCCATGGCAGCAATTCCTCATTCCACAATTCTCTAACTCTTGCTCAGAGTCTGCAAATATATATTAAGAAACCCAACTCTTAACACAGTTTCCAGAAGCAAAAGAGGCCTTCAGGTTCATCTGTCTGGAGATATATTTCAAGAGGCTTCTAGGAATTTTCTAATATCTCTTTGTTCCCCTTATACTTCTCCAGCCTCACTCATGACTTGTATGAATCGAAGCCATAAATTTTTAAATTCTTAAATTAAAGAAAAAATCCCCAAGGAAGTGAGATAGATATTTTTTATATTTTATGTAATGCATATTTATAAATTATATATTATTTATGTATAGATTTGAAAGGTCAACAGTGTTTATATATACATATAAACATGAATATATGCACAGATATACATAAAAGGTCAACAGTATGATTAAAGAAAGTATCAAAATTTTAAGCTTTTTTTTTCTATTCCTTTTTTCTATTTTTAGATTTTTTTTCATTACCCTCTTCTGCAAGTTTTATAGGCTTACCTGCAGAAATCCTCCAGCTTTGGAGAAAATCCCCACAGAGTCTTTTTCCACCATGCCTGGTAAATTCAAAAACATTCTTCATCATGGAATGTTTTCCATCTAATTGTGGAGGGATGAGCAGGGTGGGAGAGTGACAACACACACATGACACAACTGCAGATTATAGTATGATCTTCTCCAAACTACCTTAATTGAACTAAAGGGCCTGTGTGAAACCAATCAGGGAAAGAAAAAAAAGTAAGTGGATAACAGATGGCCCCACAGATAGGGGAAGCTATGAAATGAGCTCAACTGGACTAAGTCATTAGAGGCTTCCAAACAAACAGGCAAAAATAGCTGCTGCTAAATACTGGAATCATTATCAAATATACAAATCTATCTGTAAATGGCACAATGTTTCTGCTAAAAGCAAGGCTAAAAAGTACAACCTCCTTATTCTGCAAATTTACCATGAGTGCCTTTATGAAAAGCATGTGTTTCTGTCCAAGCACCAATAGTGAACTTTTGTAACATACTACTGTCACCTGTCAGCACAGGTGAAAACCAGAAATACTTGGTTTGTCCTTCTTATTAGAAGATAGGAAAACCAGGTTGCAGTTCATCTTGTATTCCTGTGTACACACCTCATCTAAAGATTAAGGCCCTGATCTAGCAAAGCAGACATGCACACTCAGCTTCCAGCAGACCTGGATCTATAGCTCAAGTCAATAGGAAGAGACACACGCTAAGAGCAGATGCTGGAGCACATCTGGGTGCAGCCCACCAAGTTCTCATGTTCCAAGATCTTTGGGAGAGCTCTCAGCTGCACATGCAACCAAGAACAAAAGCAGGACTCAGCTCTGACTGATTGTCGTGGAGGACACAACTTTTGGATGAAGTTTGTAGACACTACTTTCCACTCTTACTGCCAATGTAGGACAGTCAGTGCAACATGCCAAGTCTTGAATTCTCTTCTTCTTGAAATTTTTACCAGTTTCCTATGGATGTGAGGTTAATGTTACTCTATTCAGCATATCACTGGTTTTACCTCCTTCCCACAAATATACCAGAGGCCAAATTTGAAGTTGAGAAACTGGAGGAACAGACAGCAAAAAAAAGATGAAATTTTGTCAAGACAAGTAAAAAACATTGCCCTTGGGCAGGAGTAATTACTTTAGGAGTACAAATCAGGACCATATAGTTAGGAAGTGTTGGAGAACAGTTTCTGGGGTTTACAGTGGACCATGAATTGTACACAAGCCTGTGGCAGACTGCTGTGCAATACAGAACCATGTAAATTGGAGATGAGTGAACATGACCCACAAGTAATCCTGCAAGTACTTCTTGCATTCTGTTGAGCATTTTTAAGGTCTCTGCAGGAGATATATGCCTAGATTGAACACTGTCTTTCAAAACCAAAATGGATCCAGAATAAACTGAAGTCAGAGAGGTTCTGGAAACTCCAGTGCTGGAAACTTGTAAGTACAATTTAGCTCAATACTAAACTTTTATCAATAATGTTTATTTCTGTACTCAGGCAGATGATAGCCTGGAGTTCATGATACCTCATGACCAACCAGCAGGGTGACAACATTCAAAGGTATGCATGGAAGTTCTTGCTTTTAGCTGGTAGTCAGAGTGCAATGCCTTTGTAGCTCTGTGTTTCAGCTTCAGCACAGTGTTATCCAGGTAACTAGCACCACTGTGCTTATGTTAAGGGTGTCAGAGAATCCCTTAACTGCAAAAAAAAAAAAAAAAATCCCAAGTGAGGTTTAAAAGGAAAGGGGAAAAAAAAAAAAA
>VWZU01017663.1:826522-856268 GCA_013397095.1 Sterrhoptilus dennistouni | reverse complement strand
AAAAAAGCCTTGTGGAAATCTGAGAGCAGTGTCAGGGAATAAACTTTGGGGCAGGGGGGGCGTGGAGGGGGCAGAGTGGGGAAGCAATGCTTTTAATCACTGGGGTAGGATTTTTTAAAATGGAAAACCTTTAGAGGGTAACAGAATACTTGTGGTCGACCACTGTCTGTTCTCCTTTCTCTATTTCACATGTGATTTGTAGACAATAAAGAAGATAGCTGTGTGGCTTCTCTGTGCAGGCATTGATAACAGAGTTCCTCGATCCTCTGCAAAATACTGCAAATGAAATGCAAAGAAGCAGCAACATGGATTATGAGCCAATGAGCAGCCAATTAGAGATTATGTCCTTGGAGAAGGGTCATGGGAGATCAGGGACGTGCCTACCTGACCATGCATTGCTAAGGAAGACTGCCACAAAACCATCAAAATGGTTTCGTAACAACATGCCAGCCAAGTCACTCACTGACAGGCTTAGCTTTACCCTTCTAATCTTCATAGCAGAAAGAAAATATGACTGCAATTAATATTACTTGACAAATGGAGAGGAAATCCAGAGATACGCAGGCTGTGCTGACAGCAGTGATGCAGGTGGGAAGCAGAGCTGGGATCAGAATTCAGTCTGAGTGGAACTCCCCTGGGGGGCATTGCCTCAGGTGCAGGTGGGTTACACCTCCCTTTGCAGCTCTGAGTAAAACCACCATGAGAACCTGTAAAAACCACACGCTTTTTCAGTTCTCGGTCAACATTAACCACCAACATAGACAATAAATATCCTTATCGCTTTTGCAAATGAGTCAGATTCTTCATTACATAGAGAGTTAAAGCGCTGTCTAAGTCTACTCCTCCCATGCTTCTTCACACAGAGTGGTACCCTGGCTATCTCACACTGAAAAGGAGATATTTTGGTCGCAAATGAGATTGGGCGAACTGACTTGGGGCAGGGAGAAAAGCAGTCAGAGAAGAAAGCAAAATATTGCACAGTACAAGTAGTACTCAGATCTTGTCTCCTACGCGTATAGCAGTACAAATGACTTCCAAGTTATGAAAGAGAGGAAAAAGTCAATGTAAGAGAGAATATTTTTATCCCTTGTTCATAGAAAGAATGAGATGCAGCATGTCACCATGCAGTACAAAGTAAATTGCAGTAGATTTTTCAGAGGAAACAGATTGGCATTATACCTACACTTGTTTGAAAAGACCATGGAGGAACCAACTGTTTGACCATTTATCATGCTCATTTTAACTCTTTATTTTCTTTTGAATGCACATAATTTAAGCTACTATGTATGTTGTTTTGTGTACTTTTCACAGGTCATGTTGGAAGGCGAACTTAGCCTGGAATTATTATTATCTCACCTGTAAATAGAAGAAAGAATACAAAAATTTTCTGCACTTTTAAAGTTGCAATGACCAACGTGATGGCTTTCTCTAAATTGCTGCTTTAATGGCTTACCTATTTCAAAATACATTTGACTATTTTGCTGTCTAAGTTTTGAAGCTCCTTACTTGCCAGCTGAAAATAAAGCAGCTCAGCTGTGGGCTGAGGCAGGTGGCAGATGGACAGAGAGGAAGAACTGCCATCCCCCAACAGGGTACACCCACACTGGCTGGGGAATCGGTTTCCTCAAAGCACAGTTCTAATTTAGGTTAGCTGGCAGCAATTCGGTTTTGAAGATCTTATGATACCCAATGTTAAAAGAAAGAGTCAATAAGATGTGTTGCTGTATCTCACCTCTAGAACAGCAAAAAACCTTACTCTACATGATAGATTAACAAAATACTCTGTGAGAAATAAAGACACTATTTTTATCTCCTCACACATATTATGTTTTAAGCTATGTACATTCAGAGCTAGTGGAAAATCCCACAGAGATTATTTTCTCATGATGGCGGCATAGATACTTAGTATGGTGGAAATACCATTTACTCAAGTCAAGTTTTCCTGGGGGGGAGGAAAGAAGAATGTCCAAGTAATCTCATTTAAAAGAATAAGAAGAAAAGTAAACAGGGTGGAGTTTTGAGTGATGAAAGATAGGGATTCCCAAGGGGTATTCTAATTGGTGCTATCTACAAGAGCAGAAATAAACAGAGTTTATTCTTCCATATCATAAACTATTTAACTAGACAGCTGGGAAAGCAAGTTTCTTGTGCATATGTGCCCTGTATCCCAAAATACACAAGGAAATGCTCATGGTTCTTGTGGGACTTGACTGCACAGTTTTCGCACAGGCAGGAAAACAAGGGAGTGAACTGAAGGACCACAAGGCTGGGCCATAAACACCAATGCTGAACAGGAACTACTTTGGTTTGTCTGCCACTGAAAGCCCTGAAAAGACACCATTCTCACCGGCTCACTCTTTGTCCTTTCCAAGGGAGGCTTCATTCAGCTGGTGTCAACCTGGGGTGACAGTCTAGCAAAGTGCAATAAATTTAAAAATTGACAAAACATCAGGTCACACGTGACGAAATTCTACCGCCACTAGCCTGTTGGTATAAGAGTGCAGGGTGCTGGGCCTTCAACAGCATAAGCCACTATGAACAAACAAAATGCATGACTTCTCTTAAACATTTATCCTGCAGTAAAGTTGGTACAACTAAATTATGATAATTATTTCCTAATGACAGTTTTTGGACTGCTAGTAAGATTAATATTTCAAGTGCTTCTGTCTGTCCAGTCAGAGGGCAGAAGCTACAGGCACTTTTGGAGAGTCGCTCATTTCTCTGTACTCAGTGTGGTTGCTGGCTGTAAATAACCATTTCTGTATTAAGGGAAAGGCAGAGTATATCCCAGGAACCTTCTGGGATTTACAGAGACTCATCACAACAGTATTCATTTGGCAATCACAGTGAGTTATGGGAGCTGCCCTACACTGCCCTGCACTTCCTAAAGTGAAAGCTGCCTCAACTTTACAAGAAAATAAGACATATTAGCTAAATTAAAAAAAAAAAAAATGAGCACTGGGTCCTCCCAGGCTATTTCCAGTTTTGCTCTAGGAAAATCATAGCCTGTGACTGACTGCTCCTGTGCAACTGACTGCACTGGCAGTGCATACAGATTAAGAAATGCACTCATATACTGGAAATTACAGGATTAGAATCTTAGACTTTAAATTCTCCAGGACAGAATACCCATTTTAGCAGGAGCTATATACAATACATAATAAAAAAATGAGGCATATTATAAAATTGCCTACTAATCCTACTTATTATTATTATGATCACATTACAGTATTATTAATTATTTACTTTATGCCAAAATTTCCCCAGAAAGCATCTAGGTTGTTGAAGTTCCTAAAAAGTTTTATTTTGCCATCCAAATTTGTGGCACAAACATAGCATGCTAAAAGCCTGTTAGAAAACAAATGAAAACAAACAGAAAACATCCCCCAAACACTAACATTTTTAATCATCTTACTAAAAGGTACTTTCTTGGGAAAATTAAATTATTTAACAAGCAGTTTATTTCACCTCATCAACCCACTCTGCTTGGTCTTTGTTCTGCAGCTGGCTGCTCTGGGCTGCTGTGCCTGCTCCCAAACTGCCAGCTCCACACAGCCTCAGTATCCACAGCATCTGGAGCTGTGATTTTCCCTACTCAGTGCCAGCCACTAGCCCTGCAAAGCTCCTGCACGGTCCCCAGCACATCACTCATTCAAAGCATTGCCAGGCACTGGACAGGTACAAGCAGGAGGCGGCTCCTGTCATTCTGGATGCAGCCATGTGGTTCTGGCTGGTGGGAGGGAAGAACTGTGTGCCTGCACACTGCCCTGTCAGTTCAGCTCAGAAAACAGGACTTGACCTGTTTTAGTGGCTTCACAGATGCTGTTTGTGGGTCCCAAAGCACAGCAGCACTCCCTCCTTTCACCTCATCACACCTGAGCACACAAACCCTGACTGGAGCCCTCAGCTTCCCAGATCTGGGACAACTTCCCAAACATCCAGGCAAAAGGTTACATTTAGGCAAGCATTTTGAGCTCCTCATCCCCAAGCACAGAATGAAAGGATAGATTAGGCAAAGGACTGCCTTTCAAAGAGATACCTGTGGTTTGAAACAGGATAAGCTATCGAGACTCCCAATTAATACCCAAGCTGGACATAAATGCTTTTTCTAATCCACTGCACTGTGTTCTGTTCCTAAACACATTGTAAAAATTATGCAAAGGAAAAAATGCTTGAAAGAGCCATTATAGACTGTTAAGCATAGTTTAACAAGACAGTATTATGCCTAAAAGACAACCAGAGCCCTATGAAAGAATCAAGGGAGGCATTAACAGCACCAGAAAGAAAATTTGCTACTGTGGAAATTGGTGATTAACAATATGGCAATACTGCAGCAGTTCAGCCAAACAACCCAATTTGACTGTCAGTCTGGTGGTTGTGACCATTTTCAGAATGTGGCTGGTTGTAATAACTGGGGGTTTTTTTAACATTACAGACTAAATCCTAATCACTCTTAATATCAGTAAAGAAATATCATACCTTGAATAGTAAAAATAAATTGATACAATGTTTAAGATGACTTAGTTATATTTTCAATAGTATCCTAAAATAAGTCTTTTATGTTGTTTTTAAATAAAAGCATATTAACTGACTGTGATCAGAACATGTGTTCGAGCTTAGTAAAAAACAAATGGGCTTGATTAAAGTGAGGATTTCAACAAGTATTTATTAATCAGGAACTTCATGTCAATTGTTTTAATATATCAAAGATCAGGAGAAATGGAGATTCTCTGATTAGCTTATTAGCAGCATTCAAACCATGCCTGTGTTGGTGTTACAAGTTTTGCTTTGGTAGATTAAAAAAATGCTTGACTCCTAATCCAGACATTATTTTTTCAAGGAGCTTTCAGGAAAGGGGGCTTGTAGCTAGTAGATAGGTTTTATCTGTAGTTCTAAAAAGAAGATGAATATATTGTATGACCTGAGGAATGCATTGTGCTGTAAGTTGCTTCACTTTCCTCAAGTGTGGAGTCTCTTGAGCCATTAAAGGAATTTCCAACTGCCCTGCCCTGGAAAAGTGGAGATTAAAAATACCCCAGGTGTAAAAAAAGGCTTCTCCCTCATGGATCCTTGCAGACATTGTGCAGTCTTCTCACTGGGTTTCACAAGCCCATCACCCACCCCACGGTATCCCCTTTCCCTGTTCCCCTGTTGCCTATAAGGTTTGGTGTCCTGTTCCTCTCTTTTTTATGGTCGCTTGCCCTTCTGCCCTGCCCCTTGTACCACCCAGGAACCTCAGATCCTATATAACTGAGGAAAATCACATGGTTGCTGTCTCTGGCTCCAGATTCACCTTCAGCACACTGGAATAGACACTTGCTGGAAATTGATTTGGGGCTGGGAGCCTTCTGCCTCTCTTGCTGAGCCAGCCGTGCAACGTGTGTGGTTGTGTGAGCTTGAATTGCTGCCTGAATAGTTCTCAAGCAGTTTCTCTATGGAGAGGCTGACTGAGATCTAGAAGGGCCCTGGCTACACCCCGAAAAGAGACACTGTTACACTCAAGGAAACTGAATAAGTCTTTTATTCACTGTGGGGGTTATTTCATCAATACCTGTAAACAAAAGAAATCTTCAACAGAAGACTCAAGTACTATTTCTTTCCTCTTTAGAAAGACTTTGGAGAGTAATGATATGAAGCTATATTTAAGACAGATAAAAATGTATAATTTTGCTTCTGGATCAAGTATATTTTTCTGACATGGCTCCATTTGCTGTTATTGGCCCCAGGTGTCAGCCCAAAATTAAAGTAAACTCACTGTACACTGACAATATGGCCACCTCTATTTTTAGGCAGTGTGCACACAGTCAGCATTTTATGTTAGCTTTACACTGTAACCTCCTTTCCAGCTGCATAATTAATTAAAATTACGTGTGTACCACCATAAGACAGAGTTCATCCCTCTTCTAACCACAGCCAGACCGCTGGGGGCTGCTGGGTGGCTGCCCATTTGATGTGGTGTGGCCATCTATGGCATGTTACATGGAAGGCTACACCTCCAGGTTTGTCTCTCAGCTTGTGCTGTAATCAGGCAAAGGTTTTTAAAATACTCTGAGGACTGTTTGTCAGACACACTCTTCTCTACAATTAATGGGTTCAGACAGCTCCATCTGTAACGAGCATATTCTCATTAGAGCATTGTCTCAAGGTAGCACTCTGCAAATTTACTTTTCTGATGCAGTGAAAAACTTGGAGTGAAATCAAAAAGTGGAATATCACAGTAATGGTTAGCACTATCCTAGTCTTGCCATTAGAAAGCCCTGTGGCTATAACAGGAAGAATCACAGAAGGGCTGAGGTTGAAAGGGACCTCTGAAGATAATCTCATCCAACTTTTCCCCACCTCTATTAAGACAGGATCAGCTAGAGCCAGCTGCCCAGGACCAGTTCCAAGCAGCTTTTGAATATCTCCAGAACTCCACCACCTCTCTAGGCAACCTATGCCAGCACACAGTCACCCTCACAGTTAAAATACATTTTCTGATCTTCAGAAGAAACATGCTGTGTTTCAGTTTTTATGCTTTGCTCTGACTCTATCACCAGGCACCACTGTAACATCTCACTTCGTCTTCTTAACACCCTTCCCGCAGGTATTTATATATACATATTGATAAGTTCAACCATGAAGCTTCTCCTCTCCAGACTAAAGAGACTCAGCTCACTGAGCCTTTCCCTAAGAGATGCTCTAGCCCATCATCTTTGTACCTGGACCTTATATGGTCTTTCTGCGATGCACCGATGTCTCATCTCTCCTACACTGAGGAGCTCAGACCAACAGTGCGCCAGGTGTGGCCTCACCAGTGCTGAGCAGAGGGGAAGAATCACCTCCCTTGGTCTGCAGAGGATAGTGGCCATAGGGTTGGAAGAGTTTTAGCACTCCTTCCATGTCCCCTGTCATGGCACAGGCAGTAGACCACTCTAGGTGATGGTCAGATCAGCAGATGGGTGCCTCTGTCCCCTGCAGCAGGAAGGCACCTGTTTGCATGGGCTCACCATTTCATCCCCAGAGTCTTGTATGGTTGGAGTCAGATAGAGCAGATTCTTTGCCTGAAGGCATACCTGACTCCTCATCAGCTTTGAGTGCAGGGAATGCATCTCCCAGTTTTAAGCCCTTAGATTGGTGTCAGGAACATTTCCTTAGTGATAGAATTCATGAACTTCCATCCTTCCCATTCTTCAGCAGTTGCACTTACCTCAATATTAGTGGTGGATACCACCTGCTTCTCTGCTGCAGTTGTGGTCTAGGGTTCCTCACGCTACTGAGAAGAACCTTTCCTTTTTTTTTTTCTTTTTCATAAAACTACTAATCTATCTCCTTTTTTCGAAACTCTGATGCTGCATGGCTTGCTTACTCCCACCTGTAACTCCTCCATTTGGTTTGCATATCTTCCAAGACAGCACACATCTGGCAGGACAGCAGGCCATCTCTCAGGCATCAGAGAGATGCTTCAGGTACTCCTTGCAGCCCAGGGCTTGGAGGCCTTCATCTGCCATCCAGAGTCTGCCTCAGGCCACTGCCCTGGCTGGAACAGCTGCTCCTACATCTACCAGGCAGACTGCCCTGTGACATATCACCACTGTAACTGAGACTGTCACAACACTAAAAATCCCACTGAAGCCCCCTCGCTCATGGTCTGCTGCACAAACTGCTGCCTTGGAGCTGTGCTCCAAGCCAAGGCTCTTGCATAGTCTTCACCTGAGCACTGGCTAAAGGTGCTTCACCCTTCTAAGGATGGGCAGCTGCCACAAAGGCTCCAGGCATGCTGGGTTAAGGGCAGCTGATCATGATCATTAGAAACTGCCAGACCTTCCTTAAGCCCATCCCTGGTAGCTTCCCTTCCCTTGTTCTTGCCTGACAGCAGCAGGTACTCTAGTCTGTCAGCGTTTCTCAGGTGTATCCAATAATCCTGGACCTTGACCCTGGAAGATCCAGAAGCTCCCAAAGCAGAATGTAGAGACTGCTGCCCAAACAGCTGCCTCTGTTGGCTGCACCCAAGTATGCTTTTAATGTGTAAATAACCTTCAATTTTATTGTGTCTATAAATGTATAAATTTCAGGGGCCCTTTATATTTGAGATGTTACAGCCTAAATAATTGATTGTGTTTGACTGCTTATTGTTAGAGCTGTGCATAAAGAATTCTGGAGAGCATGCCTGAGCTCCAAGATGGCTGAGTATGCAAAAAGTGAAACTCTTGGAAGTTCAGGCATAGAGGCATCAGAATAGCTGCATGGCATCAGAGCAGAGGTCCACCTGAAAGTGTCCCATAAGAGATACCTAGGTGCTTCCCCAGTCTCCAGAGGTCTGTGTAGCAGAGAGAGACTCCTTAACTCCCTTTATAACTCATCTGCTAAATCACAGATTCAGGCTGAGGTGAGTTAGGATTTACTCATAAATTCAGCTTCTTTGAACATGTGAATTACTCAGGGTTTACTGACAGCCATTAAACCCAAGTGAGTTAAATAGCTCAAAGTTAAATAGCTAAAAAAGCTATCCTTAGGGTATTTAATTAAAAATAGGCTCCTGACCAAAGGAATTTCATCAGATTATCTTTCATGAAAGCATTACTGTGAAAGGATATAATTGCTTGGGAAAGACATCACATAGCATGTTCTTCTATTATAAAAACTATTTCCCTTCACATTCCAGGTATTCTGCCAAGAAACAAAGGCCCATAGCTGTGTATGTGTTCTTTGCTCTCTATGTAGTGTTTTAAGATTATTTGACAAGAATATGCGAAAAACCTTTTTTTTTTTTTTTTTTACTTCTTTATTAAAACAAAAACCAAGATCCTGCCTCTCATGGGAGACTGTTTTGACCCAGTTAGCAGTGAATCATCAGTCAGTTTCTTGAAAACAGGGTTAAAAAAACCAACTCTAACTAGTTTTGTATGTGAGAGTTTGTTTGATTTTTATTAAGGGTTTTTAACTAAAACATTAAAGAGCACCATAAAGATGGACCCAAGGCTGGAGCAGGAGAAGAGTGTGAGGAATCTTTTCCCTGATAAGGAAGAAGTATCTGAGACAACATGGGACAAACTGACAGCAGCTTTTTCTTTTTTGGTGCCCCTTTTCTGTTCCACCTGTAGGTTTCAAACTTTGAAGGGACACAAGTAATTGGAAGGTTCTTAGATTACTGCTCATCTGTAAATTCCCTGGTGTCAGTCTAGCACCATACCCAGCCCTTCCTCATAAGAGGATCTCCAGCTGAGACAGGATCCTGAGAGGGCGTGGAGAGTATGCAAATGCTGAGACTGACCTCCCCCTCTGCTATTCAAGGCAAGATACTCATCCTGAAGCAAGGAAACACAAATGCCAGGGGATTCAGGAAAAGAAGCAATGAGCAGGACCATGAGTCGCTTATTTCATCTCTTTTGGGCTGGAAGTAGGGGACTAGAGCACAAGTCTTGTAAGGAGCAGCTGAGGGAGCTGGGGGTGTTTAGCCTAGAGGAAAGGAGGCTCAGGAGGGACCTTATTGCTCTCTACAACTTCCTGAAAAGAGGCCGTAGACAGGTTGGGGTTGGTCTTTTCTCAGAAGTAACAAGAGACAGAATGAGAGGGAAGTTCCTTGAGATGCTCCAGGGGAGATTTAGAATGGATATTAGGAAAAACATTATTTATGGAAAGGGTGGTCAAGCATTGGAACAGGTTGCCCAGGGATGTGGTGAAATCACCATTCCTAAGTGTTCCAAAAATGTGTAAATGCGGTGCCCGGGGACGTGGTTTAGTGATGGGCATTGCAGTCATGCGTTAATGGTTGAACTTGATCTTTGAGCCCTCTTCCTACCTGAACTATTCTGTGATTCTATGGAACAATTGCTGTACATACCTGGACCATTAATTAACATACAGTTAATTAATACCTCTGAAGCATGTTTAAAGTCTTTGTGGTCTAGAATAGTTTAGTTTCCTCTTTATGTTACACCAACATTCCAGGGACTGTGTTACTTTTATTTGGTGCACTACTCAAGGCAAATTGTCCTCCCTTCGTACCAAGTGCCATCAACCAGGCTGCACCTCCTGGTACCACTGCAGGTGAACAGTTCAAGTGATGGGATCACTTGTGTTTCCTCCATACTTTTCCAACTGCCATACACTTGTTTAACAGTTCAAAGGGAAGTCAGGCAACTTGGTTTAGACAAGAAGGGACAAGCATTTCAAAGGAGGAACAATGAGCATTGTACTGACCTCTCAACTGGTGCAACCTGTTTGTGTCAGCATCAAATTATCCCCTTTCTTTGCGCTGGTGTTAGCCTGATAAAAGTCACGGTTTGCTTACCTATTCTTCTGTAACTTTTTTTTAATCAAACAAACAAACAAAAAACAAACCCTCCCCTGTTATTCATTTGCCCAAAAATATTAACAAAGCTGTATCTTCTATAAATCAAATAACTTTTACATGGAGTACACAATCACCATCTGGATTTGAAAAGAAATGTCAGGAATGCTTTTCCATTTTTTCTGACACCCCTCCTCAGTTTTTACTGTCTCTTCTACCTTCACTGCCTGTGGAAGCTGAGTCATGGGTCATGGACCCTGCACTAATGAGCTGTTCCATCCCCTCTACCACTACCCTATTCTCCAGTGGGACTTGATGCAATTTTTCATAATGGTAAAGGGAATCAGTAACCCAGTTGAAGAGAGGAGCATTTTAACCTCCTGGGGAACATGTCATTTGAGACAATATTTTTACTAGACAAATAATTAACCTCTATGGAGCATGGAAAGCACAGGTCGTATGCACTGAAGCCTTGCTCAGATGTCAGATACTTATTCTTTTACATCCCTTGGCTCTTAATGCATTTTATTATGTTGAGCCCTCTAATGATGCTATTCTGAGACCAGTGGGATATCAGGGCTAACACAGCCTTGCCCTAACACAGCCTGTGCAGTGAAGAAATAAGATGTCAAGACCTTAGGAGTACAACGTGGCAAAAGGCACCATCGTGTAGCAGCACACCTCTCAAATTAGGCCAACACTGACCTGATCAGAAGGAAGAGGGCAATATACATTCACAAGAAAAAAAGTAATTAAGGTGGAATATTTAACACTATGATACTGTCCTAAAACGCTGCACACATTCAGAGCTGTGGCTGAACTGCCCTGCTGGTAGGAGGCCAGATATCCTGGGTGCAGGATCACAACACTCCTGAAGTGGTCTACCATTGCCCACAAGTCATAATGGAAATCTGGTTCATAAGTGATTTAGGTATTTTTGTTAAAACCTCTCTGACTCTGTAGAAGCACTTTTTACTCTCTTCCTGTTCCCAAAGCACTGAATACTGATACCAAAAGCAATCAGCTTGGCTGGGTGTTGTGATTAAGGCACACAGCTCTTACAGTAAGCACACGCTGCTTGTTCTCCACACAGCAATACAGTGGGTAGGCTTGTCACCAGACCTCCCTCCTGCTTGTATCAGTGAGTTCAGCTACGTTACATTAACCTTGGCTTAATCCATCAGCATCGCTTGAGTAACAACACAGTTGTTATCGTGTACTCAGTGTGGTCCTCTTTCTCCTGGAAAGAGAATTTTTACTTTCTTAACTGGCCCCTTGGTGGATATAATTCTGTTAGGGCCTGGAATAATACGTTCTTTGCTAAATTTGCCATATAATAACCTCGGCAATATTACATCAGATCAATGTCAGTTTCTCTCAGTTATCCCCCAAAACAGTGCCTTTGGGCCAACTCTGTCTTTTGTCATTCAGCATTTGACAATGGTAACTTTATTTACCACACTGAGAAGAAAATGTTTGGTTTACTCCATATATAACAGACATCCCAGAGAATTATTCCTACGTTAAGCATTAGGAAAGACGGCAATGAAAGATCTTGTTTCACTGGGCAGCTAATTACACTTGCTGGGGATGACAGCTTAAAGAGTAATGTAAACAAACCCAGTGATGCAGTAATTTCCCTCAGGACATGCCTTGTGTTATTCTGTAGTAAATAAAGTCAGCTGAGACCCTCTTGGCCAAAATGTCATTAGTGACATTAAGAAAATGCCAGTGCTTGCTGATTTATGCAAAATCCGGGGACTCTTCAGAACTAGAGAAAATGTTCCCTGTAAATATTAAGTCCAACAAAAGTGCAGTTTTGTATAGTTTTTGCAAGTAATTTTGTCATTCACATGTTAGCTTAAAACAAACAAAAAACCAAAAAAATAATCATGATTTCACACCCGATTCAGTGCCTGAACTCAGAATATAACTATCTAGACTGGATCAACAGACATCACACTACAAGGTTGCTAGAAGATAAAAAAAAATACCTTTTAAAATGAAATTAAATTTTATGTGCCTCTACAGGGAATATCTAGTTTCACCAATCTTTTATTCACTCACAGCTCACATGTGTAATCTTTAGCACCTTTTATCTCTACACTTTAATGAATTCTGACCATCTCAGACCAACAGCAGTGTTCGAGTAAGACAGTGTCCAATTGTACAAGAAATATGTAACTATCCCTCTTTTGTGCCAATGAGATCTGCCTTGGTAGATCTTTAATGGTCAAACTAACTGCTAACAAGCTGGGAAGGGCTTTTATTCCTGAATTTTGGGTGGCCACAATGCAGTACCTCTATCTGGGCCAGGTGTAGGATCCATCTAATGCTGTCATTGGACAGCAGTTACACCCAGTCTCCACTGACTCCCCTTTCAAGGCTCCACTGACAGTAGCTGGAGCCCACACAAATGTCTCAGATGTGCGTGTAAGGATCTCATGCCCTTGGTGTTTCCTGATGTAGACAGAGAGCACTCCACCTCCCTCCCTGCATCAGAAGGGTACAGGAATGCTGTGAGCCTTGTGTCTGTGTGCCATCCTCAGCTTCATGCAACATGGATTTAGGGAGCTCATCAACACTTAGGGTTGTTCCTATGGCAGTATGTAATTTTTAATGCTGACAATAGCCTATGCTGTTTGCTTCCCTAAGTTAAATAAAAAATATCCCATCTCCCTCTGTTCTATAATCAGTCATGTGTAGCCACAAGCAATCTAGAAGGATTTGCCACACCTGTCATTGGAGATGATTTGTGTGCACTGTGTGGCAGTAGCAGAAATGTCACAGATGCCCTGCCCTCACTAAAACATACGTATTTGCAAGCAGAGAACCTCAAAGCAATTTTCCAAGTTATTTAAATTCCTTCTCGAGCCCTGTATCCCAGTCCTAATTTAACAGGTTTCACTAGGTTATGCCACCAGCCAAGCAAGCTCCAGGCTTCTATGTTTGCAGGTCCTGCCACCTGAGGGGTAGGAAGCCTTTTGGGGTATCAAACTGTCAAGCTTTGTGTCTCTTTTTGAAATACCTGTGCCTCGTGGTCCAATACTTTTTTATTGAACATTCATTGTATTTCTTTGTGACTTCATGCCATAGCCTACTTGTTTCTGCTCTACATCCACAGGACTCTGTTCTTTCCAGATTTTTTTACTTCACTCAAGACTGACCACTGGATATCTGGACATACTGCTCCCACAGTTAACCACACCAAGGACTTGCTAGACATCACTAAACCCCCATCTGACCTGCAAAATCTATGGTTATTTCACAGGTTGCTACATATCCTTATTAAAAAAATAAATAAATAAATAAAATCCCTTTTCTGTTTAGCTTCTACAACTCTAAGCAGGGAACCTGTTCTTCTTGTCTTTTTCAATTTTCTTTGAATGTCATTTACCCATGATTCTGTTAGGAATAAAGTACAGTTAAATGAATTTCTTTTGTCTCTGGTTAATATAAGCAGAATTAATATAATAGAGATGGGAGTACCAAATCCAACCTGCCTTTCAATTTATTTCAATTAAGTTTTGTTAAAATTACCCTGTGTCATTGGGAACAGTTATGTCAGGTTTATATGCTAAGGAGAGAAGGCAGCTTCAAATGACAATTTCCCATTACATGAAAACAATAACATTTCTTTATTACAGCATCTTTATTACCATTCATGCAATTTTCTTATACATGCAAATTTCTTTATATAATTTCTGAATAAATAAATGCATTATTCTTGAACAAACCCCTTGGATGCACTCCCTTCTTTGTGCACAATTTGCTTATAGCGTTTTAATTTATAATCAATAACCCTCTATATCTTGGTGTTTAAATGAGAGACTATTTTTGGTAGGAATTGCACATCACTTAATTCTGATCTAATAATATTTGAATCATTTAGGGGAGTAGTTCATCTTGACAAAAACTATGCAAATCTTTTTCAGTTGTGCTGAGGAATTCCTTTCTAGAGATGTCAAAGTCATCAGAAGATGTGTAATTAGCAGCATTGATCATTTTTGTTCATGTTGCTTACACTTTAATAAAAATCTTTGCAAGAGCTCTCCTTAACCTGTTAACAAAAGTTATAGGCAATAAGGTTGGATGCATGCAAAATGAGTGTTCATTCTATTGTTTTCTCTGGTTTTATCCCCTGAATCCTATTTCCTCTGAATTTTGTGATTTTCTAATTTTGTTTACTGCTGTGGTAAATTTTCTCTTTTAATTACTTTCTCTCTACACAGCACAAAGATGTCACTGAAAAGCTCAATGTAGAGAAGCTTTGCAAGCTATTCTAAGATAAAACTCTGAAAATGATCCAAAATCCAGTGAAGTCTGTGGAAAACCTCCCTCCCCCTGTCCTTTGGAATCTGTCCCAAATGAGGTGCTGCACTTTTGTGCCAGGCTCCCCACTCTCCCCAGGGGAAGTAGCAGTGACTACCTGGCTCCAGCTTTTGTTCCTCGAACAAAGCACTGGAGAAGAGATGGCAGCACCTCAGCTTCTCACTGAAACAGTCTAAACAAAGAGCCCAACGTGTTTATGCAGGAATGTACGTGAGTGTTTATATGGCAGCCCTGTTCTTAGAGACTCTCACTGTAGGAAAATGAGAAAATAAAGTACTTAACTGTGCAAGTAATTTCAGCTGGAGCCCATTATCCATCTGCTAATACAGTGCAGCCTGGAAGCTTTGCCAATGACAGATTAAGGTCAAACAAATTATCGTTTCCACAATATACACTCCTCTTCCTAAATGTATTTTTCTTTTATTATATTGTGAAATTCTGATCAAAAAGCCTATAATAATATTATATGAATATAAATTTCTTGTGGTGAAACTACAGCAAGTTTCTTGAATAACATTTGGGTCCAGAATAGCCACACAGTATATTTATGATAGGAACTCTAGTCTCAAGAGTTTGCAGGCCAAAAAGGCAAAACACGGGAAGAAATGCATAAAGAGGGGGCTGTGGTTTCATTTTACAGGGACAGAACCAAAGCAGAGGGCTTGTGGGAATGGGGTATGCAAGGATTGCTGGCACAGAAATAATAGTGGCAACTTTAAAGCCTCCATCCAGTGTCAGAGTGAGACTGAAAATCCTCCATGTGCCTAAAAATATTTTCCCCCAAACTTCAATTTATTTTTTTTTTTTTTTTTACAGAAGCACTTCTTTAAAGGATTTTTCAAGATCAGCTGTCTTTACAGATAAAGTTGTTCAGACAGCTTTGAAAATCCTAACGTGCACAGTTGTGCACACACACAGACTACATGCAACTAAAGACAAGGTCTTAGTGTGAAGTGTTAAGCAAATCAATCTATAGGGACTGCTTGTTCTGCAGCCCAAAATATAACACATCAGAGACAGGAAGGTAATTAGCAGTTTTTAATTTTATGACTGCAAAGTTACACAAGAATAATTTAGGTATGTTTTGGATTCAGCCACGGGTCTTGAGCACTAAATAGATAAGCCTTGTTGAATAAGACACATTGCTCAAGTGTTTTAAATCTTTGCACAAGCTGTCTTGTCTTTTACCATTGCTCTCACCAGGAGACAAATGCCCTTTCTTCAAAGTCAGACTCAAAATATGTAAATCGAGGATGATAACATTGACCTATTTTTTTCGTTTTTTTCAAAGAGCATTTTGTTATCTACTAATAAGAAATGCTGCCTGGACGCTGGGTACCATTATGTAAACTACAGATGTCTCACGAATTCTTGTGTAACGTTGTGAGAGGGGCGGTGCACACTTGCATCCTCACCAAGGAGGTGCTTTGCAAGGAGGATAAAACCCTATTTATCCTGTCCCACAGCAGCTGAGCCCTGGCGGTGCCCCATCTCTGCTGCACACAGCACAGGTAGGAAAAGCTATGGAGTGTCACTGCCTCAACAGGGACCACAGCAGAATGCCAAGCACATGAGGAATGATGATAAAAAATGTTTTGAGCAACACTTTTGAAGGGGACGAGGCCTGTTAAAAAACTGGAGTCTGCTAAAATTAAAGGCAGTCAGGAAGAAATTCTGATTTTTTTAAGATAGTCCAGAAACTACTTCACTACTCTTCTCTACTTAACTTTCATATTTCCTGCCTAAAAGAAGAAAAAAAATAGTAGGAGAAGTGAAATCTGACTTTTAAAGGAGAATGCTATACTGTGAACTAATTTTTTTCACATACTAAAAAAGCTTTTTCAGAAGAGACGAAGCACAGAGTTGTGAATGTCTACTAATTTAGAGCACACCACAGGAGGTGCTTAGGACCTGGATTTTGCCAGTCCATAGCAGGCAAACAATTTTATTGTATTTAGATACCTAATACATGTGCCTATTTACCTTCATCTTTCTCTTAAGAATTTCACAGGTGCTCTCTCTGTCCAGCATAGGTATGTTTCAGGTGCAGTAGTGAATGATCAGCATTTTGGAAAAAGGATCAAGGACTTTGAAAAGAAGAAATCAAGGCTCTCTGAAAACCAGAAACACACACAGCTGGTGATCACCAGCTTGGTTCAGAGGCCTGAAATATGACATTGCTGGAAAAAAAGAATTAATCATAATATTTACAGAATAACCACATTCAGAGACAACACCAGGTTTTTTTAACATGCCAAAACAGCACAATTGTTCTGGTTTTTTTCCTTTCTTGAATGTAGCAAAACGAATTAGTTTAAAAAAAGCCAAAAACTGAAGTTGTAGAAGCACACTTCCTAAAATCTAAGGAAATTTTCCTTAGTGTCATGAACTTTTAAGTAACAGAACAGGGTTCCATTTAATGGTAAAACATTTAGCTGACTTAATTACATCAGGCCCCAAGTGGCTGAACCTCTGTCATGGAAAGATTGATATCGATCACAAACTGCAGAAACTTATCTCTTAAAGTCCAGCACAGACCTGCAGCTAATGAAGCTGGCTCTCCACTAATGAGAGGATTCTTATATGAAATCAGTTTATTATGTCCTTGAGCCACACATGAAAAAGCTTCCAATGCAGGAACGAAATTGAAAAGCACATGCAGAAAAGTAGCCAAGAACTTGTTGGATTATGGAGTGGATTGTCTGTTATTTCTGAAATATTATTTTGACCATGTATCAGAATAATAGGGCAATAAAATGTGGGAGTGCCTCTTGTACTACTAACATGTTCCTCCCATATCAGTGAGGTTCCAAAACACAAAATTTCAAATTAGGCAGAGTTTTTAGTAATTATTTGCTAGCTTGCAAAGTCATTGAGATGTTATTGCACTGTGACCATCAGCAAGCATTGGGAAAGTGGGATCTGTATCCCAGATTGCAGAAGAATTAGCTCAGACAAGTGATGAACCTGGGGACTGCTCCCAATTTGTGCACCACTTGGTAGAAAATGCCTGACAGTGGATTCACAGATTTCAAGGACTGCCACACACAAACTTTCCAGGATCCTGTACTCAGCAATATAAATCACTAGATTATCTTCAAAATCATGAGGTATGCCAAGTAACAGACTCACCATTACTTTTACTCATCTTTGTAGTTTAGAAGTGGTATTTAGAGCTAAGCAGATAATTTCAGGGGCTCTCACTTTCAGCAAAAATGGGAACATAACGAGACATCATGAGATAACCAAGACGGTTACTCAGGATCACGGACTAGTCTTGTTATTCATAGGGTGTTTTCCCACCAATATATATCTTCTTCTCAAAAGTTACTCCCAATGGGTCTCAAAGCACTTCCAAGCCCACTGATGTGTCTTTCAGCATCAGCCTTTGCTAAAACTTCCACTGTAACCCTCTGGTTGTGTCAGCAGTTGCCCTGGCTATGTGGACCTGGGAAGGAATCCCTATTCCTTGGTGTCTGGCCTGGGCACAGTGTTGGCACTGATGTGCAGAAGGCAATCCTCCTCACGCTCCCCAGAGGAATGAGGGACTTTGCTCACACCGTGCTTCACTTCCCAGCCAGACCAGAGGAGCACCACCAGAGAAATGTGCCCCTGCTCCACATTTGTAATCAGCTCAAATGCTGATGTAATATCTAAATGTAATTTAGACAGCATGTAGCTATTGACTTAATGAAAAATTCCAATTCCTTTTCTCTCATACCCTGCTGGGAGTCACTGCCTGGTGTAGTTTTGAGCTGCAGTGCTGGGCAGGGGAGGTCTCCTTACTCAGCCCACCCCACCTGCTCTTCCTTCATCCCTGAAGGAAGCAAACCCACCTGTTGCACAAAACCTGGTGATTCACTGCTGGGAATTTGCACCATCTGTGCTGAGCCGACACCACCCCGCAGGAAGAAACACTGCCTCTTGCAGCACTGCTGCTGGAGCACTTGGCATACACATCTGAAAATGACTCACTGTAAAACCTTCAAATGGGTAAATTATGTGTGTTGAACTTGGCTGTCACAGCTCTCAGCTCTGTGTTTCTTGCAGTACTGAAGTAGTTTAAAGTGTTATTAATACATTTGTCTTACCTGACTAGGGATTTACTAGGCAGAGGTAAAAAAATAGGGTGAAGAGCATGGAGGATGTAACTAGAAGGAACCCTGAATCCTAGGAAATGCCGGCTGCTGTCACCCCAGGAGAGAAGAAGGGTAGGCACAGAGCAGCCAGGTGATGTGGCTCTCCCCTCTGGTTCAAGTGCTCTGCTCCTCTCAGTGCCCCTCACCCAGGCCAACCCCCAGCCTTCCTCCCCATCCCCAGAGGGATGGTGCTGGCCTCACTGCTCAGCCTCCCAGCTATGAAATCGCCTCAAAAGCTGATTCACAGCTCCCTCATTCTGCTCACTTTATGAGTGTCAGGACCCTGCTATTCAAATACTTACAACTACCTTGTGTGGCATAAAACCTGTGGCACCTGCTGAAAATAGCCATTTGATCCAAACTATACTCATTAAACAAGACTCTGCTCGTTTTATATCTTTTCCTCTTGCTACAGGAGTCATCCCAATGGCACCAGCAAAGGATTGTCTCCCCAGACAAATGTTGGTGCTTCCACACATAAAAACAATTGAATCTAACCAAAATTGGCAGTAGCAAGGTCCATTTAAATGACAATATTTCTTAGCTCTTTAAAGGGCATTTCATTAACTTTCACAACTATAATTATAAACCCTGTTTTTTTTTTACAGAAACACAGGAGCTGTTTTTGGCTCTGACCCAAGGAAGAGTTTGTAGGTTCCAGAGGGAGATTTGATATGGGTAGGCAAAAAGTTAATTTGTAAAACCAAATGTTAGATCTCAAATTTTTTTCAGTATTGGAAAAAGTAATTTTAATTTAGCTAAGAATGACAGAAGGGGGATTTAGTTGAATGCCATGCCACTATTTTGATTGGCAAAACTTATCTATTGCAGTTAGCACACTGTACAGCATGGGACACAGCAAGACCTTATAGCTGTGCTGACAGGCTTTTTGTAACTAGAATGGTTTTTCCTCTCTCAGTAACCTTACTTGAATGTCCTTACCTTTACAACAAAAATTAGCAGCAATTTATCTTTTATAAACATGTTGTATCCTCTTATTCCCAAACCAATATTTTCAGCAGTTTCCAATCAAATACAGCTCAATACAGAGGCCCCTGCAGGTAAATCTCCTTGCTGGGTGATAAGCAAGATGCCATTTTCATAAACCAATCAACAAAAAAATTAAATCAGCTTGCTAGCAAGTTCTCAATTTTATCTTAATATTTTATAAATAAAATCCCTCCTGGAAATTTCTAGGAAACATCAAGGTGTATTTTTCTTGTTTGTATTCTGAAATGTCATTTTTTTCCAGCTCAATTAGTTCACACTGAACTCTTGTACCAATTATGCTTCATTATGTTGCTTGTAATGCTAATATGCTAACTAGTGTAATGAAACTTTCATGAGCAATATAACTAACTGTGTTCATAATTAAGGCAAAGCATATACCTTTCCCAGGCTGCCAAAATACCATCTCCAGGCTTCCGATGTGAGAATTTCATCTGCCTCAGCTTGTGGTTCCCCTCATCGATTGGCCACATGTGGGGCAGTACATGGTCAGGATGATCCGTGCCTCCAGGCAGGACATGCCACCTCCAGGCAATAATGAGAAGGGGGATACCTGACTTGACTCCTCCACTCCTCTGTCAGGTGAAGAATTATGCAGCATGAGAGGGAGTCAGATCATGTGTTAATTTAATGGAAACACCTTTCTTCTTCCACTACTGATTACTAAGTTAGGCAGCATATCTGTATTTTCTGTGCCATGTGTGCTGAAATGGGAAAACCTCTGCTTTGGCCATGTGCCTTAATGTGAGGGAGAGAACCAAAAGAGTCAATCAGTGCAGAACATTCAAGTTTTGCAGTTAACTTCCCCATCCTCAACTTTTAAGAGTCCAAATTGATGAGTACAAAATCGATGCACTGATGCAATCAGGGGGCCATCTGGTCAGCACTTCATGAACAAATTATCCATACATGGTGAAAGCACCCTGTACAGCTCATGGTCTGCATCAGCACTTGCCACCATACCTGGAGTCCACTTCAAACAGGACTGCATGGATGTGGAGAGGAATTGAGTGCAAGCCCTCTTCTAGAGAGCTGCCTCTTCTGGCCCTGTTCCTTCCCTACTACTGTCTTCTGGGAAAGCAAGATGTTCTTTCTTTCCTCTTTTTGTGAGAAAAGTGACTATTTTCGTCTCTTCCACAGCAACCCACAGAATAGATGATAATTTTTCCTTCACTTAGTGTGCAAGTTCCTTCATGAATGTGAGACAGACTGTAGTGAATCAAACCAGAGAAATCTAAGTACAACTTAACTTTAAGAGCAACCACAGTATTTAAGGAAAATTGCCTCATAAGGTTTTGATACTGAGTAAGTGCAAATAAACAGAAGGGGGAAATGCAAATGCAGTTATCTACAGCTCTACATAAGACAAATCTCTAAAACCTAAAAAGATCGAAGATAACTTTGACCATGACTTAACATTGCCCTAATAATTGAAGCAAGAACATTTAACTTGGTTACAACACTTATGGCATATAAATAAGTGTTCAGATTTCCATGATTCCTGAAAATGTGCAGTCCTTTTGATTTTGTAGGCTTCAAAAGTTCACAATTCATGTCATTAATTTAGCTGTCAAAGTCCAACCATAAATTTTAAATTGGAAGACGTTGACCTTGACCTCCTTATTTCAATTTCACCAGCTGAAAAGCTGAGATAACAATATTTACCTATCTCAGTGTCTTCTGATTTTTAATTGCTGCTTCTGAAGTGGCATGACTATGGAAATGTCATCCCTTGATTCCATCCTTCTTACAGGGGAAGTTAAAAAACATACTTGTTGCTGGACATGCAAGATGCAATCAAAAGGAAATCACACTGGATCCATAGGATGTTTCCAAAGAAAATATAGCCACACAGAAACATCTGTGTCCTTTACTGAATCAGTAACAGGCTTTACACAGAGTTGTAAAGAAAATGCAGGCAATGACAACGGCACAGGAAGGAGATATTGCCCTCTCCATTTGGCACTGCTTGTTAACTAGGACTGTAAAGGGGGTCAGAAGGGGCCCTCCATGGCAGAACATGCTCTGAGCAGGGACAGCTCTTCAGTTTCATAGTCCATATGCACACAGGGGAGTATGGGCAGTAACAGAACTGAAACGGAGCTGCAGAGGATTTACCACAACCATGCAGTCAGAGTTAGCTACTGACTTACCCCACTAATTCCTTCTCTGGCAAATTGATGGAAATATATTTCCTTAAGTGGGAGAATTCTGATAAAAAGGGATGAAACAGAGTGAGTAGGATATTTAAAGTTGCTTAAATGACGATCACATGGGAGGTATGATTTCTAAAGGGGAATGTTTTACAGATAATCTACTTTCATTTGAACATCTCCTGGGATGAGTCTCTTGATGTTTGTGATTTGTGAAAACCACATTATGAAAACACCAAGAAACAATGGAACCATTGGGCTAGATAAGCATCTGTTTAGTTTAACCTGGAATTATGGCAATTTTAATGATTTCAGGATAATATTAAATAATCTCATTGAAGAACATTGCATTTCTGCAAAGATAAAAATGAGTATGAGCCTATTAGAGACAAGGAAACCTAACAGATAATGCACACAATAGGGAAACAATAATAACCCCACAATTATTCTGTGAGTTTCTAAAATGTTTTCAAACCACACACATCTTATCAGGACACTAATTCTTTAAATCACTTAAATATATGCACAAAGCTTTTTCCAGAATATGTAAGTATATTTGTCTTTCAATAAAAGCCTCTGGTTATTCACAGGTTTGCATAGTCTGGTGAAACATCAGTTAACGCCAGAGAGACCAATTATCTCAGGAAGAGGTGGGAGATGAAAAATAAGAAATCTTCTTAGCATGACTCATTGCACATACAAGGAATCACATTTCCAAATATAGGATGCTATTATTTTGATAATATATGAAGAAAAAAATGCAACCTCTGAAATGCCGTACTAAGGCAATAAACTGGATTTGTATCCACATGGCCTTGCTGGAGACTACTTTGTATCTCAGTTATCCTGGTTTATATTTAAGAGTGTAGAAGATATAGGTGGAGAAAAATCCAATGCACTGATTCTAATAACTCTTCATCTTAAAGTGCTATTATAATTTTCGGGCCAGTGTTCATTTTGTTCTTAAAAGAGAAATAGTTCCACGATGACCATTTGTAGCCCTTGATGGAGCTACACCACATGTACTCAGATGGATTCCTCTAATGGTCCCAGTTGGTAACCAGGCCCTGTAGCCCATCTCCCTAATTATGTAGGTATATGGATAAGCCATTTGAACTATGAGTCACTTAAAGCATTTGAGTAATGCCAAAATAAGACATCTGTATGTTTGATGTTATATTATTCAACACTCTGCTACTATTTGAGTAGTTTGCAATTCAATTTCAGCATCTATAAAATGGTTATGACATTCACCTTTTCAGCATGAGGTGAGATATTTTGCTGGAACCTGTCATTCAATGCAAGCTAAAGTCTAAAGCACTCCAAATTCTCACAGGAGAGTGGATAATAAAATGAGATGGTATATGTTAATAAATTATGGCAGCAAATTCTAGATTTCCCCTTTATTTTCTTTACTTTTTGAAAATATTTCTGTTTCTGCTTTTATGCCAATGTTTTTGCTCTACTAGACTGCATTAGATAGCAGTGTCCAATCCCCAGTTTGAATTAGACAAAACTGAAATAGAAAGAGGATTAAACCCATAATATTTCAGAAATAGAAACTGGGTCACATATTAAGGCTTTCTCTAGGGTTTGTCAGAAAGATTAAAATTAGCATGAATTTATCACTGACTTCTTTACAGTTTCCTGATGTAGGGAAACTGTAAGGATAGATGGACACGTATCTGGGCTACTTCCAAGACTTGAATTCAAACACCATCAGAAACTCTATCAAAACAGCAATGTCCTCAGGTCCCAAACTTCCCAGGAGTAGAGAGAAGCCCCGTTACTGTTATCCGGTAACAGAATCTCAGGGATGGAGAGGCTTAAAGCTCTCAGTCATGCAGGAAATCTGTAGAAGAGGAGTGCAGTGATCAGAAGTGCAAGCATAGACATGCTACACGCTTTCTCCATATGGAATGGCATCAGCAGGCTTACTCATACCAGCATCAAACCAGCCTATTTTTGGGTGCATAATTTCACAATAAAGGAAGAGGAATAATTATAGGAAAATGTGAAACAGATACATGGTTTATCCCCTGTATGTAGAAAGAATTCCTTTAGGGAGGAACAAAAGGTTTTTGTATAAAAATAACATTACTTATTTATTCTAGATACTCAACTAAGGGACACATTTTCACATATATATATGTTGGGAGTCTTCTGCTTCAGTAGAATGCAAAAATAAGGTAAGAGTTCACAAATAACTGTACACTAATCCAGTCAACCCCCAGCCCCAGCCCTGATGACCTGATAATTATAATCTAGCAATGGAATATATACGGGATTGTTTACCCTAATAATTTTTGTACATGTAATAATGTCTAGTATTGTGTTATTTTGGTAAAAGATATCAAAATACAGAAAAATAAAATCAAATTTATAGTTCACAAAACATTTTTCTCTCCTTCTCTCAACCTTTGTTAGCCTTCCTCCAAGACAAAGAAATCCACTGACATTTCAAGCCATGGCAGTTTCCCTGTTATTATGTGGGTTTGTGGCATTTTAGAGAAATAATATGCAAAGTAAAAAGGAAAAAAGAATTATTTTCAAGAGGCGATTTTTAAAATCTAGTCTTCACAGATGGAAGACTCTCAGACAAAGATTTTATGCACATCTCTGTTTTTCATCAATAAAGCAACATCTGGACAACAACAAATTATCAACGGTTTTCTTCCAGGAAATTCCCTTAGACAGAAATTGAGAGAAATATGAAAACAGAAGTTCCATGCTGAAGAATTATTGAGAAGCCTCAAGGGTCTCATCATTCAGATCACAGTCTACAGCAGCATATATTTGAAAAGAGCAGCTCTGTGGGAACTAGAACACTCTCCATCTCTCCCTGCTTCACTTGCACAGCCTCCTCCACTTCTACCTACCACATTCAAAAATATCAAACTGCACAAAGGAGCAGACCACTAGCATATTTGGTGTGCCTTACTAATGCTACATTGCTTATTCTTTACAGTCTTGAGGAAATAATCCAAAAAGATTTAAGTAGCTTTCATACTTCTCCAGTGAAGCTGAACCCCACCAGCCAGTGCTTAGGTGGTAGGTGCCCACTTTCCAGGCGCCCTTGGATGTCAGGGAACTGCTCTACCTGCTCAGAACTAGCACAGTTTATCCTGAGAGACGTGCCTGCTGCTAGCCACTGCTGCCCTCAGGGAGCTCAGCACTGACAGGGCTTGCAAGCTTTGACTACAAGCTAAGCTGAGATTAGTTAGACCCAAGACTGTGCCCTCAAGAAGTATTCCTTTTCTGGAAAGGGCTGAGCTTTAGATTTCAGTGCAAACAAAATACAGGTTCATACTGGAAGCAGAACATGGATTATTTTCAGTCATAGATAGTAAATGAAATTAAATGAACTAGTATCACATTTATACACTTATGTCCCTTTATTGTATTAACTGCACAGAGATACCAATCAGCTGGTACTACAGATACTTTCAACAGCATTTAATCTGACTGAGCAAGTGCTGAAAAATACTAGCAACTGAGAAAACACTAACGCTTAACGAGATTGTTGCTAGTATTTCTTATTCTCTGGCTCTGCTCTCATGATTCAGCTCAAGCCTTTGGTTTCTAGGAAACATATTGCAACTTCCACTCATAGCTCCTTAGCAGCTGTTACTATTCAGATCAACCAGGATTTTACATCAAGTCTTGGCCAGAGCTTAGGAAAGCTGAGATTCCAACCTTTCTCCTTCCAAAGGACTTTTAAGTGGGGCAGTCTTAGCAAGTGCTGCTGAATCTGTTAATTTATAAACACTTTATAAACATTTATTACCCATCAGGTAAATATGAAAACAACTTTGTCTCTCCTTGGCTCTTTGTAATTGAGAGGGAACATTTTCTTAATAATTTCTTCAACTTAATTCTTTACCTTGAATGCCTTCTTCACACCTACATCGCCAACAGTGCACCACCTGATGTTTTTTGACTAAGTTAATTGCACTTTGATGCCTCACAGCAGCTAGCCTGCTTACAGTCCTGCTACAGCCCTAGCAAATCACCCCAATCAAAAATACATTATTATTATTAGGCATAATAAACAAGAGGTTGGATTTATTAGCCTGCTTGCTCTGCCAAGAACTCAGCAACCGCAGAAACCAGTTTGCTTACATCTGTGCCTATAAACTCTCTTGAGATTAACTTCAAGCAGTTTCTGAAGAAGCAGGCACTCTGTTTTGAGGACCAGTGCAAGGCTTGAAGGCAGTAATTCTGAAAGTTTCTCCCTAAAAATCCAAAAGATGCTGTCAGTAAAAAGCAGAATCTTATCTCTTTTAGCACCTTGTTTCCCTCAGTGCCCATATTTCCTTCATGGAGCACCTGTTGTGGCCTTTGGCATGGACCAGGTCAGCACTGGGGTGATGCTGACTTAGGCCAGGTCACCAAACCCACCCCCCACACTGGCCTTTTGGGGGCTTCAGCCCCCCTCCCGTCTGTGAAGACAGAAGGCTGCTCAAGAGAGGTTTCCTTGTGCTCTGAGTGTTTCCTTTAGTGGTGCTGGTGGAAATGCTGTGAAAGAGACCTGCAGTGTCCATAGAAACTCCTTCTGTGCATCTCAGAGTCTTTACAAGCTGCTAAACAGAGAGAGAAAGTGAGCTGGCTCTCATGTTTAACACTGTGGTATTGCTACAAGTGCAGGTCCTGCCAGGTAATGACATGTTGCTCCATCCTTTCACCTGCTCCCAGCACAAACCTACAAGGCAATGGGTGAGGAGCTGGATGGATACAGAAAAACCTGCCTGGTGAGCCACCAAGAGTTTGTAAAACCCTTGGGTCACTGAAGTGGCTGAAGTTGCCAGTTGATGGGAATACTCCAGCAAGGTGCTTAAACAGCCTAAATGTCTTACCAACAAATGCTCACTCAGCCTCAGATTTTTACAGGCAGATCAACTAAGGAAGAGAGAAATATACCCTGAATTTCAAAAGTAGATACTTAGATGTCAGATAGGTGAAAACCCCAAATAACCAGGCTTCTTGTTATTCAGAAATTTTAGACATCTGTGTATATGGAAACAACCAAAACTAAATATATTTTATTTTGTTTTGTTTTTTAATTTTGGAAACCAATGCTTTTGTAGTGGCTAGATTTCATCTTTTAAGAATACTGGGAATAGCTTTCAGTGTCTTATGAATTTTTTCCTTAGGTTAAATTGTTGAATGTAAGAAGAACACATAAAACTCACTGGGTCTTACTATTTATCTTACTCTTGTCTTTACTATTGCACATAAATCTCATTAAATCTCAGTTTCAGAATATTTTATAAATGGAATGGCTTACAAACCTTAATGAGGCAAACTGGAGGCATCCCATGCTGTAATCATTCCAAAAATTGGTTTTCTTCAAGGAAAGCTTTATCTGCATAGGGTCAGGTGGTATCTGCTCTGAGTGTTTTAATTTACTGCCTTGGTAATTTCCAGCAATGGATTTGGATGAGATAAGGATGATGATAATGACTAATAATTCTGAGGTATTTGCTTTGAGATGATAATGTTTATTTCTTTGCTTTTGATACAATGTGTATAAATACAAGCATTTAACTTCAATTATATTGAGTGGTTTCTTTTCCAGATGAAATGTTGAGGCTGTCCTCTTACAAATGCCATGAAAACAAGGGGGTTTTTTTTGATCATTTGAAAGAATCTGCAGGCTTACTCTATGGCCTTTCCTCACATTCTTTTAATTTGATTTGCACATAGAAGTACAAGAGACAAGAAGCCCTGTTTGTCATGTATAAGCTGTGTCACTCAGAGATCCAAGAGACCAGACATCACCTGCTTTATATTTATGACTGTGCCCAAGCCGAGAAGCCTTGGTGGGCACCTCTGTGTGACAAGATAAATGGCTGCATCAGCATCTTAAGGAGTCAAGTTAACACCCAGTTAGCTGCACCAGCTTATTGCCAAGCTGCATGCAGGTTAAATAATTTGAAATACAGTCTTAATACTGTTAAAGTGAAAAATTCAAGGGGAAGCATCATGTCTGCCCTGTTCCAGCCTGACACCTTGCTTTGAAAGCTAAAGCAGTATAGCACTGTTCTTTGAGAGAAGAGATGAAAGTGACAGGCTGAGGTGAGAGAAAACAGTTTTCATCTCCAAGGTCCCTGCAGAACTACTATAGCTGTGGGAGAAAATGGATTCATTTCTCCTCTATTAATTAGCTGATAAGGTAAACTGAACACAGAGAGAAAAAAGGATGACTTTTCAGAGTCAAACTTCTTTCCTGTATAACTGTGTTTTTCCTCTAGTTATCATTAAGGTTTTTCAAGGTTGCTTTTTTTGTTGGCTGTGTTTTTTTTTCCATATTTAAATTTACTGGCCCCTGCCTCTTTGCTAACAAATTCCACATAACTTTTTGAAAAATAATCTGGTAATATGGTAAATCTTTATTCTTCTGGATTGATTTTATAAGACAGAAACAAAGCAAGTATATTTGATTAATAAATTCTTACAGTAGAGCTAAATCGTCATAAAAAATCCCTTTGTTCACCTGTAGTTAGAATTATTTGGGGGCTTTTTTCTGCCATTTGAAGTTACTAGAGCCAAGAGTCTTTCTGGGCTTTTCTGATGAGTTCAGGCTGAGAAAACTGAAATGCCCCCCACCAGCTGCAGGATCTCAGGCAAAAATCAAGTTTTTTTCAAAATACAAGTGCTATTCTAAAAGGTAGCAATCTGTTGAGCGGCGCATTAGCCACACTTACTGAGAAGAAAACAAGAAGTTAAATGAATGGAACCCCTAAACTCTGTGAATGAGAATACATAAGGAATGGATTGGCAATAAGTGTAAAAAGTGAGCCCTACAGCGCTGTCGTGCTGCAGGCAAAGACAGCCCAGAGGCGTTTGATTTGGGAGCAGTCACACACAGCAGAAAGGGTGGAGAAAGGGCCTGTCTGTACCCAAACAAATACCGGGAGACAGGCAGCCTGAGCAGGGCTGATAATCTACACCAGCTCTGATCTCACGGGTGTCTGGAGGTGAGGGGATAGTTTAATCTCCTTCTTTCCCAGTTTAGCTCCTTTGCAGAAGCAGCCAACCAGGGAGCTATTTAATACTAATTCTGCTTACAGATATCCTCCTGTGGGCACTGGAATAACCCTGCCAGTTGGGGTTCAGCAAGAAGCTGCTGGGCTTTGTATCACCCACCATGTCTGGTTTACACAATGCTTTCTTGTAAGGCTGTAAACACCCACTATTTGGGCTCCTTTATACTCACAGTTACATTTTACTTTTCCTTCCTACCTTCTTTCGGTGTAAAAAGTGTGGCTCATACTCTGCCTCCCCTTGTGCAGAAATATCACCTCCTTCCTCTCCCATCAGACAGGCAGGGACTTGGACCTTGGACATTCACTTGCCAAAGGATGTCAAATATATGAGATTCAGTTCAAAAAGCTGTTGAAGAAAGCAAACATCCTATTTTGTTGGCCAAAGGGCTTCTCCCCACTGTTTCCCTGCCAGAGAACAGTGCTAATCCATGGCGTTTGAAAGAGAAAAGAGATTTTAGAGGAACTGTGACAAAGCAGGAACTCAATTTATACACGCATTATTCCTCCCAACCTAATCTCCAAACGCCTTTCATACAAAGTGCGTGTCCGATATCTCCACAGCCGCTAAAGCGTCAGGGCTGATTTAATGAATTACTTGCTTTTAAAGCTCCGATTCGAAGCACGGAAATCCTGTGCAGCCTTCCCCGTTAGTTTCAGTGTTTATTTCGGAAGACGAATCCCGCACAGGCTGGTGGTATTCCTGAAAAGTTTCGGGTGCATCGCAGTGACCGCAGCGGGCGCCGAAGGAGCGGCGGGAGCCGGGGCTGCTCCGCCACCGGGGCCGGGCCGGGC
>VWZU01017663.1:713303-817202 GCA_013397095.1 Sterrhoptilus dennistouni | reverse complement strand
TTTTTTTTTTTTTTTGCCTCTTAGTACATGAGGCCTCATCTTTGTGACAGCTTGTGTGTGTACAGACCAACTGCTGGTGACAAGAGATGCTGCCAGCAGCCACCAGAGCTCAGAACTGGGCTCGTGGAGAAGTTTTGAAGTTTTATTTCTATTACTGTATGGGGGAGGCTTATGCAGAATCCATTGTTATTAGTTTTCTGAAGTTCAAAAGTGGCAGATAATGGAACATATTCAATCTGTTCATAAAAGGAGCCTTTCAGGCAGTATTTGACTTTTTTTTCCCCCTTTTTTCTTTCTTTTTTCTTTACAAAACCTAGATAACTTGCTATTTGGAGCTAATAGTAAGAAGGCTCAGCTCACCTGTTTAGCAGTTGATTGAGAAACACAGGAAGGGTATCCATGTATTCATAAAAGTGTCTTTAAGTGTGGATGAAAGGGAAAGGAAAACTTCCTTTGAAAGGTGGTGTGGTACTTCTGTGCATCTGCAAGAATCATATGAGTTTGACAAAGGATCCAAGACAAAGCAGAGTCAGAGCTCAGCTCCACAAAGGAGTTAATTTAAAATACGTTTCTTCCTACAGAGTTTTCTACAGATTTTATATTAAAAGAATGAAGTAGCAATAGCTTGTTAGACAAAGAGTGCAGGATAGCATGTATTGGCCAGCTCTGTGAAATGATCCCACAAATACTAATGAAATATAAGTGTTTAGACTTACAGAGCCCTTCTGAGCTAGTAAAAAATATAAACATAGTACAGGAGTTTCCTGGTTACACTGAGACAAGCAGTACTACACAGTAAATGCCTGGAAGCAGGGAACAATACCAGCCAGAGGAAACTTGTCTGGGAAGAAAAATGTTATTTTCCCTGCTGTCCTACAGGCACCTTTCAGGCTCACCACTGTGCTAGGTGAGTCCTGTCTGCAGGGAAAACTGGGCAGCATGACCATATCAGAGACACTGCTGTGCCACACAGCTTCAGCAGAGCTCCCCATGCAGAGCTGGCAGCCTGGAATAAAACACACAGTGTTCCTGGAGGAACAGCCTGGCCAGTGGTTTGAGGGGAGAATGAACCATTCAAGGCTGACAGGGAAGGAAAACTGTATTTCAAGGCCTCTGGGAACAGACTGAAAGCCTCTTTCTTGTACCCCCGGGACAGGTGCAATGTCCCAGGCAGAGACTGTCCTACAGCCTGCAAGCAGTGGCTGTGTGAGAGGGCTCAGGTGGTTCTGGGGTCCTTCATTAACCTCCTGCCATCACCAGTCAATGGGACAGAGGCCAAGCTGTGCTGAGTCCTGCTGTCATTTATGTGGGCTGGGACTGAACTTTTCTTGCCAGCTATTTGTGTCTGTGCTTTCTTTTGTTTTACTGCACTGATGCTGTATGTTCTGCAAGAATTTTACAGTCCAGAAAATTCTTCCTCTTGCAAGGAGGCAACAAGGATGCTCCATGTGTGAAGATACCCATGAGCAGAACTGCCTGTGGGATAGGAACTGAAACTGAGTACTAGATGCATGCTAATCTTTTTAGTTTCTCCCTTGAATTAAAATAGTGTGTTTATTGAAGCCAGATGTCACAGTGCATTTACAAAACTTTTCTCCATAAAAGTTCCCATGAAGTGTGTAAGATCCTTTACATATTTGTGGATACATGAAGCAAATATTGAAATATTTAATACTCAAGTTAAACATTTTAGAAGCAGTAAGTTTCTAAAACACCTGTAAGGAGATGGTGGTAAGGTGAGGGTCATCCTCATTCTCCCATATAACAAGTGATAGGACAGGGGGAAATGGCCTCAGGTTTGCCAGGGGATGTTCAGGTTGTGCCAGGGGAGGTTCAGGTTTGGTACTAAAAAAGATTTCTTCACTGAAACAGTGGTTAAAAGGGGAATCTGTCTGAGAAGCTGCAGAAGTCACTTGGTTTTTTCAGCCTGGAGAAGGGGAGGCCGAGGGGGGAATCTCACTGCAGTTACAACTTCTTTGTAAGAGGAGGAGGAGAGGCAGGCACTGATCTCTGCTCTGTGGTGACCAGTGACAGGACCCAGAGAATGGCCTGAAGCTGAGTCACGGGAGGTTTAGGTTGGATATTAGAAAAGGGTTTTTCACCCAGAGGGTGTTCGGGCACTGGAACAGGCTCCCCAGGGAAGTGGTCACAGCACCAGCCTGACAGAGTTGGAGAAGCAGTTGGACAATTGTCTCAGAGACAAGATATGATTCTTGGGGTGCCCTACATAGGGCCAGGAGTTGGACTTGATGATCCTGATGGGTCCCTTCCAGCTCAGCTTATTCTGTGTGATTCTGTGTAATTCTGTGATTAAGTGTTGGAACAGGTTGTTCAGGGAAGCAGTGTAGTCACCATGCCTGGAAATGTTGAATAATGAGTAGATGTGGCACTTCACAATGTGACTAAGTGAACATGGTGACATTCCATCGAAGGCTGGATTTGATGATCTTTGAGGTCTTTTCCAGCCTTATTGATTCTATGATTCTAATATCAGCAGCCTGGAACAAAAAAAAAAAAAAAAAAAAGAAAAAAGAAAAAGAGATGGTAAATAAATGTCAACTTTTCTCTTGAAATTAATCACCCGAATTATTTTCTTCTAAGGCAAGAGATTATGAAGTGTCTTTTACTTACTACTGCCATTTTTTCTTTCTGTGGGCATTTTTAGCTTGACCTAGTTTGTGCTTATTGCAGTCAGCACAGCTGATTTATGAGCAGAGTCTCCATTCACAGATGGGTGCAGGCAGAGCTGAGGTATTCATGTATACATCTGTGGCAATGTTCACAGGTCACAAATGCACTTACCATCCTCTTAGGATCTGAAGACAAATGAGGGGAAAAAAAAAAAACCAAAACATAACCTGAAGGTTTCAAGTGAGGTGATGCTGTTTCCCAGTGCTTCTCATATCTCAGGCCCGGCACTCTCTTTTCTGCTGTTGTAAAAATTATGAAACCCCCCAGCTATCAGGTGTCAGCAAAAAATGCTGTGATCTCCCTTTGGAGCTTCAGTACCTGGTGCTAGATCAGTAGGAGCCACCCTCCTGCAGTAGGTAGTTGCAGTATGACAGTAACCATGGGGCAAAATAGACCAACACTGCCAACTAAACGCCATAAATATGTGTGATATGGGTGAAGATATCACAGAGAGGAAGGGGTTTAAAAATTGCAGGGGTTCCTTTAGTGCCAGTGGAAAATAAGAGTGACTCCAGGGCAGGCCATGGCAGTGCAGGAGCAGGAGCAGGGTGCCTGGGGCACAGGCACTGAACCTGTTGGGACACTCTGGCCCTGCTTCTTCCAGCCCAGGTCCCAGTGCTGTGTCTGCTGGAGCAGGGGCTCACACCCTGCCTACCTGCTCCCAAGGCCACAGACACTAACTAGTCATGTGCAAAGTCCACATTGTTTACCTGTTGTGCTGTGTTACTGAAGAACATCCCCCCAGCAGAGTGAGCTGAGGGCTGGTGGCTTCAGGCTGGGCTGCTTAGAGGGGAACACAGGCATTCTGTTTGAACACTTCACAGGATGGGTGTGCAGAGGAGCACAGTTCACAATCTTGTAATGAATATCCTTGGTAAGCTAGCCTACTGTCATTTATCTGTTAGTCTGCAAAGTTTGAAAATTTAGGTCAAATATATCCAGATTCATGTTTTGACAATTTATATAAAAAATTAATTATTTTGAGAATTTAAAAAAAAAATCAGTACTGTTTTTTCTGTAATGTAAAATAGTAACTGCAATTGCAGTTGTGAGTTTAATGTGTGTGTTGGCCCTTTTTTCTGTTTACTGCCTGCCATCCACAAAACACATTCCTCTGGGGAGGAGGTTTTTAAAATAGTGTTTAGTTACCCTGTTTAGATTTTGACTACTTGCCTAAAAATACTGTATTTTCCTCTTTCTCATGTAATTTCTATTTCTAGTACAGTGGCTGCATCAGTTGTGATTTATTACTAAATTGTTAGTGTGCATCATAAAGGAACTAAGAACTAGAGCAAAGCCTGTACAGTTTGGCAGCTTATCAGTCACAGGGCAAAGGGCAAGTGAATGCTGTTCATGTGATGTAAAGCCTAACAAAAACATTCAAATATTGTCAACATTGCTTTCACAAACTTGCTTCTCTTCCCAGAGCTGTCTCCTGCTATTTCCTTTAAGATTTTAAGGTCCTCAGGGAGTGCATCTGGAATGGTTCTACTTCATTATTGGTGGTACTGCAACCAGTAATATTCCAAAATACATGGTTTTGAAGTCTACCTGTATTGGCTGAGCTTTTAGGATTATTGCTATAAAGCAATATCAATTGATACAACCATGTAATATATAGAAATTTTACAGTAAATTCAAAAATCCAATGTGAGATTTACAAATGTTAAGGGGAAGAAGGTGATTTTTGGCTGTAGGGTTTTGATACCAATGTTAGTTAGAATCAGTTAATTGCAACGGGCCTTCATTTTGGATATGTGCTACTGTTTGTTTATTTCCAGAGAGAGATTGAAAGAGTCAGACTCGGAAAGTAGCAGGAAACAGCCTGCCTGTAATTTTCAGGTAGAAATTAAAAGACCAGATCTGCTCTTTAAAAGATTTCCATATTATTAAGTTTCATTATCCCATTTTGCGTCAGAGAAATAGAAAAATAACTCCAAACACTGAGAAAAGCATTTGAAAATATTCTGCTACTGCTTTTAGGTGCCTGAATACTGAGGGAGAAGAGTTTTACCATTCTTCCATTGCTACTTTTTAGCTAATAGAGATATAAAGTTCTTAGAAATTCTGGGATAGAAATTGCACCATTTGGTTAGTAATTATAAACCCTCTAAGTGTGTCAATCTTCCACTCCTCAAAGAAGAGAAAAGAAAAGAAAACCCTTTCCATTTCTCACTGATCTGAGTAAAGGAAGATCTTAACAAAGCTTCCTGTTGCTTTTACTACACTGCATCTTTTCTACACAAACCTAAGTGACCTTAATTCCTATTGAACTAAAACTGTCAGTGGAAACGGACAACTTCACAGGCAACCTCCAGATCAAGGCATTTTGAATGAGGAATGAAAATTTTAGCAGTAGTGAAAGAGGAAACAAGGAATTAGTTAGAAAATTGATTACATAGTCTCTGAAAAGATCTTAAGTTAACATGAGGTATTTCTCCTTAAGCAAATATTTAGGCGAGAGATATATGATGCAGAAAGGTACATATTGATGGGGTTGTTCATGCCATAAAAATGTAATATGAATGAAGATATACAGAAAGTAAAATGCTATAAAATCAACAATTTTCAAATCTGGATGTACAAGTTTTCCTTGCACACTGCTCCCAAGGCAGAAGGAAATAAAGAGAAGGAAATTATAAGTTGTTAGTCTTCCAGCGGAGGCAAGACCTTGATATTTCCTCCCTGTGCTTTCTAACATCCAGCTGTGTAGGATAGGTTAGAACACACTTTTTTTAAGGGTGGATGGGAGACATGACACTCCTGAATCAAAAATAAAAAGGATCATAACCTGTAAAAGAGTCTTTGAAGTCATTAAGGTACGCATGTCCTTCAGTTTACTGCTCCTGTATGAGTCATTGCCTTTGTGCAGCTGATGCAATTTAATCTGACCTCTGTCTTCTAACTGAGGCATGGAAGGGGTTTTTGAGTCTCATTTGGTAGAGCTGGACAGAGTCTGGTAGTCCTCTGTAGCAAGTGGAATGTT
Organism: Sterrhoptilus dennistouni; assembly: GCA_013397095.1. Taxonomy (NCBI): domain Eukaryota; kingdom Metazoa; phylum Chordata; class Aves; order Passeriformes; family Zosteropidae; genus Sterrhoptilus; species Sterrhoptilus dennistouni. The sequence goes on along the minus strand of VWZU01017663.1, from coordinate 811,525 downwards.
CTCTGTGGAATAAAGGGCTCAGAGGCTGTGAAATCTACATAGTTAGAATATAATCTCTTATAATTTCAGAATAGAAAGCATTATTTGTACATTTTTTTGGCCAAAGAACAAGGTGGGAGTCAGACCTAGGAAATGAGACATTTAGAACTGGGTGATAAAATGCACATTAGAGGAATTTAAAAAATGAAGAACAGAAGGTGTAACTCTCAGTGCCTCTGCTTCTAGAGGTTACAGCTGAAGAAACTGCACCTTTGTAGATTTGGTGGTAATGAAGGAGAGTGTTTGTTGCTGCCAAGCCTTGTGTCTATGCCAGGGCAAGAGAAGGGCAAGATTTGGCAGTACACTGTGCTACTGGTTTGCCTCACAAGCTCCTGTGGCTGCGCTGCTCTGGTAGAGGGCTCTGTCTAAGCAAACAGGCTGGCAAGCTGAGGCTTCATGGGGAGCCCTGTGTGGAGCTGGGAGGTTTGATCCTGCTGAGATTTACTGTCCTCAGACCATGCATGGACAGATATAAGGATGCTCCTTAAAGGTGTGCTGCTAAAGGAGAGCAGCTAGTGCTCCACATACTCAGTTGTGATGAAATGGAAAGAAGTGCCAAAAAAAAATTCTTTAAAATGGCAAAATATTTACCATTTAGCATCTTTGTGCTTGAATATGTGGTTGAATATATTTGATCATCAATCCGATTGAGAAAAGCCAATCTTCTGGTTTTGCCTCCATCTCCTCTAAAACTGCTTGATTTGTTTTTGAGTGTGGCTTGTGCGTGATTGCTAAATGGACAAGGACTAACATTAGAAAAATATTGTTATTCTTTATGGAGTAGATACATGGTGGGATTTGTTCAGTGTAATGTATGCAATTACATTGCACAGCTGAAAATTTATGTTGTCATACATTCCTAGTAAGAGAATACCAAATTTATAATAGAATAGTTAATTATTCCAGCATCTACTATCTTTATTTTAAAGACAGAAATACCTCTTCATCCCAGCTTTTTATTCTCGTTATTCCTATTTACTGCTAACTGTTCTGTACTTATCTAATGGTGGAAGAATTTCCTTCTCTTTCATGCTCTTCATCCTTATGAAATGTAAAAGTTGCACAAAAAATAATGGAATCCTCTTCGCAGTATTTCGTCAAAGCAAGTGTGCTTCTTCTCATCTCTTAGAAAATTCCATTGCTTTGGAGTTGGGCACCACAAAAATCATGAAAATTGTGTTGACAAGTCACCTCTCTACTACTTCAATGAACAAATCTTTCTAACCAACCAATCATTGCAGTTACAGCTTCCTCATGAGGGGAAGAGGAGGGGCAGGCATTGATCTCTGCTCTGTGGTGACCAGTGACAGGACCTGAGGGAATGGCCTGAAGCTGAGTCAGGGAAGGTTTAGGTTGGGTATTAGAAAAAATGTTCTTTACCCAGAGGGTGTTTGAGCACTGGGACAGACTCTCCAGGGAAGTGATCACAGCACCAAGCCTGACAGAGTTCAAGAAGTGTTTGGACAATGCTCTCAGGGACATGGTGTGACTTTTGGGGATGGTAGTGTGTTGAGCCGGGAGTTGGACTTGATGATCCTGATGGGTCCATTCCAACCCAGCACATTCTGTGCCATTCTGAATTTCAGTTTTCACCTGTATACTGAAAATTTCCTATAAGCCAGCTATCTTTTTTCCCTCCAGGGGCCTGCAGCATCATTCGAAGGCCCCACAGTGTGTTCTGATACTGCTCTCATTAATGAGCTGCTATCAAAAAAAATGCCACCCTGCAGTTGAGCAAAATCTTGACATACTCAAAGACTTGTAATTCAAATGCTGTGGAACACAGAGATGTGTCAAGCTTGCTGCAAACAGCTCTGAGAAACCTCCATCACATGTGTTTGATACATGCTGGGTATTTTGTAGAGGGCTTCTTTTCAGAAAAAGCTGTTCTTTTGTTGAGAAAGCTGTGCTGTAAATGTCTACCATTTCTCTCATAATTATAGGTCCCTAAATTAAAAAAAACACAACTGCTTATATGAATTCCTGGACTCCTGTCTTAATAATATCTGTTCTACAGTTTATCTAAATATTCTCCAATTTTATGAAGTAGGAGGCCTGTTTCTGGATTGTTCAGCAGGAGCTGCTTTATAAAGTATATATATCATATAAATGATTTAGCTGTTTTAACAAAGACAAGCGATCTCTAGAAATTCCAGCTATTTAAATACAAATGTGAAATTGCTTCTCTCTCTTTTTCCTCCAGATATTTAATTCTGTCTTCTTCAGATTCAGTAGTACACAAATGTTCAGTTGCTCCCTATGTTTCCTTATTACTAAGGTGAATGGGGTGTATTCATTAAAGGATTAGGTTTTTTGATCCAAGCACAGAGGCAGAAGGTGATTTCCTGCCTTTTATTGCATGGAGGTAGACTCTCAGCTGAGATAAACAGTGTGGTCACAGGCTCTCCAGAAGAGGAAAGACTCACTCTGCTCTTGCTCTTGCCAGGCAAGGACAGGCAGTACCAGGGTGTGCTGCATTTGCTTATTAAACTCAAGTTGTAATACTGTGATTAACCTGAGACAGGTAAGATGGTGATGCTACTGTGTCCCACCTGGGTATTTCAAACATGATTTTTACCTTTCTCTAACTGTCTGTTCACACCCTGATACTTGTTACAGCTACAGTGAATCCTTATCTGGCCAACTGAAATAATAAAAAGGAAATTTAAAATGGGAATACACACTTAAGGGAAAAAAAAAAGGCAAAAAACAAACCCCCAGGATGCTTTTGAACTGCATTATTCATGCTTTTTAAAAAGTTGAGTATAAAAAAAACCAGTGAGCTACTAGAGGAAAAATGTCCCTCTGGACAGATGGGTTCTATGTCACAGTGTGTGTTTTATCAAAAAACCTCAGGCTGAGCTTCTTTCCGATTAATAAGGTGGATGAGCCTATTCCCTAAATACAGCACTAAATTAATGTGAGGCTGTTCACGAGGACTTGCAAGCCAGTAGCAGCAGTGTTCTTGGTTTAGCCAAGTGCTAGTCTCTGATCTTTCAAGACTGTAATTCTGCCTTTTCTTAAAATAGAAGTATTTTTCACAGGGTGATGCTAAACCTTCAGGAAGGAACTGTTCCTTAATGAGAAGCCTGAGGCATGCTGGATTTCCTCTCCAGTGGCTGTGTGCAGCCTATCAGTTACTTTATTACTTAAATAGACAGAATTGTAGGTTGATGGGTTTTATAGTAGGAGTCCTTGCTCTCTAATCAGCCATGAACATTACAGAACCAATGTTGTAGGTGTAAGTCACAAGAGCACAACCCTGTTTGCCCTTGACCAAAGCACATTTACATAAAAAATAGAGGTCTTACTGAAACACAGGTCATGTGTTCTGCTGTAATTTAAAATGTGATCACAGTCACCAGTGGTTCCAACAGCTATAAAAGATGAAAACGATGAGAATAAAATTTATACTGCTCGTGAACAGTGCATTACTGGAAAATTGCATATTTTGTTTGAAGGTAGTGCTTTCACCCAGAACTGAAAATCTCCAGAATTCAGAAATTGTGAATTTTTCAAGATTGTTTTTTTAAAAAAACTTATTACTGCCCCTTTTATCTCTCCCTCTCCCCCCCCCCCCCCCCTTTTTTTTTTTCCTTCTTTTTGTGGAGATCCACTTTTCAGTGCAATTTTTGGAGCACTAGTAATAAGCCATGCATAGGTGGGAAAGAGCAAAAAACTTCCTATGAAGTCAGGAACTGTGCTATTTTCCTCCAAGTTTCATCCTAGGACTAATACCTATAAAAATACTTTTTTTTTTGCCTCCAGCATGGTCATCTGTAATATTCCACAGCAGCTGCATTCCATAGAGCTGTAGATTACAGGATTGCAACCTTTTAGGATCACAAGAGTTGACACTAATCCACACATACAAAAATCCACTTTAGGTCTCTGTGTGAAAAACAGCTCATCTACTCAGCACAGATGCATTTATTGCTCAAAACCACTTGTTTTCTAATAAAGAGCAGGAGACTTTTTTTATATTTATGCAACAAAAAACCAACAATTTTTGCTTTACTAGAGCTAGGGAAAGAACAGGAAGGGGCACAAATGAGTGAAAACTAGTCTAGGTAAAACCAGAGGCATAACCCAGATAAATTAAGTTCTTTCATTGTGGAAAGCATAATGATAAGGGCTTTCAAGAACCTGGACACTTTGACATCCAAAAAAATCACTGTCACTTGCAGTAGCTGATGATAAACCAAAGAGGCAAGATTATGAGAACCCATCAGTGGGATCTTTGCTTGATAGAAGTAAAATAGTAATGCCTGGTCCAGGTATTTCAACCTACATTTCTTTCTGAACTTTAGTATTTACCTTGCATTCCCATGAACAACGAATTTGTTGTTTACCATGTTTTCCTCTTCTTTGAAAAGAGGATTTTGACTGTAGCCATGTGATAGCACATCTAGACTGAGGTATGTAAGGTGAATCCTGTAGGGAAAATACTAATACTCTCATCTGAGACACATGTGCCCTTCTGCAGTGCAAGGGCAACTCGTCCTTTTTCCTGTCTTTTTTTCACTGGGAAAGAAAAAAAGACAAGTCTGTTTGGGTCAATTTCAGGATCAACAAGTTTGTTACAGAAGATCCAAGATCAGGATGGAGGGTTATTATTAGAAGTGCTAGAGAAAAGGAAAGCAATGAGGTTCAAGAGGTAGAGCACGGGGTTGGTTGGGAAGAAGACACAATGAGGGAGTTAAGTATCCACTAATGCCATTATGAAACTCATTGTCAAATGGCACTCTAATATGGAGACTGAGACTCTAGTGCTCTTACAGCTTCTTTAGATCAAAAGGTGAAGAACCAGGCTGGCAATATTGTGTGTGGTATTATTGAATCCTAGAATCATACAATGGGTTGGGCTGGAAGGGAATTTAAAGCTCATCTAGTTCCACTTTGTTATGCAGTATTGTGTGTAGTGTCTGGTTAGTTCCCCTCTTTGGAGTCACAAGGGTGTACAGTTGCTCTTCTTGGTGAGAATAGGGCCTCTGCAAAGAAGAGATTTCACCCTGGTGGGTATCTTACTTCATCAAGATTATTTTCTTCTGAGGAAAAAGAGCTTTTAGGTTTAAGGGTTTTGGGGGGGTTTTATAGTTGTTTGGGGTTTTGAGTTTGTTGTGGTTTTTTAAATTTTTTTTTTTTCCCCACTGACAGATAGACCTTTTCCTGCACTCTTTCATTACAAGGTTTAGGTCTGGTGCGATTTCACAACTAAAAGGCTCAGAAGAACAGTAGCAAAATGAACTTACAGAAGGTGGAGGAAAACTTGAGAAACTTCTTGGGGAGGCCTTTCCTAAACAAAACTATAGTACCTTACTGCCACAAGAGGGTGCTTTCAAGCTCATCACTGGTCATTTCAGAGACTTGCGCAGTGAAAACGTTCTGGTGGCTCTAAAATGTTCTTTACAGAAGAGACAGATTAGATACAGTGATAGATTCTGACGGCAGAAAAGGTTGTACATTCATCTTCTGCTAGGTGTCAAACTGAAATTTATCTTTACAAAGATTTTGTGAGTCACTATTTTTGGAGAGGTCTCCTGAAAAAAAACCAAACTATGCATTCAAACACTCTATTAAGCTTCTTGCAACAGATCTCAACTACAGCCTGCCTGCTTCTGGCAGATTATAACAAAAAGGAAAATGCATCTATTAAACACAGAGAGGAGTTGAATCATATGCTTTGAAGCCAAAGAGAGCTCTTTTTGACAGTTATGTCAGTGAACAAAATGCATTTTACATGGCTTCTGAATGCCCTACAAAATGCTTTTTAATGCCTTTTCATCCTAGGTTTGCATGAAGGTATGTGTATATTTAAAAACAAGGAGAGAAGTTAACAGTAGAGTTTGTCAGGCACAGGACTTGGACTTCACATCTAAACTTATTTCTGAATGTTCCCAGAGGTCTTATGTGCTGAGAGTGCACTGCATACAGGTCACACCAGGTTTGGTTATGCTGTTAGATGACTCAAGTTTGACTATCACTTTGTTTACGTTTTAGGGGGTTTGTCTTTCTGAAAATAGAATAAACAAAATGCTGTCGTGATAGAATTCACAGGAAGACTACAATTTTGACATTGGATTTTGAAGTAATCTGGCAATTGAGAGACTCTCTAAAATGTTTTACATATAATTATATCTACAAAAGGTATAGTTTGAGCTTTATTACAAACACTCTTTTTTCCAGGGGTGCCCAAATCCACTGCAGCTTTGTGCAGCAGATATCCAAAGAAGCCAAAGCAGCAGGTGATCCCAGCCTCAGGTGTCCTCAGGAGGAAGCAGTCAGCACTTTTCTGCGTTGAATGTATCGATAGCTGGAAACAGCTGTTCCAAGCAAAGCACAGCAACATACTGTTCATTTAAGCACCCAGAAACACACTATCCTTATTCACAAAATGGTTTCCAGCCTCTGGAAGCCTTTGCAAACATTGCACATCAAGCCAGTGAAAGAAAAAGAAATGAAATTAAAATCCACTCACCACTTGCTGTAGCAGGACCCTGATGCTGGTGGGAGCCTGTCACATTGCCTACCCAGACCTTTTATAGCTAATGGTTTGGGCTGCTAATGTTCAAAGCACCTTGAAGACCTGGGATTTGTGGTAGAAATGCCTTCAGGGTTTATATCAGGATCCCCTCATTAAAGTTCAGTACACAGAATCACAGAATAGTTTGGGTTCAAAGAGGCCTTAGAGATCATCTGGTTCCAACCTCTCTGCTGTGAGCAGGGACATCTTCCACTAGACCAGGTGGCTCAGGGCCCATCCAACCTGGCCTTGAACACTTTCCAGGATGGGGCATCCACAGCTTCTCTGGGCAGCCTCTTCCAGTGCCCCATCACCCCCACCATACATAATTTACACTCTTTTCTGAAGCCAGACCTCTTGCTTTTTTAAAAAGCAGAATGTCCTGTGTTTAGCTCAGGCATAACAAAGAGAACTTTATATAAATTTGGCTGCTATGGGTCATGTGTTACTACCACCAATACTATGAAGTCTTAGCACTAACATTTGACAGTACTAATGCTGATTACTTATGTGCAGTACAAACAGGCAAGCTAGAATTAGTAAAGGCTGCATTATTTATCTAGGATCATCACTATTTATTAGTTGTACCCAATGTGGCAGTCTAAATAAAATGAAAATATGAAATTTAATCTGATAAAAATTTTGTTGCTTCTCCTACCATTTTCCCATGCTACTTTTCTGTTCTTTGAAGCCAGGCACCTCATAAACAGAACACAGAACCCTTTCTCAAAAATGGAATTCTGGACTGTTTTACCATTTATTGAATCCTGATAAAACTTCCTTTTATCTTATGTCTAATGCTGGTAAGCTCCACTAGATGACTGGTCAGTTCATTGAAGGATATGTTATTTGTATTAGCAGTGTTTCCCTAAATTTTCCTTCCTTAGTCCTTTTCTAAAATTATGCCTTGTTTCGTTCTGCTATGACCAGAAATCTTCCATACATTCCAAAGATTTATTCTGAAATGATTGCATACATCAAATATCACTCTGTGGGAAAATGATTCTTGTTTCCTCTCTTTCCATATGAACTTCTTCATTCTGTATATTGCTTTGTTGCACATCAGTTGGCTGTGACTAGGAAAGGAACTTCTTCTTCCTGCTGAAACTTCAGATTGATGAGTAGATTCCTAATCCTTTGCCAGCTGTCACTGAAAAATAATATAGTATTTGATTATGATATTGATCATGAATGCATATATCTGATATGCAGATATATGAGCAGTTGGGGTTTTTTTAATATGTGTCAATGGAATCACATTAAATCTCCTAACACAAGCATCTCAAGATTAAAATACGCCCAAGCTAGTTGTGGCTGCTGCCGGCTCTTGTTTCACACGTTCAATTCCAGCTGAGGTTCAGAAAGGAAAGAGCAGTAAAAGATTTTTCATATGATAACATAGATCCAGTTGCTGCTGTTTCAAGAAGCATCATCAAGTGTCAGCATAAGTCAGAGGAAAACAGCTGGCAAAGCAGCCCAGGCCTCTTACCACTCAGTCAGTGCAGCATCCCTTGGCTCATATTTTTCCTGCAGGGTTGTTCCCACTGTTAGATGTAATCCCGAGTGCCTCTGCTTCTGGCCTCCCTCTGCCATGCAGATGATTGTCAAGAGGATGGAATACAGCCAGGAACAAATCAGCCCTTTGCTCCAGTGATGGGGAGAGGAGGTGTCAGCCGCCACTGGCTGCTGGTCAGGTTGTACAGTCCAAAAATGCCTTTTGTGTTTTATCAGCCCTCCAGGCCTTTGGACCCAGTGTGGTTGGGGGTGAGAGGTGGCAGGTGTAGGATGAGAGGTGATGGCAGATAGAGCAGGTAAAGAAATATGAGAGAGAAGTCACTCTCCACAGCTCCTGAAGCACCCCTGGGGGATGAGGTGCAGGGCTCTCGAGCACCCGGGTGTTGTCTTACCTGGACTGCACCTCATGGGACAGTTAGAACTCCCTGCAGGGGTGAGAAGGGAAAAAGGATGTTGTGATGCTCTGGTTCTGCTCCCATCAGGCTTCCCATGGGCTGAAGATCAAGATCATTTCTTCAGCTGTCCTCTCCTCCACACTTTGGTCAAGAAAGCTGTGCCAAAAGGCAGCTAGATGGCCAGTGTTGGGATATGTGGGGCAGTGCAGGAGCTGGACACATGTTCAGCCTCCCATGGAACAGTGCACAATCCTCAAGTCACCATCACCTCATGGGGTTTAGATTTTCTACTGAATTATTTGCTTTTATTATGTATTGATATTGATATTATTAAAATATTGATAAAAAAATATGGATATTATTAAAAAGAAATAAATATTGATATTATTAAAAAGAAAAAATAGAGAAGGGTTAATATCTCATAAGCATCTGTCAGAATTGCCACATATTTCTTATATATTCCACCCACTGGAATATCCCTGACTACAAACCATGTATTTGCCTTGTAAGTACCTTAGCAGCTGGCTCTTAGCAGTTCTGAGGTTTCTGCCAGCTGCTTATATCACCAGTGATGCTGAAACCAATTCAGATGACGTACATGTTAGTAAATAAGGAAAGGGTCACTATTTTTATTACCTTTTCCTGTTGTCTGCTTTATTACACAAGTGGCACGGGCTCTCTCCGTTGTGTAATGTAAGCTTTTGCAGGCGTAGTAAAAGAAACTTTCCTGGGACTATTTTTAGAGGTGATCATGGGGATTTGGATTAGAATAGATTAAGTAAGGATTTCTGCAGAGATGATACATATACCTTTACTTAAAGACATGTGACCTGACTGATTGAAGAGGTGTTTATGAAATAAGTGAAGCTGAACATATCCCAGAAATTGGAGTGGAAAAATGATGGGTCATCATCTGTGTGTCCATGGGCTGGACTGTGTTTTTATATTGTGGAGTGCTGTCCATACTGGGATATGGATCTGTAAATGTTCATAATGCTGAAAAGCAAAGGTGGCAATTTTGTGCCCTCAGCATTGAGGCACTGGCAGGGGCAGTGCCATGTGAGATTGATTTTGGATACAGGATTGGACTTTTGCCTACTCTGTTCCTCTGCAGAGCAGGCAGAGAGTTTTGCACACTGATGCTCCATCCCTGCTTGGATGCTCTTTTGTACTTCTCTGATCACTTTCCCTGGCAAAATTAGCCTCTCCCGCCTTGCCCCCTCCAGGGATGTGGGGTTTTGATCAAACAACAGTTGGACAAAATTTATTTAAATTTCCAGTTCTTTTTCTTTGTCACTTTCCCAATACAAATGTGCATGTGATTAAGCTGTTGCAGCCCTTTCTTTAAAAGGTCAGCCTAAATTATTTTCTGCAGATAATATTAGGGCTTATGTGCTTGATGGATTTCTGTAGCACATAAACACCACTTCTCCCAGGACTGATGACCTGAATAATTACCTCGTCTCTGTCGCTGTTGAAATAATCAACCTAAACCAAATATAAGACAAGCTCAAGCCACTTTTGAAAGTTTCTCAGATTCCCATTTTTATACTAGAAGGTTTTGTGCATGATACAAAAATTAGTATATAGCAGATCATGGTGCTCAGTGCTACATTTTGCTCTTTTTTAATACAACATAAATTTAGAATATCTGTTAGGGTGAAGTTTCACACAATTGCAGAACTTTTAGTGGAGATCAGAATTACCATAATTTCCCTCAAATGATTTTGGGAGAACTACTTGGAAATAATTGACCTGATTTTAATTTTTTAAATTTGCTTTGTACAAGAATTATAGTTATATATATGTATAATTCTGTTATAATGTGAGTTTTGTATAAGACAAAATATTAAACATATGAATTATTACTTTAATGAGTCAACAAGAAAATGTTTCAACACAACTTTTTATTCCTTTATTTTTTTAATCCTTTCATTTCTACTACTTCTGATATTTTTTTCATAACATGATTTTAACTTAGATTTAATTTTCATTGTTGTCCTTGCATATGATTATGGATTACAATGAATCATTATCTCATTTAATTCAATTACATATGGTTTTAATCACTGCTAGTAAACTAACCTTGCAGAATTGTCATTAGTACTTACAGATGCATGCCAGGCAAACTGTACAGTTGTTCATCACAAGCCTTGTGGAGAGCAATGGGTAATACCAATTTAGCCTTTTGCCAGACTCATTTTTGTCTGGGGTGATTGGCAAAAAACTATAATAAGCTGTTTTCATTCTCAGCATCTTGGTGGAAAACAAGTTCCCTGAAGAGAACATTTAAAAAGCTAAATTAATTGCATGCTGTATGTGATTTGCTTGTTATTCAGCTTGAGTTCAATATTGATCCTTGAGTATTTCTTGTGATCTCTATTATCTGTAACGATCTAGTGTACAAATAGCCTTACATCAGTAATTTTGTCATAATATCTGATTTATAAAATTGTCTCCTGAGATATCCATGACCTCACTTAATCAGTCATGTTATTAGGTCATTAGTCAACACAGCTGAGCAAAACAGAGTTTATTTTCATAGTGGCAGTACTATTCCAGTGTTGCATGAAATCAAAGGCCCATGAAGAACTATCATATTAAACAGAATCAGAAGATTCACTGCTTGAGGAAGGTGTCGCAACCTCTGATTAAATTCAGGTAGTCTCATGCCTGCTATTTGTGTACTGTGAGAAGAAAATAAAAAAAGTAGAAATATTTTATTTAGAATATATGGAAAACAAGTAGTTTATCTGAGACTGTTTTGTCATATATTCTAAATATTATTAATTTTGCTGTCATTTCAAAACAAGAGGAGAATCTTTCAAAACTATGCTGGTTACACAAAAAAAAAAAATCAGATATATCATATACTACAGAAAAACTGTGGGAAAGTTCTGTGAAATGCCAAATATTCCACAGAGGAAAGATAGAGCCCCCATCACCTGGAAGTATTGTGGCTTCTATCCGGAAAAAAACCCATTACTGAGCTGACTTTCAACCTCCCCTTCTGTGGAAAAACGACAGTAAATGTTAATGTAGTTGGTGTGATGGATGACTCACACTTTCTTGTTTGTCACACAGAGCCTCTGTGTGGTATTTGAAAAATGAAATAGGATCTGTTGCAAACCTTGTTCCATATTTTACATCTCTTTTGCACAGAGGATCTGTTTCATTGGTCTGGGAGAATGATGGGCAGCAACTCTGGCCACTGATCGGGAGAGAGCAAGTCAGATAACAGAGTATCCTTGAAAAGCAGGGATAGTGTGCTTGCATGCTGTGACAGACGTACTGTTACACTGTCTAATAATTGATGTTTATTACCATCTATTAATGGGAATTAGTTTGAGTTTTATTACTATGTAAAATAAGTGGTGTTTGAGGACATACGGAAGTGAAGAGAGGGAAAAGGATGCTGTTGAAGGAGAAAAGTCCTTTCAGGCAGAGGACATACTTTTAAGAATTATCAATCTTCCTTTCTCCTAAAACCTTCATAAGTAGTGAATACTTCTGAGAATTGATCTTACTGATAAAAATAATGGTAAGATTCAATTTAAAAAATACTTTTTTTTCCATGCACACTGACCAAATCATAATTGCACTGTGGCTTTTTATATAAGGAGCAGAATAATGGATTGTAACCAGATTGTTCAGGTTCAGTATTTTCTAACTAAAACGAATTTATTTTTAGATTTTGAAAAGACATTAACTGCACAGCTGTATTTTCCTGCAGACTGCTGTGATACAGGCTACTGCTTTATTGATTGCTTCAAAAGGCAATTTGCAGGAGGCGATTTTGTATCACTTATTAATTGAGACTGTTGAAGAAGTTTTTAATATATTATAGTATTTATTGGTATATGAACTTAAAGATTCCAGACTAATAACTCACTTTGATACTGGCTGATGGCACTTGCTGGCTGATCTGTTTGTACTAGCTTTCAGCAAGCAGGATATAGACAGGGTCGGAAATGGATGCAAAAGGGAAAAAAGAAAAGGGAAAAAAAAAGCAACCTGATAACACAAAGAATCATTGAATCATTGCATGAGGATTTGGGAAATAAGCATCAAATCCAGAAATTTATTGCAACTTTCATAGTAAAGCTGCAGCCTCCTGCACCCCATTTCAATATCTGAAAGGTTTGGAAGGGTTATGCAAAGGAAAGCAGTCCCTCAGCAAGCAGTCTGTCTCTCCCACCTCCCAAGAGACCTGCAAGGGGTGGAAAAAACCACATCAGCTTTACAGAAGGGACTTGTTTTTATGTCCTCATGCCATTGCTCCTTTTGCTTCTCAACCAGGGATTGCTGGGCATGCACCCCACCAAATACTGGATTCTCACACTCTTATCTGGCCCAGTTCAGATTTGTAAAACTGTTCTTCAAGGATGATTTTCCATGCTACTGCATCATGTAATCCCTCAGAAAGCTCCTGCTCTCTGTTGCCTTTCTTTATCCTTAAGCAAGCAGTCTTTGATAGCATCTTTGGAAAATAGACTTCAGAAAATGTTGACACCTAAGTAATCCTGCTGGTTTTTAAATTTAGAATGGTGAGTGAGTTTGATTGATTTGAAGATAATTTGAGTCTCGTATCTGCTGAAATCAGAATGCCTGTGTTAGATGCATTAGTTCCTATCTGATGGAGGTACCCACTAAAAGTAGGACAAAATCCCTCAATACTGCAATGCCAAAACCTCTGGGAAAAAACCCAAACCAAACCAACCAAACAAAAACAACAACAACAACAACAACAAAAAACCCAACACAAAAACAACCAAAAAAACCCTACAAAAAAAAATTACCCCAAGCTAATGTTCATTATTAATTTTTTTACAATATTTTACTATATTTTTACAATACTTTAGCTTTACTCTTTTACAAAGAGAACAAATAAAAGAACTTATTTTAAGCATCTGGTAACTATTTTTAGAAGACAAAAATATCCTATGAAAACATGCTGTGAAAATATCCTCCAGATATTGGGTAAAGCAGGTCAGTTTTGTTTTTTTTTTATTGGAGATGATAGCTATTTTTAGTTATTCTTACTGACTTTTTAAAACTATCTTCAAAAATGCCATTTTTTTTCAGTGAACAATAGAATCTCTCTTCTTATTGTCAAAAGCTTTTGGTCTCCAAACAATTGTAAACTTAATTTTCTGCTATCATAAGTAATGGATATTTTACTGAATGACTGCGTGGTGTTTAAAATCTGCACAGCTTTTGGAGTTGTAAAGACCTATATCCTGATCATTGGGTGAAAAATAAAATTTTTCAAGAGTTGAAATAATGCTTAAGTCTCTACAATGGACATTGACACATTTTTCTTAAGAGCTACAAAGTTTTACAATAAAACTTGGATTAATCTGCACAGTCCCACCGGGAAAGTATGTCTGTTTAGTTAAAAAAAAAAAAAAAAAAAAAAAAAAAAAAAAAAAAAAAAAAAAAAAGAGAGAGAGAGAGAGAGAATATATGACTTTTGGCAGAATCCTCTGTATGATTTCAATAGAAGGCTTTGAAGTATTATAGGTTCTTAACAAGGAAATGAAGATGCTCTTTATAAAGCAGTGGTAGGTGTTGCTTCATGCTGAGGGCAAGAGTGAATTGAGAACAAAAGAAAGCAGAGTAATTATTTTATTGAAAGATTTAATTGAGAAATAACCCACATAGCCTGTGAACAGCCTAAAGGGGAGATATCTCTCCTCTATCTCAATGAAGGTGTTTGCCACCTCAGCCAACAGAACTATCCAGAATGACAGTGAAACAGGACACTGAATAAATAACTAGCTAGTTAAGGTGACAATAAATCAGAAGCCACAGTTGTCATCTGGTGAACACCTCTGTCTTAGCAAAGTCCACAGGGAAAAGAGATAAGGAGAATGTGTAGGCAAGAGAAAAATGATGGAGGACTCAGGGTGGGCTGTTCTGTTTTCATAACCAGGTTGTCCTTGCAAGTCTCTAGTGTGAGTGCACTTCGGGCAGTCAGGGTTACCAGGCAGTTTGAGATTTGTGTCTGTGCCCTCCTCATCCTCTCGGCAGTCAGATGTTCACGCTGAGCTCAGGCACCCTGAGTAAGGCGCTGGGACGGGCAGAGAGTGCAGGGAGTGCTGATTTACCTGCGCCTGTCCTCCTCCACACCATCAGCCCTAGGCAGGGGAATGAGGGCTGCCCAAGTAATCCTGAAGACTGGAGATAGTGGCTGTAATCCCAGTGGTCAAGAGAGCAGCCAGGATTAAGCACTGTGCTTCCATTTAATTAATGACAAGTGGTATTTCGCTGTATTTTAGGGAAGCTGTCAGTTTGCTGCTGTGGAGTGAAACACTTTCTGGGGTACCAAGCCTAGTTACAAGGTTTACCTCCAGGTTTGGCTTCCTCCTGGAAATTTTACAGCCTCCAGCTGTCGTAAAGCACATTAAACAGGACCTCTAAAAGCAATTTAATTTTATTTATGATTATAAAAAAGGAGCCATACTTATAATGGGAAGTTTGAATTATTTAAAGATAGCAACAGGCAGTATGAACACAACTCCTGCCTACCGTTTCCCCTTCATGAAACAAGTAGTCGTTTTTCAGGGAATTAATATTCAGAGCAGGTCTAGTTCATCTTACCTGCTGGGTTCACTTTATTATATAATAAAATCAGATTTATTCTCATTTGGGTATTGAGTATATAGCCCTATAAGCATAAGCCATTTATAAACAGTTACTTTGCATGTAGCATAATGTAATGCCTACTCTCTTAGGTATTTCTGAGGAGTATCAAACATTACTTGCCAAAGGGCAGAGATAAAAGAAGTGTTTTGGATCTGAACATTGTGCCTGGAGCTGATCACTAGTTGTGCTGGTACCTTTCAGGTTCTTCAGTCTGGAAAAAAAATGTAAAAAGTTGTCTAGTAAGCTTCTGTATGGAATGTTTCTCAGTCTGGCAAATGTAACTCTCATTTTATACTTTACTTACAGAATGGTCTTATCATTGCCTGTTACCAAGGTTATGTGGATATCGTAATAGCCTTAGCACAATGCCCTCACCTCGATGTGAACTGGCAGGACAACGAAGGGAACACGGCTCTAATTACAGCTGCACAGGCAGGTAAGGCTCTCTGTATCATCCCTTACATGCAGGGTCTTGGGAGGAGTCTGCGTTTAGGGCTACTTTTTTTTTTGGATATTTTTCAAATCTGTGAAGGAAATTCCTCTGTGTAAGGTTTGTCATGATTTTCTTTGAACTAATTAATCTACAGTAGTATTTATCCAGTAGATTAAGGCAGAAAAAGCTATACATTTTTAGTAGACACCATTAATTATTTTAACTTAAAAATAAAGAAAATCTCATCCCAAGTGTGCACTATTATAGTGCTTTGTTCCTTTCAGCTGATTTTCCAAAGTTTGCTCTGGCAAGCAACAATTGAGCGCTATGGACGTGTAATGTGCTGCTTTAGTGCTTTTCTCCCATACTTGCTGCACCTACTCCAGAGGGTCTCCAGTAATTGATAACTGTAGGAAACATATCATCATTAAGAAATACCTTAGCTGCTAAAGCAGTCTTCATCCACTCCACAGTTAAAAAGCAAACAAAACCTCAGCAGGATTTAGTATTTGCCAATGATCCTTTTGTAACAGCTGATATCCACATCAGCCATGTTAAAATCCTGATGCAGGCTGGAGTGAGAGCAGGATTTAGCACAAGGTTTTCTTTTATCCCACCCAGCATGGTAATATGCAGTGAACAAGTGTAACACATCGTGTAGATGTAAGAGAAACTCCCAGGAGGGTTCCTTGTTTCCAGTGTTCAGATAGAAAACAATCCTTTGATTATTCCTGTTAAAACTGAAGGGCTGTGCTTTAATCTTTAAGGGAAACTTTAGTTTTCTCTAACAAGTGTTAACAAAGTGCTAAAGCATGTAAATCAGGAAAAAATTCTCCAAGAAAGGATGCCATCACTTTGTAGTCTAAAAGCTGTTCCAGGGGATGCCTAGCTCTGCATCTCTGGTTTCCTCTGCATCCTTTAAGTGCACTCTGCAAAGGCAGTCACTTTACAAGGAAATGCATAGCTGGTCTTTATCATGTCTGCTGACTGGTGAGGAGTCTGGGATGTTTGTGGGAGTTGGTGGGGCATAGTCCTCCCTCCCAGACACTGGCTGCCTGAAGGGAACAAATTTCCATCAGGGGAATTAATGGACAGTACAAGCCACTTCTAAAGATTGGAGCAGTTTGGTTTTCATGTTAATTTAGTAATAGTTACACTGGGCATTTCCAGGTAGTACCTAACCTTGCTTTGAGTTGTATCGAAAATTGAACTCTGCTAAAGTTCCTGCAAGATGGGTCTTGAATACTTGAAGAAAGAACTGTGACCACATTCATAGCAAAGTCATGAATATAATAACTTTCCAGAGAAGGTGAAAAAGTCTCCAAAACAATCTATTTTTATTTATCTGCCCTGTTATAAATGCAACGGCAAAAATCGGATTAACAAAGAAACAATTTATTAATAAAACGATCTCAATCACCGATAAAAAGAAAAAACCACAAAAGGATTCACAGCGCAGCGCCGGGTGGAAGAGAAGACCGCACTCTAAGGCACGGTTTTCCCAAATCCACACGGAGCAGGTCGTAACTCGGGGTTTTATAGGGGTTTTCATGTCCCGAGGCGGAACAGGTGCCCAGGATAGTCCAAATAGTCCAAATAATTTTCGGATGGGCTTCCCGGATTTGTCGGACTCTGCAGACCGTATTCCAGGAAGATCCTTTCACATGCAGATGGAGCTCGCCGGCCCATGTTTATTTCAATGTGTATTCCTCGGCGGAGAATTCTCTTTTTCATTCGGAGAGAAATTTCTCTGTCTGGGTGCAATGCCGATTCTTATATGGGTTGGCTAGCGTCTTTGTTTCTCGTAATGGTCCTTGTCCTGTTCTCTTTGTCCCAGGACTGAGGACCGTGGAAACCTGGCGGGGGAATAGTTTCTATGGACCATACCTTTTTATATTAACACCAATCTAACATATCTTGCTATATTCTTTTATCACGAATTTTTACCCAATGTCACATTTATCACATGCCCTAATATAAATTTAGACTAAAAAAGGTTTAACACTGCCTCCTTCTTGACCTTTATAACTCATGATAATGAGCTCAGAATTAATCCAGTGGGCTGACATTGACTTGACACACTCTGCCAGTACTTGCTATTGATCCCCAAATGGAACTGGAAATGACTGTAGTCAACAGAAGCTTATACAAACCTCCAACAACTTGGATGTTTTCCCCTGCCTGTGCTAATCCTGAGCTATAGTGTTTACACCAGTTATTTAATTAATTATCACAAGATACTGTTGCAGTGTTAATAGAGATTACTCTGAGGCTAACATTGCAACCAGAGGAGTTACAGTGCAAAAGATGCTGTTTAATTATTGCTGGATGTTAAGTAATAACACTAAGCAGTGGATTATAAAGATCCAAAAGCAAAGCTTATGCAAGCTTGCCTTTAGTAGAGAATTTATTTGTTGGGGGAGGGGTTAACTTTAGGCTGTGAAAGTAAGTAATCACATTTTTGCAAAATAAATTTTTCTGAGACTGCTGTTATTTATACCAAAACTATGGGTTTTCCTGTGGAAAGCCTAATAGCAAATCCACATTATTTCAGGTATTTGTAAGGTGGTATTTGAAGGTTTCAGAAAGCGCTGCCATTTTTGTTATGATCCACTGCCAGGTGGGCCGTCATGGATTGCCAGACCCCAAAGAGGAGCTGGATGTGAAAAAATGTGTGGTCCTGAGGAACTGCTCCTCAAGTTTCAGAGTCTGCATCGGTATTATGAGATATAGATATCAAAAGAGATGACAGAGAGGTCTCTTCACTTGTACTGTGGAGTTTAAAATCCACACTTGACTGTGCTGTTTCATGACTGCCCAGACATGATGATCAAATATGAGCATCAGCTTGAATTGAATAGGATTAAATCAAAGAGCAACTAGAGTCTCAGAAGATGACTGAATTCAGTTCCCCATATTGCTTTTGATAATTTGAGACTCTCATCCTCCAATAAAAGTATCTAGGGCTGAAGTTTTCTGCATGGGCTGGCCAGAGAATGGCAGGTTGGAAGAATCAGTGAAAAGCAGTACCATCTTAACAAGCTTATTAGTATAGAAAAGTAACCACGAAGTGGTCTGCTTTCACATTTGAAAATTGGTCTGTTCACCTGCTTTCTCAATATTTCCTGTTTCTTATGTCCCTTTTGGAAGACAGCTTGCCTTCCAGAACTGTAAGTGCATTGCAGTCTGCAGCAGGTGGTGCCCAGAAATGGGTGGTGATGCTATTGAAGCAGAAGCAAAATCATTTAACATCATTACAAGGACAAAGCAGAAAAAATGGGATATTGATACAAGCAAGTGATTGAAATAACAAGTGGAAAGAAAGGGAGAAAGGAAAGTGATTTAAAAAAAAGGAAAATAAGGAAAATTACTTATTTTTTCTCAGTTCTGCTGCTGATGGGGACATAGCTACATCAGTGTATAGTAAATGGCATGCCCTGGTGTTCAGAGGGACTTGTATTTGCTTACAAAGTATAGATGTTTTATGTTACGGCCACCAGTTTGGGGCAAGGCTATAGAGCTGGGACCACAGAATTGAAAGTTATCCCGCTTTCTATTTATTAAGAAAGACCAGAGAACACAAACACCTAAAACACTCAGAGGATAAAGTCTTCTTGGTGTCCTTGGTTCCATCCAGCTGGGAGAAGGCATTCTCTACCTGCAGGCCAAACACAAGGGTTTTGCAGGTACAATTCAGGAGTTAAGTGTTATTTGACAAAGGGTCTCCCTTCCTATGCAGCTTATCCTTCTGCCTGTGTTACACAGACTATTAGGTAATATTGTCATTATTATAGGCCTCTCCTTTGAGGCAGCAATTAAGTGAATTAAGCTATTACAGACATCTGTGCTGATCTCTAAATATGGCTTGCAGAGAGAAGAAGTGAACCCTTAGCATGCCAGTTCTGTAGGAAGTAGATCTGGCTTACAAACAGCAAGAGCCTGCTTTGAATTCAGTATCACCAAACAGGCTGAGCCCAGGCTCATTTATTTTAGAGCTGCATACTTTTCACAGCAGACCTTACATCACAGGAGGTTTGCCCAGTTTACAATTTAGGTACAGGCTGCTTGTTCACACAGACACAGGAGAACCAAAGCAAACTTCATGGCATTAAATCAAATGCGTATGACAAGGTTTGGACTAAAACTTGGCAGCTCTGAATTTTGCTTTGAATTTGGTATCTGTTGGAGCTCTGAAGCAAACCTCAGAATACAGAAGATCCTCCAGATTAAAACCGAAGTGGTTTTCAGGAATCTTTGAGACACAAAACTTCTGGGAATCACAAACTTCTTAATTTTCTTTCTCATTTTACTGCTGGTATTTTTTTTCTGTCTCATTTGAGGCCATTTCTAGTCCCCTGGAGAGCTTTGGTTAAGCAAGGTCTTTCAGGATTAATTCTTAGGATCACCTCAGATTTACAAAACATCTCTTACTGTAATTTTACTTTTGGCAAAGGAAAGAACATCTTTCGTGATGTAATAACTGCTGAAAAGTCTTCCATCTTATTATTTCTACTTGTTTCAGTCTTTTTCTTGTTCCTGTGGTCAAAAAGCAAGATTTCAACTGTTCCAAAACCTTCATGAAGACACATGTTCCATATCACTGAATCAGAGCACGTCCTGAAAAACAATTTGGGCACAAAGATTCTCGCAGTAGCAACTGATTCCCTGGTAGGATTTGATTTTACGCCATGGAATCAGTACAGCTGAAACTTCTGTATTGAGTAAGCAGGACCAGGTCACTTGATCCTGCCCCGAACCCAGTTCACTTTTGCTCTGTTTAGCTTGTTGAGGTTTGCTGAAACTTTGTATATCATTGTCATCAGACTGCACAAGGTACAGGGAGCTTTTTATTTGGTTTTCTCTGGCTCTGGAGTTGCTCATCTGATCTTCATTATCTCTACATCTGCTCAGGTTTCATGAGAGTCTCCAGTTATGCAGAAAGGTAACAGAGTCAAAAAAATTATAGGAGAGAAAGAGTAACACCTGCAACACAAATTAATTGGTAAAGACTTTCTTAACTTGCTTTTCAAAGCAAATGGAGGTCTATGTTGGTACAAAGGGGCTGCTGATGAAATCCACACCAGCTGTGACGCTGCAGACTTTTAAAATTGTCCTGTATGAATTATAATCTGCTTCAGTAACATTTCTAGATGAATTTGAATGGCATGCATTACAGAATAGTCATCTGGTCTGCAAAGCGAGATGAGAGAGTATTTTTACAGCTCCTACTAATTAAATTGTGATTGTTGCAGCTGCCTGACAGACGGCATTATTTTATAGAGCATCAAAGCATCATAAAGTGATTGACAAGTGAAGGGAAAACTGTTTTGAATGAGTCGTAATGGCACTAGCTATTCTTCTGATAGTCCAATTATAAAGATTTGATGTCTTAATTGGTCTTCCAACCATTTAGCCAGAGATGTGTTCAGCTCCTCAATATATCCTTGTAGACACCAGTTATCCTGGCATACAAGCCACATGAATGGCGACAACAGTTGCTTTGAGAAACAGAACTTAAATAATTTATTTTACTACCAAAACTGAACATCAATCCCATTTTCCAACTTCTGGAGAGTAGGCAAGTGGCTAAACACTGTCAGATGGAAAAAACAAAATGTGGGATCCTACACAAAATATTCCTTTCTCTTGTATCAGGCCTGGCATGGTTTGATGGCATTATTGGCTGGAACAACTATGTGCAGTCATCAATTTTAATGAAGCGCCATGATTATAAGGCTCAAATTTACCAGGGAAGGGAGAAAGCTGAACCTTTGCAATCAGTTGCTCCTGGTGATGGGCCTTCCTTCCATGAGCTGTAGAGATTCTCCCTGCAGTGCTACTCACTGGGTCGAGAAACCGGGGCCCCTTGCAACCTCAGAGTCACCATTTCTGATCTTCAATTATTTTCTTACCTTTGACTGACTTTTCAGAAAGGAGAGTAATTCTAGAGAAGATGGGAACCCAGATTTTCCACCTTCTATCCCAATATTCTGGCCGCAAGTCAGGGCCACTTAACCCTAAGGTTGATGACTGCAATGAGTGGAAGAGGACACAAGGAAAAGAGATCTTATTAATTATCTGCATTTTCCAGTTATCAGACCTGCAGGAGTAAATTTCTGGTTTATCCTTGAGACAGCACCGGCATTGTGTGACATTTTCTCTGCTTTTTTGTTTCTTTAAAGGGCACATAACCATTACAAACTATCTGTTGAACTATTTTCCTGGGCTTGATATTGAGAAGAGGAATGCGTTTGGCTTCACAGCACTGATGAAATCTGCGATGCAGGGCCGAACAGAATGTGTGAAAGCCTTGATGATGGCAGGTATGCAGAGGGCTTTTTTTCTTCTTTGTCACCATCTAACAACTACCAAGATAAAAACTGGCTTTTGGGGATGTTTGCTTTGAGTACTGTGGTACAGCCTTCCCTGGAAATGGGTACAGCTTTGAAATAAGCCATAGTCAAGGCAGTGAAGGCATGTATTGCAGGAGCACTCAGTTTGCTTGTACAAACTCACCCAGGAGCTCCCCTGGAGCTCTGAGAATGAGATTGATTGTCTCCAGGAGAGTCTGGGGAGCAGGATCATCAAAATTTGTAGAACAGTTAAATAAAATCCATGACACAGGTGAGAAAGACACGCAGGTCACTTGCAGCCGTCTCTTTGTGTGACAGACAGTGCAAGGGTGGGACCACAGCCAGACCTCCATTTCTGCCTTGAACTGTGGTGGTGACTGGAAAGCTCTGGGGGCTCCAGCTTCTGTCATCAGTATTGGATGTAGAGGCCACATCCCTCCAGGGAACACTGGTGGGAAATTTGGTGACTTACGTTTTTTTGTTAATGCCTCTACAACTCTGAATTTGGTCTCCAGGTTTATGGGCCACAGGACACCAGGTCTGTGGCTGCTGCAAAGAGGGAGCTGTGGCACAGGGAGTGATCAGGTCTCTCTCTGCCCACCTGTTTCTCGTCATGTCTGAGAACAGGAATTATGATTCTTGCTCTTGGCTCTTGTCTGCTGTTGAAAAAACAGCAGTATTGCATTGAAGGTGAAGGGGAGAGGAGAATCTCCTGGAGAGGAGAATCAGAAGGCGCCTTGAGGGGCAACAGCCTCTACAAGAGCAGTCCTAACATATAGCATCTTTCAGCCACAATATTGTATGGGGTTTTTTTAATGAAGTAATTGTTATATGAACCGTTAAATAATAATTAAATAACTAGTTTATATTAGTATATATTCTTGTTTTTCAATTGCAAATATACGACACAAATTAAATATTGTGGAAATAATAACAAATGGTGTGACTATTGTTACTGTCTAGATCAAGAGTCCTACAGGTCCATTTCATTGAGAGAGATCTTGAATAAGGGTTTAATTTCAGTGATTTTGCTGTCACAAGAGTCTAACCCCTCATAATCAGTGTATTTTAAGTTGCATGATTTTATAAAGCATAGTGATATTACTATCCTTCATTTCATAACATCCAGTTTCTAGACATTGACATGACACAGAAGACATGATGTGGTAACTGGTGTGTTATTTTCTGCTAGGTTCTGTAGCCTCTTACTCTGGAACAAAGGCTTAGGAATAGGATCATTCATTTTAAATTTTTATGACAAAAAATTATGAAACTACTGTCAGAGCTCGAACACTGCCAGAAACAGATGCACTTTCTGGACTCACACATATTCATGCAGATGCTAGTTCAGAATGCTCCAGTGAGTGTAATAAATCATAATTTAAAATGAAACTTCAATTCTATGATCTTCTGACTTGTCAAATTGGCCTTATGGTGTCATGACCTATTATTATCACTAGAGATCTGAGAGAAGCTTGTTCTTTCTGTTTGGGTCACTAGAAGCTGAAGTCTTAAACCTTTCAGCTATGTAAATAACTCAGTACTTGTTATTCTGATTCTTATACTAAAAGTATCATTATCAAAGCTCACTGCTGTGGTTGCTGCCTCTGGCCTCTGAATAGCCACTTCATCTTTCTGTGATTCATAAGAAAAGAGAATACTGAAGAGAACAAATCTTTAAGTAGACAGAAAATGGCTTTTTTAGCCTCCCTCTTGAGTTTGCCTACAGAAAGTTTTATCAGCCTGGTGTTGCATCAGAGATAGTGAGGATACCAAAGATGACCCACCAACTAAAGATCTGAGTTAATATACTTTTGATTTTCTAAATTGCAGTTTCAGTGAGTACTTTGTATTTCCTCACTGATTTGATTTTCAGCTCAAAATACGGGCCAAAAGGGAAGTGTGGTAAATTGCCTGCACCCATTTTAATATTAATATCTAAGTATTGATATTTTAATATTAATATCTAAGTATTTTTTAGCATTGCATAGTCTGGTGAAAAGGAGGGAGGGAAGGAGGGAAATGATCATTCAGAATGGATTTAGAAGTAGTTTATGACTTAAGGGACACGGAGTGGGTACTGACTAAGAAGTACTAATGAGCTGAAGAAAGTAGACAAGTTATTAAAAGATCTGGTGAAAAAAATCAGTTTCACAAATAAAATAGCAAAATTCACTATTAAAATGCAAAAATTCGTGGAAAGAGGGGAACCACCCATAATCAGCTGTGGGTCTGCTTGCACAGCTACAAAGCAGTTGTGTGTGGTTAGAAAAGAGTTACAGCCAGGAGGTTTTTAAACGCAGTATCTGTTCAATGGCTTGGGTAAGACCTCTGCTGATGTCCAGCTACTTATGGCAATGCAGCAGGTCAGCAAAGCAAAATAACTCACCTTCCTAGCTGCCTTAGCAAGGATTCAGCACAGTCAGATGGTGAAAGAGGTAACAGCAATGTGTGACAGATGGTCGGAGCTGGATTGCCAAAGTGACTGCTCTTTCTGAAATTTGAGTTCGTGGAGGGGGGCCAAGGTCAATCACTACAAGATTAGGGCACTCTGAGACACTTGGCCATAATGTTGCTGTTTCAGAGGGGCTCTTTGGAACATGTGAATGTGCTGTTGGTGAGCGCACAGCGGGTGCAGGGGGCCCGGTCTCCCATGGGCAGTTTGTCAGGGGCTGCTGCCAGCGAGCATCAGGAGAGCCGCCAGAAAGGCTGGTTGTTATTCACGTGTCAAGCCCTGCTGTGATCACCACTCTAAACTCAGGGCTGCTCTAGTAACGCTGGATCTGGAGACTGGGCTTTAAACACCACCCATGAAACGGGCTGGTGACAGATGCCTGAGCCTCCTCAGCCCCTGTCTTTAAATCCAAGATGCCAGTTCTGCATCTCAAAAGGACGTGAAGCCTTAATAAAATAGGATATTTACATCCTAAAGGAGCGTGTGTATTCAAATTAATGGTGACGAAAATGATCTTTGGGGAAACTTCTAGGAAAAGCAAGGCAAATGGCAAGTACAGCACTCCTGAAAGAAAACTTGTAGGTTATAGTTATGCTGAAATGACAATTCGTTCAATAAGTCTGCTATCACATTTACAAAGGGACATGGCTACTCATGTATATTCCAGATAAGGCATTCTGCTGAATGACAAGTTTGTTCAGGAATGTCTCCTGATTTGTGCAAAAAATCAATAAAACTATGGTAAATCATGATATTGAAGAGATTTTGTGATACAAGGTACAAAGTCAGCATCGATTTCTGTTGAAAGGTTGGGACTTCAATACTCTGTAGTATTGTTTTCTGAGATAGAATTTCCAAAACACCTGGGGACCCATCTGTCAGAAAGAATGGGCTTCTCCTCAAAGGGAGGTGAGCCAAGGGTGACAGCGAGGCCTCAGCACCAGCCTCATCAACAAAGGTGCTCCTTTAAGGAACGTGGCAGGGCTGGTGACAATAACCTGGATCAGGCAGCACTGCAGTCATTGCCAGGCAAGTCAATCATGACAAGGGCAACTTCATTGAGACAAGGTAGGTCTGAGGTCAAACAAGAAATTAAGTCTGTGGGTCAGGGTCCAGACCAGCAGGGCACAGGACCAGAGCTGACTGCAGACCCCAGGCAAAGGTGGGGAGCCCCCAGTGAGCACTTTCTCACTCTGTTCTTTTTGAACTACTCTGCTCCAAATTCTCACAGCTGCATCATGGAATGACTTTTTCTTGAAGATAATGGTAAGCAGCTGTCTATACCTCTTGTTTGTTTACAAGCTGAGAATTAAATTTTGTATTTGAAAACAATTCCTTTAGCTGCTGTTCTTCCTGTATTAATTCCTTGCCTGTTACGGGTACACAGAGGAAACAATTTCCACATAATTTGCCACAGTCACAGTCAGCTCTTTTTGGAAGGAGTTCAGACTCAGGCAAGTGTTAAGAAAGGACCAGGGAAAGAAGCAAGCCTGAGATGAGAGAGATTTGAAGATAGGAAGTTCAGGTAGGGAGGTTCAAGGACAGGTTAATGAAGCAGGAGGGCATGTGTTGATATGCCTTTTTCCCTCCCCTCACTGATTTACATGTAATTTCTGCAGTCATGAACTTCATCAAACCCTTCTGCCTCTGAGATCTTGCAATCCTTACTTTAAATCCATAGGTTATGAACTCTGTGATTTGATTGACTCTTCCTTTCTTTGGCTCCTTTCTACCTTCCTCTCCAGGGCCCATGCTTGACTCCCTGCAGTGCCCTGGTGCTCTCTCTCTGAGTGGTCCTTTCTACAAATTTCACTTAAATTACAACTTAAACTGTGATCAGCAATTTTGCTTAGGGTATCTCCTTCCACGTCCATTCTTGATCTGTGTCTCAGGCATCCTCTCTTTAGAGATTTTCTCAGAGACTTAGGAATTAACCTAATAGACTTAAAGTTGAGGTGTTTATCACTGTCCTCATGCTCTCTTTTTGCCTTTATTTTCCTGTAATGATAAAACACCCTTTGTTGGAAAGGTTATACTGAACCCAACCACAAACTGGTTCATGGTTGCTTTTCCTTTTATCAAGTCCTCCTTATTCTAGTTTGAAGTGCTGTCTCCAAGGTAATCCATCCAGAAAAAAATTATCATGGTGTTCTCTGGTCTTTTCCTCAGATCTCTGGACATCTCCTTCTTGCAAAGCAATGGGACAGACTGTCACTTTTGTGACAGGATCTGTGTTGGTCAGTTTTGTGCTGGCTGAAAATGGTCCTTCATCTGGTAAAGAAGCTCTTCAATAAATCAAAAGTTCTTTGTATGCCAGCTTTAAAAACTTTGAAGAAACCCAGAAATTATCTGCAGGGCCAGAGATATGAGTAAACCATGACTGAATGTTGCAGAGCTCAGTATGTTGAAGGCAGCTGGGCAAAGTTCCAGTGCCTGTCCCAGGGAACGTGGTGCAGATTTGCTGAACAGTCTGCAGACTGGAGTGTGCAAAGCTCCCTCTGAGATCAGTCAAAGTTCAAAGGCAGAATATAAACCAAAGGATTTTCAGCTTAAGAACCTGTCTGCCTGACACCAGAGAGTATTTCCTCATCCTCCTATTGATTTCATTCATTCACCTTCATACCCATGTACTGTAAAACATCAAGATGTGTGTGCCCAGGTGGTGTGCCCAGGATCACTTGGATGCAAAGCACAGGATATGGTGCCAATTGTCAAGTCCTTGACACGTCTCTGAGATTCTTTTAATTGGTGCCATCAAGCCAGTTTTTGGACAGGTCTTTTGTGTCCTTTAGCATTCACCAGCTGTAATCTGCTGGGTATTTGTAACAGTGTCCTTCTAACTTCAGCTTCCAAAAGCACTTGCTGCTGCTCATTGTTCTGCAGCAATTCTTCCACAGGTGCACTTTGAATTCAGCTTCCAGTGTCCTTCACAGAGGTCTTCTCTGTGAGCAGGACTGGGCACATGCCACCCTCATTAAGAAATGCCCACAGCCCTACCCTAATATTATGGGAGGACTTCCCTGCAATTTTCTGGTTGCCAAGGAATATGGATACAGTACTAAAGAAGTTGTAAAGGATACCATAAGGCAGAGTAGAATGCCTGCTTCTCCTGTCACTCTTGTTTCCTGTCTTTGAGCATCCAAGTTCCCTGGAGGAGAATAGTGAAAACAAAAAAGTGAAGAACACTGTTGAAAAAAAAGAGTGAAGAGCAAGGTCAAAAGCCTATGTGTGGGGTCTTATAGGAAGATGGAGAGATCAAAAGGATTGCAAAGATGGAAAAGGATGCAGAAATATATGAAAAAAATAAAGAAAAGAATGGTAATGGGGACAGATGTCAGAATTGGAGAGATAAGGATCATACACTGGGAATAGGAGGAGGATAGGTCACTCGAAATAATTTCCTACCAGGACATAACACTTTAAATGTCTAAGCCACTGCTGTGTAGCCTGTATCCCAGCTGCCTCTTATGGCTGGTCCACTTGGCAATAACAGAGTGTTTTGGCTAACAATTACTTCATTTCCTTAGGGCTAGTAATCTCAGGTAAATGAAAACAGCTGTTCTGGGCTCAAACTGAAGGTCTGTCTCACCCATTATCTACTCTTTGACATTTATGGAAACTTTCCTTATATTTGATCACCCTTCTTACCAACTTCTCACCATTTCCTAATTCTACTGGGTCCTTTCAGACATAAGAGAGCATGAATTGCACATTTGTTATTGTCTCTATTTCTGCTTTTATACTTCCTATTTTTTCCATTGTTAATGCTTTCAAAGACATTAATTACATTTTATTTGCTATTTTTTTCCCTAGAGAGCAGAGAGTGGATATTTTCATGGAATTTATGATCATTAGCCTAAGACCTTTCTTCCAAGTGGAAGTAACCAGTACAAAGTCCACTATTCTATATGGAGAAGGATTTCTGTGTAGAGAATTGTTTCTTTCCGTATCTGTAACTCTTTTCTTGTGAGCTCAAGTTATGGATATTAAAATGGCAGTCAAGATTAAATACCGGTGAAATTCATTATTTCATTATTTGTAATTTTAAGAGAATTTCATATATGCAGTCTTAATGTCTTTTACCTTGTGTTAAATAAATAAGGAGTTCATAAAGTCGAGAACCAGATCTGTCCTTATTGCATGTTCGTTTTGACACAAATATTATTGTGTATTTTATGTGACATTTTCTTGCAGGGATCTGTCTGACTCACCTCTGATCACAGCAACAGGAATGTGGGTGGTTTAATTAATTAACACTAATTGTTTTTCTTTTTCTTTTGAGGGGCAAACGTTCATGCAACTGACCCAAGCCGTGGACTGACTTCATGGGAATGGGCTTGTTTCACAGGAAGATCAGAGTCTGCCTTTGTCATGCAGAAGCTGATGGACAGGCCGTGCCCAGAACAGTTTTCTGATCAATATAAACCAGAATGGCCAAAAATGAAGGAACTTCTTGCCAAGGCTGCAGAGCCAAAAAGCTGTTTGCAGAAGATTTCTGAATGCGTGAGGGCGGCTGTCTCGTTCCGGTCTTTCTATGGCCCGGAAGAGGACGGCGTCCTTGACCACATGGTGAAGGTGACAACAGGCTTGGGAAGTCCTTTCATTGCTCTGGGGTGCCGAACTGTGTGCCCAGGCAGCCCACCTTGTGTGGGGAAACGCAGACTGGCTGTGCAGGAAATCCTTAGGAAGCAGAGAGCAGAGGAGATCCGATCTCAAGACAAAGATCACGTTAGCAACTACGAGAAGCTCTTTCAGAACTCCAAAGTCACGGTGATCCCCAAGAAGAAGGAGCGTCGAGCCAGCCTGCAGCCCATCAGCATGGCTGTGTCCCAGGTGAGCACAGTAGCCACGAGGAAAGCCAGCCTCCTGCCACTCCACCTGCTTCGGCGGAGCAGCGTCCGGCCGGGATTTGTCATCCCCAAAGTCCGTGTCAGCAAGGCTCCCCCACCCACCTTCCAGCCAGAAAAGGCGAGAAGGAGGAGCAGTGCAAAGGATGACCCCTATCTGCAGATTCCCAAATGGAGATACAAGGAGCTGAAAGAGGAGCGGAGGAAGGCAGAGGAGCAGGAGAAGAACAGAGCAGCAGAGGCTCAAAAGCCAAAGCAGGTGTCTCCTGCCCAGAGCAGGACCTGATTTAAGGGCAGTTGCTGAGAATGTTCTTGAGCTGCTAGTCTTGTTATCTCAGGAAGATAACAGGCTGAATGCCTTCGTGCATGCCCACTGCTCATGGAGCTGGAATGCTGAGTCTTGGCCATTAAGGAGCAGAAATACATCAAGGGCTCTGCCACAGCTTGTCTGGTGGTGGAGCAGGAAGGTGTTTTGAGCTGGAAGACTTGCTGGGTTGACCAGTCTAAGTGGTGCAGTCCTCTTGTGGATTCCTGTTTTTCCAGCTCCTGGTAAATGACTGTGAAACAGCTTGAAAAACGTGTTTGAAAGGATCGTATTTTGTGTTTGTTCATTTTGTAATGGACGAAATTAAGGAGTTGTGTTTTTGACACTAGACATTCCTCCCTTTCCTTCCTTAGGTAGACATATTGCAAAGGTTTATAGTAATAATTAAAAGTTTAACATTTACCACAGCGTTGGTTGGCAGTGAAATTCCAGGTCTACAATTGTTTTGGATATACTAAGCACTTTATTTCTATTCTGGTTAACAAATTTTAAGTACCGATATTAAAGCCTACAGGTCTATACAGTCTGTATGGATGCAGTTCTTAATGCTATTGTTTGGTCTGTTGAATCTAAAAAGGGCTTATTATGAAATACCTCTACAGTTGAGGTATTCATGTCTTCTGCAAGTATAAATCAAGTGCAGGGACTGATTTCTTTGAAGAAACTCAGAAGATAAGACAATTTTTGATTGCCACCATCACCTAAGATTTGCCTCCCCACTAGATTTCCCTTTACCCATTATGTGTTGTCTCCTCTTTAGTCTCAGGGAATTTTTTGTCATTGCTTTTAACTGTGAAATAAGGGAGATGCTGAAGCAGAGTGGATATTTTTTAGGTTGATATTTAAGTTCCTTTTTAAAAAACTCACCAGGTTTATTGTGAGCCTTTCCAGAATATAGCCAGGACAAGAATATTATGCAGCTTTCAGAGGTTCAAGCAACATTCCCAGGTGTCAAGTGCAGCTACACGCTGTGAATACCCAGTGAGAGGTGCAGTACCAGGCAGCTCAGCCACTGATGTGGCCAGATGTCACTGTAAGCTTTGGTATGACACCTCTGGGTGCCCAAAGATGGCAGTACCTCACCCCTCTCTCTCTACACTGGGAGAAAACCTTCCCTACTATGGAAGTGCATTTCCAAGTGACAGTTCCCACGGGTTTTTGCTGCAGGTTTTTGTGCTCCACATTAAGGGATCCTCTGGCTGTACCAGCAGTCAGCCTGAACAGCAAGCCAAGCCCTGGCAAATTCTGGCAAGGAAGGGCTGTAAACCTGCTGCTTGCTGAAGAAAGACCACGCTCATAGAAGTAGAGGTCTAATGCAAACAGCATAGAGCACATGTTTAGGGTAAGGTTTTGCTCAGGCTTTGCACACATTTGAACTGAAATGTGCTGCAGTGTGTCCTCCTGAAGGTGTTGCTGCACTGGAGCCCAGGCAGACTCCAGCTGCTGCTGCTGTTACCAGTTTCTCCTCTCAGTTAAAGACAGGGAAAACTTTTCCATCCTTTAGTCCCACAGCACAAAGGATGGCTACAGTCTCACTGAATTTGTAATGAAACTGTGCATGTCATAGGAGAAATAAATTCAGTTGATTGAAAACTAGTGCCCAGATCAGCACTGCCATTTCCTGTCTGTGGCGTCTGACAGAGGTTAGGACAGATGTGGGAAATAAGAATTTTTCCATGCAGCCTGTTCTTTGTACTTCTGTGCTGGCCAGATTGCATTGCCATGTAGCCTCCTAGGTCAGAGCTGGAAGAATTTACACCTGCCAATACACCTGTCCAGTCCTGGGAGCATGAAGAGCATTTTAATCCGCAAGTGCATCAATGATGTGCAATTCATAGGCACCAGTTTTGTAATGGCCTTGGGGTGACCAGAATACAAGCTGAACTCATTTCTTTGGAAAGCAGGAAGACAATATTTTGGCTGTCTGTGGCAAAGGTTTCAGGATAGATTTCAAATTGGTACATTGGATAGAATGGTTTAACTGTTAATTTTTGTTTACTACCAACCCAGAGTTTTGAAGATTTAGCACTCAGATTTGGTTCTGAAAAGCAACTTGTGCTGCAGCTGAGCACTTGAATTTGCACTTTCAGTACCACCTGCAAGAGACCGACAATTGACAGGTGCTCTCAGGGATTAACGTACAGTATGTTAGAATTAGGGGCTGGAAATTAAGCCTATTTTCTATTCCTTTGTACTTTACTGTGTTTATGTGCATAAATGTGATATTTCCATTAAAAGAGGCACAATCTGTTAAACTTATTTGGCACCCTCATTCTTCATAGGGGTTTGGGAATGCTGCCTTTCACTTTCCAGTGGATCTGAAAGCCCATTCACTTTCACCAAAGGACTCATCAGCATCACCTGAAAGCAGTTTGGTTTCCCTGGAAGGAGTGATTGTGGATTAACTTCCACTCCTTGCGATTTTTTCCCTAGGAGTTAAGGAAAACTGTAACTTTTGTTTCCCATCAGGTTTTTGCTGGTCATCTTGCTGGAGAGAGAAGTCATTGCTTTGCTGGCCTGTGTCCGTGTTGCTCTGCTGGAAGCAGGTGGTCTCCCAGTATCCTTGCAGAGAGTGTGACTCCATTTGGGGCGTCTGTATAAAGCTTTGCTCTTGCTAGTTTTGGCAGTGCAGGCCACAGGTCCCTGTGTCCTCATTGCCTTCCTCCCCCTGCTGCCCCACTGTTCCCAGCTATCTTCCCCTCTTCATCATTGTCCTCACTCTAAAGGCTGCACCCCTCCTTGCTGTTTATCTTACCTGTGTGAAGGTTGTTTTGGGCAAAGCTCCCACAAAACACTTCCTGAAACCTGTGGCAAATCACTGTGGAGGAGGAGGCACCCTGGTTTGCTTTCAGCCATCTGGCCCCTTGAGCTGTTGCTGCCATGGAGGACTTGATTTCTGTTGGATTTCAGCACAAATAGAGTGGTTTGATCTGTGTTTTGTTGTGGATATTTTTTTTCCCCAAGAGATCCATAACTATGAAATCCCAGGCAATACTGGCAGCACTTCAGGTTGCTCCCAGTCACTCAAGCAGTGCAGTTTACCTCCTAAAAAAGAGCAAGCAAACCCTTGGCAATACCTCCTGGCAGCTGAAGCCCCTGAGGGAAGGCAAAGGTGCTGCTGCAGGAAGACACTCCTCAGAGGGAAAAGGGACATTATTTAATTCCTAGGGCAGAGGTGGGTTTTCTACCTGCCTTCAGTGCCAGGCTGTAGTGTGGCATATGAGAAGAAGAATGCTCTGGAGTGCTGTAACTGGAGCAGGGGCTGTGTCTGCCATCACAGCCATTCCTTGTCTCAGTACCCTGGGAACATCTCATCACAATGCTCCCAGAAAGCTCCCAGCCTCATAGGCCAACCTAGATCTGCAGTAACTGTATTTATTAATAGGATTTAACAACAGTGACAGTGGAAGGTGAAAGTCCAACTGCTTCCCAACATTCTCTAAAATTATATTGTGCTCTCATCTCTGGTGAGGAAGAGCTCCAGCATGGGGGTTCCCAGTAGCCTTCCTCCTGGAAGGCACCATCTTCCCCATCACCCAATACCAGCCATTGTGCTGGGCATCATCCAAGTAAGGAAAAACCCCAAAAAGTATTCATAGATGCCTTCAAAGGTATCACAGGCTGTCCCAGTATTAGAAATGAAGCCTGGGAAATGAGAAGGCCAAGTCATCTTATTCTGGAGAACAGGAATTTTCTTCCATTTGATGAATTCCTATGTACAGCTAAATATAGTATTTATAGAAAAACTTCGTGAACTCTGGACCCTTTTTGCTTTGGCTGCAGAGCTGCTGACCACTGAAAAGTATAAATTATATCAGACAAATCCATGCTGAGACTGAGATGTGCTTTATAAATGCTAAATATGATAAATAAGGATATCCCAGACTTGGAAAACTGTGTGCTCCAAATCAGTTCTCCACTTATATAAACACTTATATAATTAATTTATTTTAATTATACATTTTACACTTAACCATGTCTATAAAACTACCTACAGGTAAGACGGGCACGCATAAACATCATTCATATATAAAGTAACAATGAGATACATATATAAAACATATATATATATAGATAATGTTTTAAAAATTAACATATATTATTAACATGTATACATATAAAAAGCCTCTTACCTCCTAGTGATAATGTGGAGCAAATATATATGTTAATGATGACCGACCGTCTCTTAAAAAGCCAGTATTAAATAATTGTTCTATAAGAGGAACAAATCATTCAGGGCATATCACAGAGGCTACAAAGGGAAAACAGACCAGCTGCCTTTTCACTGAACACTATGGAGCACTTGCATGGGAAGAGGCAGGGGATTACGTGAAAACTGTACTTCATTGGATTAATTAAAATTATTATGCACATTAATTTTGCCTAGTCAGGTTTAAATTTGCCACTTCTCTTGGCACATTTGAATTTACAATGGTTGCAGCATGCTTTTATACCTATAAAACTGTACACAGGTTTGTGGATAATTAGTGGGCCAAATGCTGCTGTTTCAGTTGTCTCTCAGGGAAACAGAAGAGGTTGGGAAAATGGGTTCAGGTGGTTCATTTTTCCTTTCCCATTGTAGCAGCTTCCCACATAAATGACAGTTTGCCTCTTTGCCCAAGCCCTTCCTCCCAAACAGATAGAAAATGAACAGAAACCCTCCAGAGGCAGATGTGCAAAATCTGTGCTCACAGGTGCCATCCTGGATGTATTCAGTGGTTTCTCACTAGGCACTGATGGAGCAGTGAGCTCCTGTAAATGTGGATCAGGAAAGGGGCACAGGAACTGCTGGAACATCTCTGCTCCATGTGTGTGCACGTGGATGTGCGTGCCAATGGGATTTTTACTCTTGGTGCCATAGTAACTGAAGTCAGCTCAGAGTGGTGTTAACCACCAAAGGCGCTTCCTGAGTCTCTGTGCACAGCTTTCTGCTGACAAAGGTGATAAAATATTTACTTTCACACCACATGCAGCAGCAGGGAGTTAAGGTTTCCTTGTGTTTGCTGCCACTATACTGAAGGCAGCTTTTTGCAGAAGCCAGTAGTGTGGGGGTGTTCTGCATTTTTGTGTGAGACCGTTAATGGGATACAAATCAATAAGTAAATGGGGAATTTAAGTAATAGGCCCACTAAAAGTTCTGTTCCAAATGAAGGTGAAGTAGTGTTTCAAAGGAATATACAAACATGGTTGTACTGAAAGCAGACGTGCTGTACTATCAGCTTGGCTGCTTTCCCAGGGAAGTGTAGTGCAATAGTCGTCATGCAGCATTTACCCAACTTCTGTGCAAGGGAAACGTGGTCTTTGACCGTCTAGTATCCTTTTCAAAAAGCTGCAGTTGCAGCCTCCTGAAGCGTATTCATATGAGTGAAATAAAACATTTGTTTGGTGAGCAATAGAACTGAAGAGACCAGCCATATTAAACTCATTTTTCTTTGTTTTGGTCTCAAGAATCTTTTTAGTGAACAGAAATTCCACTAACATGTTCATAAAAATGTATTTTGTGGGCGTTTTACATGATCAGTTTCTCACTCGTGGCTTTTGAAACATGTGGGGTTTATTCTTCACATGATTGACTGCATTGTCCTTTTTTTTATGTTCAGAGGCACGATGAGCAGGGTTTGCCTGTTGTTTCCCAGCTCTTCTCAAGAGCCTTTTTAGGTTTCTGAAGGGTTTGCAGCCCTCATGAGAATCTGCACCTGCTCTTTGCTAGGAGAAACTCTCAGGTGCCACAGGCTGAGCCACAAGAACCTGGTGTTGCTGTGTGATGTCTCGGTCATCGTGACTGATGGGCACTGCTTCTGATTGTACACCCAAACTGCATCCTCCACATTCTGGGGTAAGCCCTTGCCCAGAAATTTCCCACTTCTGAGCCTCAAATACTCTCAATTGTCTCAGGATTTGCATGACTGACTAGGATACTGTACTCAAAGAAAGCCAAGGAAAAAGTGCTGCGTATCAGCTGTCCAAAGAAGAGATAGCCAGGTACCATGACGAGGTCTGGTCTGTATTTAAAAACAACACCAAAACACCCCAATTGAGCTGTTTTAACTGAAAAGTTAAGCTGAACTAATTCCACAGACTCTCTTGGGTTGGTTTTAATCAGGCGGATATTCACTTGACTTAACCAATCAGAACCAGTTTGTGGTTAAAGAGACATAAATCATTCATCCTGGAATCAGTTTGCATGCAGAGAGCTGTGGCAGCTCAGGTGTGCTGTTTCCAGCAAAGAGGGCTGCCCTGCCACATCCTTGACCTGGGGGAAGGCTCTGACCTGGGCTCTCTGTCCACCCGTGCTGGTTTCCTTGCAGCTCCGGTTTTTCCAGGCAGGTAGTTGTTGCCCCATCGTTGACGAGCTCTCCCACACACAGCAGTCAATGGCGTCTCCGGGAGCCGCTCAGTGCCTCTTGCTCACCTTCGGCTAATTACCAGTGTCACTTTCATTAACACGGCTCACAGCTGCCAGGGATCCTCCCTTCACACCATCCTCAGCCGCACGCTCCAGCTTTGCTCTGTCATTGGGATTTGGGAAAATCTAAACCCCCTACACATGCAGAGCTGGGTAAGAGCTGCATTGTCACCATCCTCCACAGAGAACTGCACTTTCCATCAAGTAAAACACTGGCTTAATCTTTAATTCAACACTGTCTTTTGAGGATCACAGCCCCTGCGCAGGAACAAAGTGAGTCTGACAACAGTCAGAGGCAGAAGATGAAATATTAATCTGTGCTTTCGTGACATCCAGGCTGGATTAGAGTAATTCCCTGTCTGCAGGTCTCCCAAGGCCACCTCCTACAAAACACGGTTTGTACAGAAGTCAGCTATGGGATTTAACCACTGCAGACAAACAGCCCACCTCTCAGACTCTAAACCTGGGGCTTGTCTGGAGACCTCTGTTCCTTCTTTATCTCCAGGTATGCTCTTCAATTGCCAGGTGCAAATCACGTTCATAACTGTAGCTATTTTTAGTCACTGGAAAAAAATCCAGTTTCAAGACTCATCAAATTAAACAAAAAGGATAAAAGCTATAAACATGGTAGGAATATGCTACAAATATGATAAACTATGGTTCTGGCTCTTTTTCTCCTAAGCCCATCATCCCAGGACACATGTTAGAGGGTCACTCCTTTTAGGGCATTGAATGGCATTTCCTCAAGGCAAGAATTAGTTAAATTGGAAAAGCAATAAAATGAGGGCATTGTGAAGAGTCGAGTATTGTACTCCAGTCAGCTCAGATCTGACCAAAGTAAAAGCATGTGAGGTGGAATGAGAGAAATAAATCCACCACCACAAAGGGGTATAGCTGAAGAAAAAACTGAAGGAAGAAAACAAATTAAAGCCAAGCTCAACATCTGGGTATTTCCAGAAACTTCAAAGATGCAGCTGTTCCTGTTTTGGCATGTGTTGGATCAAGTGCAGGGCTTGTTCCAGTCAGCCTTGCTTATGTCCTGTGTGCCTCAGTTTACCTCTCAATTGAAGAGAAATATTTTCCTCAATCCCAAGTTAATTAATAAGGTCAGCTCTTGGTTATCAGGTAATGAGAGAAAAGGATGGATGGGAAGATCCATAGAAACAAAACCACATAATTAAAACTATGTCAGTCAAGCAAACAGAGAACATGTCATCTCTTGGCTGTGGAAAACCACGCAAAGTTCTTGACAGATGGCAGAGGCAGCCCCTAGGACAGCAGGGGCCAGAGTGTGGCAATCCCAGTGGCAGTCTTCAGATGTCAGGTGGTGGTGAAACCAGACACATCCATCCAGGACACAGATCATCTGCTGCTCATGGCTGGAGAGGGGCTGAGCCCACACAGCTTCTGAAGACAAAGAAAAGCAAGAATGCTCATGCATTCCCTACCGTACAGACATATAGCATTAAAGGCATCCTCCCTCAAAACACGTTAAAAAAAAGTATACTTCCTTCTGACTAACAGGAAGCTTACAGTGTCCTTGGCCTGTTTTTCTCACCAAGTGATTTCCTTACATAAATGAGTATTTGCTGTATAGAAAAAAGTGCATGGAAAGCTTAGCCTAAAATGCAAGCCTAAGAAAGTTTTGCATCATACACCACTATCATGCCCTACTTTTCTGAAGAGTTCCAGCTTTTGAAGATTCCAGAGGACTATTTAGGAGATTTATGAAGTTATGAAAGCAAAAGTCAGGTCCATGCAGTTTAAATGCCATTAAATCCCTGTGTTGCCACTTCCCATTATTTGGGTTCTTCTGAAAACCTTGTGCCAGCTGAGAAGAGACATTTGAGAATTACACTTAGAAGGAATTTAAATGAACCCAGGACAGGAAAAAAGAGGGAGAGGCAGCAGCAGCAATGCAGCAGCAGCACTAAGTCAAACAAAGCCATGACCTAACTTAACAGTGATCATCCCTACCCAATTATTTAAAAATCACAGTAACATACATACATGAATATTACTATAGAATTGTGGGTTTAAACTCACCTTTAAACAACCTTTAGACTCCTAGACCCACAGAAGAGTGAAGAAATCCTTGTGGCCTAAAGGTCTCTCCCTCAAGTCAGAGAAGGCTACACTGCTCACATTTTCAGAGTAGTGTCAAGAAAGCCATAGTGGTGGGAAGGAAGTGGAAATTCTTGGAGTACCATGCTACACTCAGACCTCTACAGCAAGATCTGCACCTGCAGAAAGTTCTGCACCTGTGAAATACTTTGGGAGCCACTCAAACCTTTCCTAGGGTTCCTTGCAAAGTGCTTCTATTAATTTCAATTTTATCCACACCTTCCCTTTGAGAAAATATTTACTGAGTCAGGCAGTGAATGCTGGGATGCTGGTAGGACATGTAGCTATTTAAGGGTTTTTTCACATCTGTTTTCACAGGCAAACCCCATTAAATTGTAACAATAAACCACATGGATTTTACTGGCAAGCAATTTCCATGAAACATAACAAAAACTTTCACTGAAATGGGCTAGAAATCCAATCTGAGTCTGTATTATAAACACCCTGCTCTAGGCACTGCAGTAACCACTGTTTATTGGGTGCTCAGGGTGTGCTTTTCTTAGGCTAAGCATCACCAGCAGAGGCAGCCATGTGCTGTGGTAACCCCACACACTTTATGCCTGCTGCAAACTTCAAACATATGCAGTGGTCCAGAATAAAACACCCTTTTTGCCCTCTCTTCTATCAGGTGTCACCAGCAGACCCTCCTGGTGGCTGGATGCCTCCGGTGACCAGAAATGCCTCGTGTGCTGGGGGTCTCTGAGGTGCCTGCCCCATGAAGATCATGCAAGGCAGTGTCCTGACAAGTGGCCCTGCCAGAGGTCCTCCAAAGTCCTACATCAATACTGTAGAGTACATCAATACCTCTATACTTGGGTATAAACCTCAAAGACCCTCACCAAGGAAGGGCACAGAGACCACATTCTGGTCCTCCATGCCACCCTCTGGCTAAGACCACTGCATCATCCAGAGAACTGACAGAGCAACACCAGGAGACTCACCTCTAATAAAAAAGTACATTGAGAACACTTAAAAACACTTTCTAACACTTTGTAACAACTTTTAGGCATTGTTGATGCTCCAAAGCATTGACATTTCCAAGGGGCATTTCTAAAAAGGCTCTAGCATTTTTCTCTCAAAGGATCAAGGTTAGAACAGCTCAGTTGCTGCAGCCTCACACCACTGTTTTTCATTAATAGCTTCCCCAAATTCTGTTCATCAGTTAAACCATCCCACAGCAAATCTACAGAAAAGGCCTACCTGATGCTCGGCATCCACTGGCAGTTTTAGGGAGTGAAAAGATAGAAGCTCAGCTTGAGTTCTCTCCCCTGGATGCTCTCCCAGTCACTGCTTTCAGTCACCTCCCCACACCTGAATAAGTTCCCTTCTCTAAGCAGTCTAGCCCTCCACAAAATAGCACCAGTGGCTACATCCAAGTTAATCTGTGGCTTTGCAAGGCACAGGCAGGAGTGGGGCCATGCCAGCCTGTCCTTGAGAGTGGCAGCACCAGGGAGGGAGATGCCAGCAGGTGACACTGGCCTGTGTGTTAGACACTGCTGCCTCCAGGCACACAGGGATTGAAGATTTCACTTTAAGAAGCATTTCTGTTAAACTTGCAGAATAAAAACAAGTTCACCTCTCCTTTCACACTAGAAGAGCTTCTGCTGCACAGCTGATGAAAGGCAAAAAGTCTTCAGCTCTATGGTTATTAATGCCAGCGAATATGGCTGAAAAAATACACAGGGCTCATATTCATTCCTTGTAGCTTGTATTACCTATTAGAACTATAATGGTATTGAAGTGATGTTCTCCATTTACGTTGGCCCTAGCATTTTACCTCGAGTACAAATGCTAAGCTATCAAAATGCAGTGCTCAAAATGAATACGAAGGTGCCATCTTTACTCAGCCACCTTTCAGAGCACTAGTACTGGGTCACTAATGCTATTTAGAAATGTTTCTCAGGGTAATTGGTACAGCTCTTCTTACTCAAGTGCTGTGCTTTAATCTTTTCACTCTATAATCTCAGCCACAGAAATATTTGTTTTTTCAGAACATAAGGCACAATAAATCCAGAGTGAAGTTTCTGCTTGATTCTGACTATTGAAAGCATTTCAATAGCACCTGCAGGCTGAGCTGACATCTTGCCAATTGTTTTGCAATCTTGCTTGATTATAGGCAAAGCAACAGGTAAGTAAAAGAGAAACTGCAGAGCAGTAACCCTGGGACTGCTTTGTAAATACACAAAGGATATAATTTTTTAAATATACATTTATATATCATGTTTATATCATTCCTCAAAAAGGGGCTGTGGCTTGGCTTATGCTTGTTTCTGCTGAAATAGACTGTACATTTGTTTACTAGTAAATGAAAAATCAGGATCTTTTCCCCTTAGTTATTAAGATCAGGTATACTGAATTATACATGTATATGTTTAGATATACATGTGCACTTGTGTGTTACAATAGTGATTGCCACTCTTTTCTATTTCATAAGCTAATTTACTCCGAAGCATTTTGTTCAACCGTTTTCAAAATAACTCACATTCTCATTCATATCTTTTCTTCTAAACTTGCTGTTCCAGCAAGAAGCACTGCACAGACAGGCGCTCCTTCTTCCAAGGAGCTCTGCTGAATTCCAGTGCCCTATTTTTGAAATCATGGGGCCTACAAAATGACAGTCTAGCATCATATTTTGCATGACAAAGTACATTTCATGCCCCGAGGCCAGAGCTTTATAACACGTGTGAGTCAGGAAAAAGCCCACAAATCAATGTTAAAAAAAGTGGTTTAGCAGTGACCAAGCTGCAGAACTGAAGATGGGACACATCCCCGTTGTATTGGCATTTCTCTGCAGAACTTCACAAACACAATTTACATAAAGGAAAGGATCTGCCCACAAGTCTTCTCCACCACTTTTCAGGTTGATAGACCTTACAGTGTTTGAAAAGAGGGATGTTTGGAGGTCTCTACCCCATGTAAACTACCAGGTTTGATTCTCCAGTCCTGCAAAATAAATCTGAACTTACCTTAATTCCTTGGAGAGTAAAACTGAAGTTAATAGGACTATAAACACAAAACAGAAATCCTCTAAAAGACTGCTGGCCTGCATGAGATGGGAAAATAACCTGCCTTGAAGGAACCTACACTTGTAGGAAATCTAAATCTCTCAGTGGAGATCTGTTTAGATGACATTGGTAACATTGTCCATACCTTTTAATGTACAGATTCTGCTTTTTAAGATTCTGTCTTTTGTCCTGCACCTACTAACAAAGTCACTCCTATTGTGAAGGACCAGCCATCAGAGAGTGACACACACAGCACACAACAGCAAGGAACAAAAACAGGTGCACAAACAAACTAAACATATCAATCTATATTCCTCAATAGAGGAATATTATGGGTCATGATAAGTAGTCAGATCAAGCTCTACACTTTCTGTAAGTATTTACCTTAGCCACTACTGGCTGGTGGTGAGCCAGCCATCAGTATGGATCTATTACTGTGAAGTTTTCAGTGTGGATGTTGTAGGACCTTTTGGGCCATGAAAAGCAAAGTCTGAGTGTTTAACCAAGATAATCATAACAAGCTCTGTTGACAGGCTTATTTAAGGCTTCAGCCTTTCATTCCAAACCCCTCCAGCTGTCACAACTGTCACATCAGCAGCAGCCTAATGTTTATTATGTTCTGGGTAATAAATCAGGCCCTAAAAGGAGAATTCTTGCATTTGCTAGTCATTATCTCTTGTCCAGAGGGAAGGAATTAGGTATGGAATTAGCTTCTCTTTTATTAGCAACTCAGATGTAACACTAGCCACCTGCAAAAAGAATGTTAAAGGTGTTCACCTGAACTACGTGTTCCAAAGAATCTGATCTCCCATTGCTTAACGCCTCTGGGATGAGCAAAATCTTACATCCTAGTTTTTAAAACTGACTGTTCTCTCATTGTAGGGACATACACACACACACAAATATTAATTAGGTTTCAGTCCAGCTAGAGTATGTCTTAGTTCTACATCCTATATCCATATATGGGCTGTCTTTTGCAGTGAAGAAATATAATATATATTCCTTTATGCTTAATCTTGTAGGTTAGAAGAACAAGAATTTATTAAAATGTATTTGCAGATTTCCCTCATCCAAAGGCCTCTTCCACGAAAAAACATTCAAGGACATGTAGATTTACAAATCAAAGGATTGTCCTCTCAGTATGTAATTAGGCAGGGGAAATTGAGGTCACTGAGCAGCATAAGAAATGGGCAGTACACAGTTCTGAAACAATATGACAGCTCTGCTTTTTTTCTCTTATCATCTTCTAACAACAGCTTTACAGAGCACAACTGAATCCACTTCTGTGCTGATCCATTTACTGTTCTACTTTTAATATTTAAGGCTTTACTTCTCTAGTCACAGCTCCTGTTCACTGCTGATTTAAATACACCAGAAAGTAAAACGAGGTGTGCAACATTCCACTTGCATGGGCCCTAGTCTGCTGGTCTTCAAGGGACAAAGCCAGAAGACCTTTATCTTCCTTAGAGATATCACTTGAAAAATTAAATGTAGTTTAAGATGGGGTGCACATCTAGCATTAGAAATAAGGCTTAGAAATAAGGTGGGTTTTTTGTTTATTTGTTTTTGGTTTTTTTTAATACCAAGTGAAGTATCCAGTTAAATACATTATGTTCACAACCAAGCATAAAACAAAGAAAAAGGTGATGCCTCTCTTCCTTGAGACCCAAACATACACACTTAGTGCAATTTTACTTGGAAAGGCATTGAAGGTGTGGTTTCAGTCACATCTGAAACATGACAAGGTTATTTGTCGTTTCAGCTGCTATCAGCATACCAAAATTAGTGAGTGGCTAACTTTTGCCTTTCATTTTAACTAAATCCACTGTTTTATATTTCAAAAGCAGCTTCTGGTTTAGAGAGAAGTCAAGTGGTATCCACTGTGACCCTGAGATTAACTCAGTTGGCCAGAGCATGGTGCTGATCACACCAGGGTTATAGGTCCAATCCCCCTATGGGCCATTCCCTTAAGAGCTGGACTCGTTGGATCCTTGTGACTTCCTTCCAGCTCTGAGTATTCTGTGATTTGGAAACTGCTCTCATTGCTGTGCTCTCCAGTTCACTCACTCCATTATGTGTAGCAAAGTGATGTCACTGTCCATCTTAACATGGTATCAGACATCTATTGACACCTGAGCACTACAACACATGGCTCGTAAGAACTCATTTTGCACACCTTCATAACCTGCCACTTGCTTCTCTGCCAGAAAGGAGGATAAAAACTATTATGCTGAACCAGCTCTAGTCAGGACAATGTGAAACTATACTAAAGGTAACACGAGATGTTACCTTACTGACGCTGATGCAAGCTGCAGCGTCATTAGCAGCTCACCAATTTTCATAATCCTTAAAATCACCGTGGATTACTAATGCTTTTCTTTTTCTAAAGCTACGAGTGACCTATAGAATGCCAGACACTCATGTTTTCTAAAAATACCTCCAATGTAAGCTGCACAGCAGAGATTATGTTACAGGGCTTTTTTCAAGGTCACTTGCGAGATCTATGCTTGCCATGGCTTTAGTATCCTGCATTTCAGTTTTGTCATTGACAGCATTCTGTGTTTTGTAAAAAATCACCAGCAACCATGCTTGCCTGTCAGCTCCAAATAGTAATAAATTACATTCCCAGAAAGAGGTATCATATTCTTTTTCTCACCTCTGATCAGCATTCTGAAGGGAAGGAAAACAGTCATTGCAATAGAAATTACTTCTTTGTTCACAGAGTGCTTTGTCAAATACAATGCACTCCACCTCTCCTCTCAGGCCTCCTATCTGAATGCTAGTGCTTCCATTTTATGATTCAAGAAATAGTATACACTAGCTGCAGTCTTTTCTCTGATGGGGGATGAAGAAAATCAATAAATGCACACTCTTGAAGGAAACCCAAAAACAGGGACAAGCAAAATACAAACCTCCACCTTCCTAAGAAATTACCTTTACTAATTTTATATAATACAATCATGCACCACACTTATCAAAGGTTACAGCTACAATGTTCATTTACTTTGCCCATCCGCTGAAGAAATCAAATGAATTACTGCTGCAGACTTGCC
Source organism: Sterrhoptilus dennistouni (assembly GCA_013397095.1). Classification (NCBI taxonomy): domain Eukaryota; kingdom Metazoa; phylum Chordata; class Aves; order Passeriformes; family Zosteropidae; genus Sterrhoptilus; species Sterrhoptilus dennistouni. The sequence goes on along the minus strand of VWZU01017663.1, from coordinate 767,404 downwards.
TCAGTTTCTTCTTGAGCTAGCCAGTCACTATGATCTGCATCCTTATATAGCAGATAACATTAGCTGTAACCAGTTATATTTAAATGTCTTTATCTTGTGAGAGGTTTGTGTGCAAAGAATTTAGATTAAAACAGAGATTTGTCTTCTTAATTCTTTCCATCATTGCAGCCTCTGCCCAGCAACAACCCCATTGTAAAAGTAACTGCATCCATACTGACATCCCCACATTTTCTAAAATGCAAGTATTAACTGGTGTATTAATTCAGCATCTTAAGGCATTAGCCTAGACTTAAATCTCATTTAAACTTAGTATGCCCAAATCTGAAGGGGCCATAAGAAGTGGCATACAAAGCCCACACCTCCCTCCCCCATGAAGATGGTGAGCATTCAGAATAAAGTTATTCCAAAGGGATAAAAACTTCTATCTATTCATTCCTTTCACCTTCGTATGGAAAACTGCTGTGAGTATTTTCCTAAACAGCTGGGAGCACAGAATGATCACACTACTGTGGAAAAAAGTACAAGACTTGTTTCAAGACATTTGGTGACAAAAGCGTAGATCATACTGTTGACATAGAAGTAAATAATTTCTAATTACTAACAACATTTGTAATACTGCTGATAAAAAGGCCACGGAATTTGGAGTAACAATGGACAATGCAATCAACACCATGCCCAACATCCTGCACGTGCATTTTCCCAAAATTTTAATGAAAGAAGATATCTTTTGAATAATGCAGCATGAAAAAGAGGCTGAGAGGAGACCTGATTACTCATTACAACCTGTAAGGAGGTTGCAGCATGGTGAGCTTGGTCTCTTCTCCAAGGTAACAAGTGACAATATAAGAGGAAATGGCCTCAAGTTGTGCCAGGAGAGGTTTAGATTGGGTATGAGGAAAACTTTCTTCTTGACAAAAAGGTTGTCAAGCTTTAGAAGAGGTTGCCCAGCAAAGTGGTTAAGTCACCACACCTGGAGGTATTTTAAAGATGGATGGATGTGGCTGTCACAGCCATGGTTCAGTGGTGGCCTTGGCAGTGCTGGATTAATGCTTGGACTCAATGACTTTAAGGGTCTTTTCCAACTTAAACAATTCTATGATTACGTGAGTGCAGTCTAAGGATGTACCACTGCACTAGTCCCAGGGCAGTAGCTATCACCTCTGCACTGCTCCACAAACGTTTGCTGTATTATATACACACTACACACATACTAAACACGGCCCAAAGCATCAGAATGGTCCCAGAAACACTGCAGCAATTCCTCCATACTCTTTAGCAAATAACTGACATTACATCATGCCTTATGTAAGGTTAACTGCAGCTTTTTGAAAAGCTTGCCGCCTCTTCTGATTACAATACTTGCTCTTTCTGAAAGACTAGAACTTGCAAAGCAATGGAAAATGTTACATTTAACTTCATTTACCATCCTGGTTTATTAGGTTAGATTTATCAGGGTTAGACTTCTAGCTTCACAGGGGCTGAGTGAGCATCTCCAATTTTGTAGTGGAAAACAGCAACTCCCATTCTAGCTGGTAGCATCTACTTTTTATTTTACATGAGACTGGACTATTCAAAACAGCTCATCCACTGTGTCATAAAACTTCATAATAAATTTCACTATCTATAAAATGTTGATTAGTCATGCAGCAGTCTGTAATAAAATCCCATAAATCCCACAAAGCTGCACCCTGCTAATTTACATTTCACTTACAGAGAAAAAAGAGCCCAGTATACAACTTCATGCTTTATTGTTGCATTATTGTCACATTAACAATTACAGAAAATTTCTTTTGCAGTTATATCAAGGTAATATCTGAACATCTCCTGTGCTTATATGCTATTGCAATGTATTTCAAAAGTATCAATAACCATCAGTAAGAAATCCAGTTCACCAGTTATGATTATTTTGGACAAGGTAATGCCTTGGGGTAAGGACATTTATGTTATAAACATGGATACCTCCCACCCATATATAATATGCTTTCATACAGAGACATTTTCTAATCATGTACGAATTTCTGCAGTCTAAAAGCCACTAAAGCTATCTTAAGAGCCATACTTCATTGTACAAACTTATATATCTATCTAAGTAATCAAAGACAAAAATCAGGTACTGTCTATATATGCTGTATATATTGCATTAACAACCAGGAGCAGCAGTTTGTAATTTGAAAGCATCCATGCTCCTAACTTTTACTGTCAGAATGGAGATGTGGTGTGGCTTTCAAAACCATTCCTACCTATTACAAGACGTGGAGCAGAGGCACCCAGCCTCTGTGTGCCTCCACAAAGAGGTTTAATTTTCCACTGCAGTCAGTGGAGCCAAGAGTGATCCAGCTCATCCTGAAAGACCCTTCCCTTTGGTCAATGATGCCATACCTAAACTCTGCTGACTGTCCTGACTGCACCACCACTGACTACAACGGGCTCTAGACACTGTTTCAGATGTAGGCTCAGCAGGAGGCAGAGCTGGATCCCACCCAGCTCTCCCTCAGGCCAGCAGGTACCAGAAGTGACTGTGATGATCTGCTCCATTGCTGACACAGCGCATGGACAGCTACGGCAGCACCACCACCCGTCTCCTGTCCCGAGTCTGCAAACATTCCTGCCAGCAAATCACCTCCTGCACAGATTCCAACAGGTTCCAACAATGAGTACCCTTATGAATGAGTTGCTCAGGTGTGAATCACTTGCACACTCACAAGCAGCTACAAACAAGGCCTCTGCTGCACTGACATCAGAAACAGAAAGCAGATTTGAAAAGCTACACATATTCTAATACAGAATATTTCTTACAAACAACACTCGTTCCTTAAGGCAGGTATGGCTTCTAATCAAATTGAAAATAAGGACTGGATATATAGATTGTACATCCTTCCTTGGGTTTAGGATAAATATGTCCATGCATATATTTTGCAAAACATCATTTCCATTTCAAGCTGATGAAGAGATGGAAATATCAGGTCCCTTGCACTCACACTAAGTGAGTTATTCCACTTGTGAAATGGGTCATATTTCCCATTATTTTGTTGCTATTGTTTTAAATCAGCTACTCGGGAAATAATTATTAAATCTGCAGAACTTTAAAAAAATAATAATTTTTAAACTTTTCTCACTGTTTTTTAACCAGGAATGAATTGGTAAAGCCCCAAGTGACCCTAAAATTTCACTGATTTGCCAAGTGAATGGCTGCAGCATTAGCTCCCACTTTTTTTGACATCATTAGAAACTTTATAAACCTGGAGTGTACCAAAGGCTGCATTGTATTTGTAGTCAGTTAAAAACAGAAGGACACTTTAAAATAGGTAGAGTGTATAAAATTTTTTTCCTGGTTTTTACAGAGGTTAGTTATGGAAGGAAAATGATAGAGCTAAGTGACTTTGAACTGAGAAATCAAATTATTTAATTGCATGGTAAAAATAAAACAATTGCTCTATTTGGAAATAACTTTCTTTTTACTCCCTCATATCATTACTGTCTTTCAGAATAAGAAGACTAGGAAAAAATAAAATGTGCAAAAGAGGTTGGATCATAAACATATTTACTAATCTTATCTCTTAACTTCAAAAGATGATCTTGAATTCTAAATTTAAAAAAGTAACCAGATTTTTCACCAACTTATTTTAAGTTCAATACAGAAGGTCATGAACTACTTCAGCCTGTTATTGGAATGTGAAATCATCACCTCAAAAATACAGCCCCCAGTGAGACCCATGAGATTACAAATGAGTTGTCTACAGCAGCAGTGCTGTAATTCTGATTTCTCTCTCCTCTCATACCCACAGACCACCAGAGGGAAAAATCTCAACAAGACTGAGAGAGTGCAAAGGGGTGTAAAGAAGATTCACTTGGATCTCTGCCCACTCGAGAATGTATGGGGGCTCTTTCATCATCTCCTTGTTTGAATCCAGAGGACACTGGGTGTAACACTGCAGGATACTGAAGGCTGCAAGGGCTCTACATAATAAAAAGAACTCCTGACTTCTATCCCAACACACCCAACAAACTCCCTCCAGACAGTAAAGGTACCAGTACAAAGGGCTGTTCTTCCTTACTGGCTTAGCATAAAAACTACATTAACTATCTGCTATTGTGAGTACACAACTAAAAGTTCAATTTTTAAGCTCATTAATCGTATTATTTATACTAAAGTTTTTATCTTGACAATAAGAAAATCTTATTAAAAAGCACCCCCTGATCAGCAAATACTCGATACAGAATTTTCCATCTAGGATAACAACTGAACAACGTCTTCATTCTTATTAACCCTTGAGAATTAAAGTAAAAGAAACAGCATATTATTTTAGATGTCAATTTTACAGATTTGACAGTGGGAATTCTAAAGGGTTTTTGTCTTCTCTTGAAAACTTATTCACTGAGAGCAGTCTGGCAGAGATCCTGATGGGGAGCTCATTTGCGAGGCTGGTGGATGTGCTGTTTGACGTGCTGTGGGTGAGGAAGCTTCTCCACAGAAGGATGCGGTTTCTGATGAGCCACCTGAGCTGCAGCTGGAGGGAAGTCCTTATCACCCTGTTGGAAGAACACAGCAGGAAAAGTTCAAGGAATCTTAAAAGTGTACTTTCCAGTTCAAATTGATGAAAGTTCTAAAAAAATGTGAAAATCAGATGGAAAACAGTGTTGCATGTTACTTTGGCCTCCCCCTTTACGCATTCTGTGTTTTTATTCTTTTAACCAACTTCAAAATTTTTCTTATGCAAGCTTCACTTCTTCCAGTTACATACACTATCCAATAATAAAGTATCTTAATGTGACACTGGGGGGGGGGGAACAAAAATATTCCTATCTTCAAATGTGCTTGATTTTCAAAAAGCCACTGGAAAGAACAAACTATTTTAAAAGTAAATTAAGGCAGCATGAAAAACACCTGCACAAAAACCCTGCTCTAGGAGTCAGAATTGTAGAATGGCCCGGGTTGGAAGGAACCTTAAAGATCATCCAGTTCCAACATCAATGCCATGGGCAGGGGCGTCTTCCACTAGACCAGGTCACTCAGGACTCCATCCAACCGGGTTTTGAACAATTCTAGGGATGGGGCGTCCACAACTTCTCTGGGCAATCTGTTCCATTGCCTCACCAGCTCCACAGTAAAGAATCTTTCTTATCATCTGATCTAAACCTACTCTTTCAGTCTGAATCCATACCCTCTAGTCCTGGCATTGGGTGCTTTTCTAATGAGACTTTCTCTGTCTTTCCTGTAGGCTCCCTTCAGGCAATGGAGGGCCAAAGTTATGTCACCCCAAAGCCTTCTCTTTTCCAGGATTAACAATGCCAGTTCTTTAGCAAGAAAGCAGGATCTAAAATGACTCAAATGTTAGGGATGGCTGGCTTTTAAGTTTAACCTGCTCTTTTAACTGGGTCTGCTAGTGTCAGCTCTCAGGTGCTGCTGTTGGGCAGTCTCATTCCAGGTGTAACCCATATGTCACCCATGTACCATTGCCATTTCGGGGGTCAGTCCCAAGACACTTTCAAAAAGCAACAGGAAACAAATACTATCAGTGCTCAGTGACGGGGGGACAATAGCACCACAATTTCCCCCTTCAGAAAGTGGGACAAACATATCACAGACCAGAAACTCTGGGCATTCCACTGGTTCACAGGGCAACAACCTTATTCCATTTTGGTTTTGTTTTAATCACTATGTTAACTAGTTACATTTTGTTTTTTTTCTCTACTCCAACTTGCTTCCAATTTTCAAAGATCTGTTCTCCTCAGACTTAACACTTTCTACCTTCTCTCCCCTGATGCTGCCAACTGCCCATTCCTTATGGGCTAAGGAAAATGGCACCAGCTCACTCTTTCCACCTACGGGATCTGGTCTATGGGATCTGTAAACCATACTATAAACCCCAGTGATGTAAGGTCACCACTACATAAAGCCATGATAAAAACCCTGCCACAATGCACAAATTACTGATCTCATGATTAATGACTATTTAATACTAAGGGTTTACAGATCCTGCCTGCTCTTAAAGTCCAGGGAGTAACACTCTGAATGCCAAGTACCTCAAGGCAGCTCAAACACACTACCTTCAAGCATGTATCCTTACAGGCAGAAGGGTTGCTCCTCATCACAGACCAAGCTACAGCAGCAGCTTAATATGCAGCCACTTCCAAAAGAAATGAATACAGTAATATCTAGCTTAGATATAAAAAGATGATCCAATAAACTTAAAGTGCTAAAATTCAAAGAAAAATGGTGGAAATAATTTCAATGAATAATTTCAATTTCACACAAACCCAGAAAGAATGCTCAAAGGGCCTTATACAAATATAGAAAACACAAAGCCTCTTCTCACAAAAGGGAAAGGGGTATGAAAAAGATTAATTTTGCTCTGATTGGCAGTAATTCTGAAAAGCTTACAGTACTTTTGCTCTGATTGAGAGAAATTTACTGATAATCTTACCCTAGCAATGACACCGGAGATGAACACCGCTGGCTTAGGTGGGCTGAAAAAAATAAGAGGGATTATTTGTACCAGTTATTTAGAAGGTAAAAATGAAAGGGAAATCACACATACAATGCAAAAAAAGAGGCGTCATTTTTGGAAACTGATCAATGTTTCAAATAGACAAGACAAATTTCCTCTTCAAATTATTATTGCCTTAGTAGTACATACTGCAGCCAAAACCAGACCTGTAGGTTTTGGCTGCTATTACTTCACATTGATTGTGACATCAGTAAGAGGCTAGTCCAACAGTATTGCTTCTTAAAACTGAGTCTTTGTTTGCATTAGTTTCTTAATCCTCAAATTTTGTACATAAACTGCCAGCAGTACTTTAGGCTTAGTGTATTTGTATTGCACAATGAAAACTGTAGCTGGACTAAAGTCACTGCTGTGTTAGAGAATAAAATAAATTTCAAGTTTACATCTGTCAGTCGAATGAATGAGGATTCTGAGTCTCAGAAAGAGCAACACTCATAGATTTTCAAGCAGGTAGTCTACTCTATTACAAGGAAAAGAAACATGTCTGTAATCAAACAAATATTAAAAAACACAAAGCAAAGGTTTTCCTGGTTTCTCATTTGCAGACCCTCCACCCACACCAACAGGAACAGACTCTCCACAGGCACAGTTTTCTGAAGCTTGGTCAGCACAAGCCATCGTGGGTCGCTGATCTCCCGAAGTGACCACCTCTACCTGGAGGCCACAGCACAGCCACGTCCAAGTGCCCACCTGCTGGCACTGCCAGTGTCTGGATTACAGACACTCAGCAATCTCAGTGCCTCCGTGACAAATAAAACCACACATCTGCATGGAGTCTGCAGAAGGGTGGAGACCAGCAAATCTCCACAATAGAGGTCATTCTCCTGTACAAAAACCATGTAACCTGAGGCACTGCAAAGGGAAGCAGAATGGGGAGGTGAAGCTGTCCCTTCCCCTGAGAACATCTGTAACTGAGGACTCAGAGCAGGTGGTTCATTAACCTGGGCCACAAGGAGGGTTCTACCCTGAGACGTTACAGCTCACGAGATTGGAACAACACAAAGCACACACAAATCAAATTACTTATTAGAGGAATGATAGTGATTACTATGATGCACTTTACAACTACACAGCTCGTAAAAAATTATTAACATGATGATGTGTGAAGTTAAGATAACAAGCAGCACAGTATTAGACTTGATATAATGAACTCATAAATATTTCCTGAGCCCTGTTTAAGCCCTGGTATTGCTACTCGGTCTCTGAACAGCCTGGCTATTTAACAAGGCTCAGCACCCCTCCTAGAAATTTTTAAAAAGTCAGAAAGAGAATGACAAGGTTAGAAATAAAAAAAGGAGAAAGGAAGAGAGTTCTGCTCTAAAATACTTCCACGGAAGAGTAACAATGATATTTCCTGCAATGAGAAATAACATTTAGATAGCTGTATTAGACATTTTCAATCCAATTTTCTGTCAGTAAAAACTAATAACAAGCAAAGATCAATAGCAAAACATTTCCATTTCATTCTAATTGTACTGAGCCAATTAGTATGTAACAGTCTGCATGAGACTTACTGGATGCGGAGGAACAAACTCAAAGAAATAACTCTGACTGAGAAAATACAGATGTACTGCAGTACAAGGTACGATTCACACACACCATGACATTATAAAGGAAATGAACAGTAAATGGGGAGAAAAAAAGTATTTTAATTTATTCTTCAACTATACATGGAATCTGGCTTTATTCACACTCAGAGAAACTGGTTTTTTGCTTGACATTGTATTATTAACAATACTGGATAGTGAAAAAGTCGAATCAGATGGATTTTTAAAAATATTCTTAACGTGACCTTTCAATGTTCATTATGCTTGGATGATGCATGAAATTCAAATCAAAGTTTCCCCAACAGAGCCTGTATTTGCTGAATGTGCCACAAGCTGCTCACCAGCTACCACACTGTATTACCTGCTGTGTGGTTCATAATTCTTGCTTTAAAAACAAGTGCAATGCTCCATGGCTTTGGCCAAAAATGTCAACCAGAAGGAATTTCTTGCATAATGGTCATTTTGAACACATCTTTTAGCACTGCAAATTGCAAAATCTTCGCAGGAATCCTGGTCTCCTGTTGAAATGTCATGCTATTAATATTCGAAGGACCCAAACTTGCAAGTGTCAAGTCTCCCAAGTAACATGATAGAACTGGATAGAGTTAGAATCTTTGGCAGATTTCTGTACTTATTTTAATTTCATTGTATGTTCTTTTGTCTCAGGAATTAGGCTGAAGATCCTGTAAAGATCATTGTAATTTTCAGGTAAGCTAAAATCCAGTCTGAGGTTTATGCTCAGGTAGTACTTCAGAAGCAGCTAGCACATCTTTATAAAGAAGACAAAAGTCAGCAGTACCATTTTCCCAGTAAAAACTATATTCTTCAGACACAAAGCATTTATCTGGAATATTCAGCCTTGTTTGTATGCAATGGGTTCTGTGACTGTCTTTAGTTACACTGCCTTGGAAACAGGACAGATTAGGGCTCTCCCGGAGGTGTGTGGTAGGCACCAAAACACCTCACCTAGGGTTCATGTGGCGCATTCTAGGCCAGTGCTGACACACAGGAACAACCTAAAAGGAAATTAGAGTATCTAAATAAAAGGTAGCTACTCCCAGATGCAGCTGGAACAATTTTCTCCTTGACTTTCCCCCACGTTTGCCATCTCCATGGATTTTTGACTGGACTCTTCCCCTTCATACTAGCATCCATCTTTTTAAATGGAAGAACTAATGGGAATGCTAGCCCAGCTTCCAGCTCAAGTGCCTCTACCCTCCATCCACAAATACCTTGAAGAAACCCTGGCATTTGTTTCTGGCTGCCCCAAGTTTCCATGATCAGCTGCAGGTGCAAACAGTAATGAGGCTTCACCTCTCTATTTAACTCGTTAAATAGGCAAAATGCCTTGCTCCTACAGAAGACACAGCCTAATAGGAAGCTCATTTCCATATATTAATTATCCTGTAGCAGGAAAAAAGACAGAGAGCTGGCCAAAAATGAGAATGATTGAGTGTATCAGTATTTATGTCCTATGTCAAGCCACTGGCTTTCCTTACATTTTTACTAGATTACACTGTTCCAGAAAAAATCTTTTAAAAATTAATATTATTCATTATCTTTGATGATCTATAGAACCAGAACCAGGCCAGAGCATATATAATCACACATCTGTACTAATGAAGAATTTAACAGATCAGAGAAAGGCCTGGATAATCAGTCACTGATTCATGCTTTAATTTCACTGCTAATGAGAGAAATCTTTCCACAGATGAACTTTGTCATAATAAATTCAATCTCTATTGCCAGACTCCCAAACCATGGGCTTTTGTGGACCCAGATTAACTGCCAGGACCATAACTCTCTAATTGCACTCTGAGACATCTACTGGGATTGCAGTGTTGCAACATCACTCATTATCTTTCCCAAGAACCTCCTGAAAATAGGAACAAAAATGGAGAACAGGCACAGACTATCATTGCTACATCTGTAAAACACTTTTAAGTGCTTTAAATTCTGTTGGCGTTTTATGCAAAGCACAACCTACATTACCAGTATTTTGTAAGCTGTGATGGCTGTTCTGAGGATATACTTAATCTGATGAAAATCGGTTTGACAGATGTTGTTTTGAAGATGGAGCATTCCTTTGTCTAGGCATCCATAAACAAGAAAGCAAAAAAAAATTATTTTCTGCCAAAAACTATTTAGCATATATATATATACACATATGTACTTTACAGCTATTTAGTGCACACATTTTTTTCAAGTTAATTAATAGCCACAGCTGATACTGTGTAAGGAACACAGTTTTGTGTTTGCCAAGACTGGTTAGTGTTTGTGTCAATACTTGCAGAGCAAATCCTTATTTTGTTATAACATATGGAGAAAAAGAACACATCTGTTAAGATCTAACCGTTCAGAGAACTTACCCTGATTTTACATGTGCGATGCTGCACCTGTTTAACATCAGATTCTCTACTGGATTCATTTATCCTGACTGTTCAAATAGAATAAAGAGTTCTATTATTTCATAATACATAGCTTGAATAAGATCTTTATCTGACATGGAAGGTAAATCACAAAGAAGATTAAATAACTCGAAGAGATCATTAAGTAGATGAAACGAGGCATTAATAAAACTAAAATCTTATGCCTTCACCTTAGAGGGATTGGCTGAAGTGAAGTATGACAGACATCCTGTAAAGAAAACATGGTGACACAGGAGTTACTGTGAAATCTCCTAGAGGCCACAGAACACACATAAGGCAGAGGAGTATTTATCCAACTCCATTAGAACAGAGAAACTGACTAAATCAGTTTTCTAATGAAAAAAAAGTGAACTGTATCTCCATCTATAAAGGCAGCGAACTTGCGCACATACGTGCAGAGGCTGTGCATGTACACACACAGATCACACAAATTCACAGCTCTCACATGTACACACACACAGATCACACAAATTCACAGCTCTCACATGTACACACACACAGATCACACAAATTCACAGCTCTTTCAGAGTGGTTCCAAATGTGAAACAAAGCAGAGCACATGGCTGTGGTAGGGATGAACACTTGCAGCCACTCTGGTGTTTGGAGCACCCAAATTGCCCACTGCATCCCTTACCTGATGGGATGGATTAGATCTAATGCTTGCTTCCAGCAGTAGTTTGAACAGCAGATCCAATCTGGAGGAAGGACTATGAGCACTGCTCACAGTGCAATCCAAACCAAAGGGCTCCATTCAGAGTTGACAAAACCAAGAAACACCCCCATGCATAGGCATCATTCCTGTCCACATGAACATAAAAGCTCTTAAAATGGGAAATGGGTCTCACTGCAGCCAGACAGTGCAGAAGGTGAGTGCCTCATGTACACTGGTGATCAGAAAAATCAAAATAACACACCAATACAAAGAAAGAACCAGAAAAAGCAATAGTAAAAATAGTACCTCACAGTATACCTCAATCAAAATATAGTACTCAGGCCAGGAACACCAAGAACTAGAGTAAGAAGTATAGATGGAAAAAATAGCTGAGAGACCACAAAAAACCCACATAAGGAGAGAGCTAAGAACTATCAGTATACAGTATACAGAGCAGTAAGTAATATTGCTCTCATTTACTTTCCTTACGGTATAAGTAGAAAGCGACATTTGCAGAAGACTACATTTAAAATTATTATTAGCAGATAACTTTAAAATAGAATTAAATGTAGAACCTCCTGAAAATAAGGCATCAATCTCAAAATTTCCCCTATGCCAACATTCAAAACAGGTCAGCCTACTTTAAAGAGGACAAAGCTACATGGATGCAAAGTTTGTGTTAGACTGGATGGGGTTTTTTTGTCAAAATATGTTAGATGAAAGTTAAATCATTAAAACTGTGTTAAACTAATCTTCTACTTGGAGTGATTTGTATTTATGATTAAAGAATGGGAATGATTCATATTTATCTTTTAATATTCGTGGGAATTAATGGTATGTCTTATTACTGGTAACATACCACATCACTTTTGCTCTTTTAAGTAAGCCTGGCAAACAGATATATGGAATCCATAAATATGTGTTTTTTGAAGACTTTGGAACCACTTCACTATTTTTAACTATCCAAAAATAACACTGGAGCTTGTAACTTGATGTTTCCTTGTTTTAATCAAAGCATCCAGTGGCACATACTGCAACTCACAGTTGGCTTACAGCTCTGGAAAGCAAAGGAGCAATTTCTGTGACAGGCATGGAGAAAGAAGAAATTCCTGCAAACCAAAGAGATTACAACACAGAACCTGGAGCTGCACCCAGCTTCCTGACCCTACAGGCAAAGGCAGCACACAGACAGCATACCCTTGCCCTTCCAGCAGCCCAAAAGAGCAGGGACTCGAAAAGTGAGCAGAACCTTCCACTAATCAGCTTACCCTTTATTTCCCTGCTCACTTCCAAATAAACACTATTCACTTTCCTCACAACTAGCTTAGGCAGGCAAAATGAAAACCATATATGAAATACTATGATCTGCAGTTACTCATTGATCCCCCCCAACTGCTCCCTAATGAGACCAAGTTTTGTAGGTTTTTACTTTTTCCTGGCACGATATTCACTCTGTGAACGGAGAGTTCCCCAAATATTCTGAGCAGAATTTCCTTTTCAGTCAACAAAATTTCATACCTTAATCCTGCCCCTCTATCTCTGCAATTGAAAGTATTGTTCCCAGTTGTTCAAATCCTCCAGCTTAATCTTCAAGGTTGTTTGGGAATTCGTATTTTCTGGTTGTGAAACATGAACATTAACTAGTCTTAGCTTCCACCTAATGCTTCTCTAAAGATGTCCAGATATGTCATTACAGGGGGGCTTATTTGAATTTATAGAGTTGCCTTTGCTTTTGGCATTGTCTGCAAAAATAAATTCCAAGATGATTAAAACCACACTGAGATGATTAAAATCACACTTCTCAGCAACAGAATAAAACTAACAAGCACCCTGCTCATCAGCTTGCTTGAAATAATTTCCCGTTGGTTATAAAATGCTTAGGTTATTAATTTTCTGGACAGAAAAGTAATAATTAGTCTGACTGACTACCAGAGGGAAATGTTTTAACTGATTGAACGGGGACATACAGTATCTGATAGTCTATAAAAATTTATTGTGTTGAGATCATTTATCTGACAGAGCTTGCATATCTTTAAGATCATCCACTGGATGGCACTGTTGAACCTCAAAGTCTCCTGTAGATGAAGTAGGCAACAACCTCAAAAACATCCAGGTGCTGCAGCAAATACTAGAACAAGTAAAAAGCAGTAGTTCCCCTTGATGACAAATCTTGACAAAACACAGTGCATACACGAATACACACAAAATTCTTACCCATACGTACAGACACTACTTTGGGATACAATTTTCTTGTCCACGTGCCCCGAAACACCCCCAAGAGAATGCAATGCCCTATCAGAAAATTTTAATTACTATTTGTTTCGCTATTCACATACAAGCAAATTGGGTGTCCTGATCTTTTAATGAGGTGGTAAATGACTGGCCATTACATTTAATAGAAACTGATTGGCATTCATTATTCTTACATTCACTATTAAGGCATTGCAGCATATGGCCTGATTAATCTCACCAGCCCCTCATTCATCTTTGGTTTTAGTTCATGTATAACCCATAAAAGGAAATAATTTAAGAAAGAGATCCACTATCTCTTATCTATATTGTTGTACATGATATTGCTATCAGAGAATAAATTTCTCTTTCATGCTGCCTTCCAATCACAAAATGAAGATTTAAGTATTTCACCTTTTCCACAGACTCAGAGGATTTAGAAAGAGTCCGCAATTTTCCAGCTGCTACTTGATTTATAAAGGTTCCACCCTGTTATTGCAGTATCTCCATTAGCTCTTAGTGAACACCAATGACCAACTTTTCACATACAGTGACTGCAGCATTAGCCCACTTAATAATCTGTAACTACTTAATTGTGGAAAAAAGAGAGGTATGAAAACTGACACAAAGTAGTGCTTAAATGGTGATGCAACTCAAAATGAAACTCTAAAATAAGGAATGAAACAGGGCAGACTTCAAGCATTTGCAAAATTACCAAAGACTGGCTGAAAAGGGAGAGAAGACCAAATCTTCCATGTGTTTTTCAGGTGCTGAAGTGCATCCCTGTGCACGTTCCCATGGCAGCAATGCACTTATATGCTGAGACTACCATGACCATGGGCCTGCACTGCAGTGTCTTGGCTACAGGGACTTAGGAGCCAGTTGTGGCACTGTTGTACACTGTGGCACTGAGTACGCTATCTCTCAGCAGGTGAAAGATGGGAGTGCAACTGGAAGAACAGCTTGATGCTGTACTAGGAATACAGGATGTCAGTGCAGTGAGAAAAACACAAGAAGGTAGAAGCTGAGAAGGTCAAAGTCTTATCCCTTCTGCCCAAGTGAAGCTGTGTTTGTCTCAGAGTCACACAGCAGCGGCCCAAGATTTCCCAACCTTTCCTGTAAAGAGTTCATCACCTGAATCTTGCTTTCCAATGTTTCATGGTATTAATCATTCAGTAGATGTGCACCTTTCACTCTCCTACTGCCTTGAGCACTTGCAGTATCATTTGTTATCATCCCCAAAACCACTGCAGACACAAAGTCAAACATGCAGGCGTCTGCACATGCATAAATACGTCATCACCTTCCACAGCCATGCAGCTGTTGTGAGGAACCTTCTCAACCCAATTTACACTGTGCATTCTGAACGGTTTCCATTCTACAGTCACATCCTACTGTTATGTAAAGCTCTCCAAAGCAAATGTCTCTGCCTATAGCACAAGAGGAAGTTCTTGACCATTTATACAGGCCACTCCTGGGGAAGCTCTGAACATGATAAAGGATGCTGTAGGAAGGTCATGAAGATACTCTGGTAATATCAGATCCCAGCTGAAGACTTTATAAGCTGACTGTTCTTGGCCAAAAACTTGCTTCAGTTCAAACTCTGCCAGTTATTGACACAATTTTCCCTATTCTCCAGCGGCAAGTGGAGCCATAAATCAAGTCATCCAGACATAGAAACCATTCTTTAAGTATGCAATTTTATATTCAGAGCTCACACAGGAGCAACAGAAGATGGAATTAAGAAATGTTTTTAACTTAACAGCTTACTTTTAATAGCAAGAAACCCCCTAGTCCCTAATACACTTAGCCCAGATAGGTTTTTACTGCGACACAAGACAAGGAACAAAGTTCTCTCAAAGGGATTCAGACACGGGTGCATCTTTGTTTAAATGAACTCGGTGAAGGGCAGTTTCTCCCAGAGAAGCTGACCTCCATTGACCTGAGAGGAAGCAACCACTCAATTCCTCTACTACCATTACTATGCCTGTGTTGAGAGGTGGCAGTTGGAAAGGAAGCATCATTTTCCATCTAGAAACATCCAGTCACCTGAACACTATCAGAACAGGCTGTTTCTTCCTTCTATATTAATCTTAAGGGCTTAATCTGGAAGGTCAATATCAGATATTACTACAATCATCTGTGAAACTTTCACTGTCAGTGGGACTGGGACTTGGTGCCATGAAAATGCACACAAAATAACCTTGAGGAAATCAATAGCAATGGCATTCAAAGCATTGTAATCTGAAGGATGTCAAGAGTTCTTAGACACTAACCGCTCACTCTGTGTGAAATAAATGTCTAGCTTTGTAAAGCAATAACAGAAGCCATGACAATTCAAATGGGTAACAGATCAATGTGCTGTTAAATCTGAATATAGTACCAAAGTAGTACCCATTCATTTCAATGGGATGTAGAAATCTTAAAGCAACTACAAACTCCTGAATGTCAATACCACCAGTGATTTTTCTGTTAATCAAACAAGAATGACCGCTACTCTTCTAGTTCAATCTCTTAGATTGAACTGGCACTTCCTGGTGTTTTATTTGTTTGAATTGCCTTTAATTGCTTTAATAACAGCAAAAGCAATTCATTTCATAAAAAGCACCACAGCACCTGCAGGATGGCAGCTGACCACCTGGCAGCATTACCTTCTACCACACAGAGCAGGATTAGACTGTATTTTTTCTGTTTGTGATGCACACATAGCTTTGGTTCTTCACTTTGCTTCTATGGGACAAATAGATCAGCCTCTCTGAGGAATGAAAATAAAACACACATGCACATTCTCAGCTGAGTTTACATCATTAAACAGTAGCAGTACTAGTGGTACTTTATGCTGCGAGTTTGTACTAGTATTTTATACTGGTCATTTCCATGCACAGCACAACAGGAAAAAATGAAGATGCACTAAAAATTACTCATTTTGCTTTATCCACTACCTGGTGGGAAAGTTCTGGCTAGAGTACTGTCTAAAGCTACATTTCTGTACTTCTAGCTGAAGGGTGTCCTCAGCAAGAACACAGTTTTTCTAAAAAGCTGCCTGGTGGCAGTACCTCTGGCCACTGTCTGGATGATATAAAAAGTGACAATATAATAATGGGAGCTGCCTTAAGAAATTGTTACCCTACTCAGCTTTGAAAAATGTACCTTTCTAAGTATCAGCTTAGGTTGGATTAGCAAAAATAACAATGCTATTCCTCTTCATGCTTCAAAAACCTGTTTCTGTTATCCTGTGTATATTTGGACACAGAAACATTTTAATTAATGTCTTTTTATTTACTAATGAAGTAGGACATGCTGTGTAAGAGCCTATTAACATGCAAATGCAGAGATCTCTCATGATTCAGGTAATTTTTACTTTTATGTAGTTCAGTGGAGTCCCAGTACATCAGTGTGAAGATTAACGAGAACATACATCATCACAATTAGATTTTCAAACAATCAGAAAGTGAAAATAGCAATTGTGACGATTACTACAATATCTACCATACACACAACCAATTTGTAAACACTAGTTTTCGTAACTTTTCATAATGTGGTGTGACTCACAGCTTATTATTTTCAAATTTTCCCATTTGGAAGAAACATTTTGTAAACAGGAGCTATTTCTACTACAAAAATGTATTTTCTATTAATTATCTCTTGGTTTCATTACATTTTCTTATTTCTCCTCCCACTACTAAGACTCCTCAATATGCTGGAACACAGAACTAAACATGTGGAATGCTGATCATTTTAAAAGTTCAGTATAAAACACATCCCTGTTGAGTTTTCATTACAAAAGCAAGTGGTTAGAGGGAGCTCAAGATCTGCAGGAGCAGGAACCAGAAGAAATTTTTCAATGGTACTTTTTTGGCAGAGGGTACAGGGGAGGTAATGATCCTGTCCTTCTCTAACAGCCTTTTAGCCCCCAAGGACTTGAGCCCAAACCAGTAGTTTTTGTGGTTGTTTTTAATAACAACACATTAACTGTACAACAGTGGCAAGTTAATCACCAAACTGTTTATTTTCTACAATATGATGACTTTGGATAACATATTTCCAAGGTCAATGCTTTCCTGAGAAAGCATCTCTGTAACTTGCAGCATAATCACTTCACATGTAAATATATCAGGAATTTGGAACTTGTAGCAACTAAATTTTGCTGCAGGCTGGAGTGTAAGATGCTGCACCGTCTGATTCAGCTGAACTCTTCTGAATTCACATGATCTTAGACACAGCTCAAAACCTTTGCAACGAGAAGTCTTAAAAATACTTTAGAGGAACAAGAGCACCAACTTGAATCTTACTGTTTTTCCTTTTTTTAAATCAAAGACTCAGGGAGAAGATATACTGCCCTGGGATTGCTAAGTCAACACAGGAAGGGATACAGATGGTTATCCCACTTTCATCAGAAAAACATATCATGAAAGAGTGCGAGACAGAGAGGAGAAATTATACTGACAGAAATGCATGTATCTGAGAAAGGTCTCGGATTCCATTAAGACTACATTCTGGTTTGATATCTGACAATAGAGACAGTCTTAAAAATTGAGTCCCTCAAAAAATCCAAATTTTCATTTAACTGAAAAGTAAAGGCATTATTTGAATACTTTATTCAGAAGAGAGCTGCAAAACATAGAATAGCAAAGGTCAGCGGAACAACGCTAGAAGTAGCAATCATGTATTTTGGGTCTCTATCTGTTGTCACTTCTCAGGCTCCCAGTGACTCTCAAAGCACTCACCCATGGCTGGTGCAAGTAAGTCATGAGGCCAAACTTCATTTCAGGCTGCTTAGATACAAAAAGCCATGGTTCAACAAAAATCTATTCTCTGATAGGGGCTGAAAAATCCCCAAACACATGCATTACTACAGATTTTTGATAAGAGCCTGATAGCTGTAACCTCAAAAAGCTCAACTTAAGTAATGTCTGAGATATTTATTGCTTCTACTTGTATTCACTTATAATCTTCCTTTTACATTATATTCTGAGATCACATTGTATAAACTGATACGTGTCAATTTTTGGCCAACAAACAGGTTTGTGCACTCCTTTCACATCAAATGCCTATTCATTCATTCTATGACCACAAGAAAAAGCAAAAAGAGCAGGTGTAAAGTGAATGTCCCTAATTTATCAAAAGGCAAAATAATTTTCTAATTTTCATCCTCCATATTTTTGGAAATTTTTTTATTAAACAACATGACATTCTTATTATTAACCAGCACTATCAAGAGAGGAGACAGATTCTCTTGTGTATTCTTGCTCCGAGTACTTGCTGCTATGACATTAAAATTGACAGAAGGGTATTGGGCTCCTGTCGTATTTATTTAAAATCTTCATGCAGAAGAAGCCCATAGAGACATACCCTAGGCACCCAGATGACAGCAATGCTATTGCTGCTACATAATGGCCAGCTGCAAACTGAAGTTTAATTTCATTTTTGCCTATCAGAGGGATCTCTTCTAGCTACTTCCACTTGTAAAGAAATGCCCACGGATTTTACAGCACCAATCCTCATTCACAGCTGTAGGGCATCAAAAGAAGTAGAAAGTAAAGTGTGCAGGAGTTTTAAGGGAGAACAGCAACATTTCCTGATGCAACACAGAGAGGATAGCAGCACAATCCAGAGTTCAGAAAAACATGGTGCAATCATGCTACTTGATCTGTGAATAGAAGCAAGAAGAGAAGGGCCCATTCCTCCTAGGTTCAAGAGTTTTGTGAGTACTGGGCAGTAGGAAAAAAAACTGCAAGGAGAGGGAAAGGAAAGGGAAAGGGGGATGGGAAGGAGAAAAAGGAAGGAAAAAAGAACATACTCTCCTTTAGCAGTACTGCTGAATATGCATCAGGAAAAATTTCCTAAAACACAGTGGAAGCATAACCTCCATGACAGGCCCAGATAAATGGGCAGGAGAGATACCCAAGGATACGCTCCATGTCAAGCACAAACTATCTTGTTTTGTAGACAACAGTAAGGCTAGAGAAAGCCCACAAAAAAGACAATGCAAGGATGCTGCTGATCTGCCTATGAAGTGCTTTGATTTAGGTACCCCAGGGTATCAGTGACAGGTTGCCACGCACTTCCCACCTCATGCAAAGGGCTTGGCCATGACCTTGTGAAGCATACGAAAGGACACAACACTGGTGCACAAATATTCTTTCTTCTCCCCACTTTGCATGGGTGGGCCAAGTATAATCACATGTAGGCTATTCCCCCCCATTTTATAGTTGTGACATGGAGAAATGATCCAAGTGTTTTGTAGCCTATGCAGAGATGAGGAGCACTGTCATTCTTATGAAATACCATCAAAAGACAGATTTGCAACTCATATGAAAAGCAGCAATAAGCTATCAGCAGTAATGAACCACCAGACATTTATAGGTTATTTTTGGTACCTCTGCTGTTCCCTAAAGCCTAGTTTCCATACAGACCACTGGAGATCCTCAATAGTTTACAAATCAAAACGTTACGACTTCAGCATTTGAAAGAGGAAGGCCACAACTCTCCACAGCAGAAGAAAAATGCATGGAGAATTTCCCACTCTCTGTCTCTGCCTGTGCTGGTATGACACAAAGCACACTGTGTGACAGAAAGCAGCTACCTAGCATTATGTCAAAGGGAGAGCTATGATCACCCTTGGAAGTGGCAGAAGTCATGTTGACTTTAACTTACATTCGCTTTAAGTAACAGTAGGGTGTGAACACAGAATGGAAACACTCCAGAAAACATGAGCTAAGCCAATTCACTATTACAACAGTCCAGCCTGGAGTAATTCTTGTCTTTCTCTAGGTCTCACAGACTGGCAAGCAGCCCCTCATAACTTTCTCATAAATCACTCAATGTTCAGAAAGTTTCATTTTTTATTTCACCAAATGTTATCTCACTGTCACTCTCAGCACATGAAGCAATTTTATCAGCTGTTATAATTTCTTTAAGGTATGGTAATCTTGAGGAACAAATTAATTAAAAACTTAAATCAGACTGACAGGTGTGACTTCGGTACCAGTTTTTTAATGGAAATGCATATTTAGAACTTCAGGAAGGCTTGTAATTATTTCAGGTAGGTCAGGTTTTAGATCAATGCAAAATATTAACATAGCAATGGGAAGGTGTAATTTGGTGATGTTTATGTCCTTGAAAAATCTAAGGAGGCCTACTCAGCACCTCAGCTATTGTGCACATAATGCAACAGTTTCAAATGCAGTTTGTAAACCTGAACTCTGGCTTATTTTCATTGATATACCCTGCTGCATTTTTCAAAGGGCTTAGGCCTTCACAAACGTGACTGATTTAAACAGGAACATCTGTACCTCTGAAAATTGAGTTAAGAGTATTTAGGGTACTTGCACTTGAGAAACCACTTCTGAATTTTCAGTAGAATGTGTGACTGCTGAATCACAGAAGCATGACAGAAGGGAAATATCTGATATAATTCTAAGAGAAAATATGAGAAGAATTTCAGCACAAATTAACACATAAACAGGATAGTGCAAAAGAGCTGGTCGTTCACCATCTCAGATGTGCTTTTTTTACTATTAACAATTTGGTTTTAATGACAGGGAGCTATAGTATTGTGCAAAATGTGGACTCGGTAGCCCAGAAGATCATAATCCTTTTAAACACAGACCAGGCAATGCAAGCAGAGGCCAACTCAAACATTGTTGCTAATGTGACCTTTTCCCTGGACCTGCACTTCAGTATCTTCCCTAGCGGTTCATCTGGCTGCAGCTTAGGCTCACTTAGCAGTGCCCATAAACAGATGCCAAGCCACAGATAATAGTCCCATCACTGCAGCCATGTGCTGGGTCAGTGCTCAGGGCAGGCTGTCCCTCTGGAGGTTCAAATGCCCATGGCAGCTGTTTCACTCTGAAGATCACCAGCTTTTTCTTCCTTCATGCAGCATTTCATTGTGAATGTGCTCATCTGACACTGGCAGCCTACTGATAAGAACTCTGGTCACTTTGGACCAACACAGCTGTAGAGACAACTGAGAGCTGGTTCCACATTGTCCCATCAGATAATTTATAAGATGTAGGGATGACTGTACAAAGCCACACTTGGAAAAGGCTAGATGGCTCTCCTGGATCATCCAGTGTCCAGGCCAGGCTGCTTGGGTGGCTCCTCCTGGACACAGGATACAGCACAAAAGACAAGTGCTTCCTCTAAGATCCCTCTTACTAGACGTCTGTGACTACACTTCAGGTAGAAACTGAAAATCAATCTTAGATTATATCACTACTTCAACCTAAGAGAGTCTTGGAAACACTCATTCTTAACCTGTCCTCTGGAAATACTATTTATGGAGTTCATAAACCAAACCTGCCTTCAATGATTTGAGAACTAAGAGAGTCTAGTCTAGGCAGTCTAAAAGACAAATAACACTGAAAAGGCTATTAAAACAAATTACAGAACTGTAATTACAGAGCCCTCCACAATAGAACCACAGAAGGGTTGAAGTTGGCAGTGACCACTGGAGATCATCTGGTCCAAGCCCCTGACCAAGCTCGGCACTCTAGAACAGGCTACCCACAACAATGTCAAGGCAGCTTTCTATTATCTCCAAGGATCAAGACCCAAAAATCTCTTTGGGAAATCTGTGCCAGTGCTCAGTCACTCTCACAGGAAACACCTTTTTTTTTTGACTGATGCCGCAGAGAACCTCCTGTATTTCAGTTTGTGCCCACTGTCTCTGTCACAAGACACCACTGAAAACCACTGTCTCCCTCTTCTTTGTGCCCTCCTTGCAGGTATTTATACATATTGAAAAGCACTCCCTGGCTCTTTCAACCCCTCTTCACAGAAAAGGTGCTCTAATTTCTTCATCATTTTTGTGGTCCTTAACTGAGCTGACCCTCTTCAGTAGCTCCAACTTCCTCTTATACCAAGGAGCCCAAAACTGGACACAATCCTCTGGCTTATCAGCCCTTCCTTCCAGTTCTGTGTCATATGCAAACTTGCTGTGGGCATGGTCTGCCCCATCACTGATCATTAATGAGGATGTTGAAGAGGATTGGGCCAGATTCAGTATTGATCCCAGGGGTACAGGTGTTAATTACTGGTCTCTAACTAGATTTCCTTCAACTGATCAATGTTCTCTGTTCCCGGCTATTCAAGCAGTGTTCAACCTCACCCTGCTCATCTAGCTCATACTTCACCATTTTCTCTCTATAGAGATCTTCCAGCAGACAGCTTTGAAAGCCTTTCTGAAGCCTTTAAAGCCTAGGTAGAAAACATCCAGGGCTCTTCCCTTGCCTATCAAGCTGGTATTTTCATCATCGTAGAAGTTTATCAAGTGTGACTTCCCTTTGATGAAGGGGAAGTCACACTTGTTGACTTTTCCATGTTGACTTTTCCACCACTTTCATGTCCTTCTAGTACCTGAATGTAGTTTTCATGATTACCTGCTCTATGAGAAAGTGAGGTAAGGCTGACCAGCCTGTGGTTCCCTGGCTCTTCATGACTGCCTTTTCTGAAGTGCTTATAAACACTGAGAATTTTCTTCTTATTATTCCAAGAGTTTCTGTTAGGTGCTTCGAGAAAACAAAAAAGCTACTGTAAAGGTGAGACTGAAAAGTTGAAATTATGAATATTTTATTCTTCAAAAGATTTTAACTTAGCTGAATCTTTCAACTGTCAAATATAGTTCCATATAAAGCATTCAAAACTTTTTAAGTTGAGACAGAGACATCAGATTATGCAGTGATTATTCTGAAATAAATACCAAAAATAAGTACAGGATTTATGAACTCATGAAGTGATAAAGATACTCATGTTTACATTTTATGGTTTAGAATTAACCATGTACATGTACATTCCTCTAGGAAATACAGCAGATGAATGAATTTCAGCAGTATTACATTTTGCCATAGATACAGTCTTGAAAGTTATCATCCACCAAAGAAATTTTTACATAGTGCTATTGCACACTAGAATTTGATTTCCTCCTCTCCTGCATTTATGAAGTCAACTTCTGCATAAAACAATTCAACCATTCTAATATAATCATCTAACAGCTGAGAGACTTCTGGGGTATGGAAACTTCGGGAATTATTATATGGAGATAAATTTGAATTAAGCAGCACATGTAACACCAAAAACATGCTGTACCACTGATACAAAGTCTAGACAGATCTTGAGCTCCTAAATATGGAAGATTCATGTAAAATTTCTAGAACATAAACTGGAAAGCAACAGGCCTCTGCAGTCAACACTTTCCATCTTCACAGAAAATGTGTGGATTAAGAGACATTAAAAACTTAACAGAAGACTGGTGAACTTGTGACTCGGCAGCAGCTTAGTCAAATCCCACAAAAATTAACTTGTAAACTGCTTTTTTTTTTTCCCCACTAGCCTTTTTACCCTAAAATAAAGCTGTCCAAAGGCTGCCTGCTGCTGTTTAATTCCATTTTGTGGGAGACTAAGAATCATGGTAGAGGAGCAAAGCCTCTGTCAGAGTTACCACCATAAAATGTAAGTAAAATGACTTTAGAAATCCAGTTCTGAGAGCAGAGAATAGGGAATAATTGATAAAAGTGACACCCCAAAAATAATTCTGCAACTGCAATATATAAACAAAGGCAAACAAATTAAATTAGATCCTAGGAACTGCTTTTTATTTTAGTGGGCCTGAGATGTTCATCCCATCCAAGCCTGGACACAGGAACCTGCAACATCCCATTTAAAAGGAATACCTAATACCTTTCACACCAAAGTTGGCTTTGGCTGAGATGAATTTCATAGCCAAGAAGAAATGCATATTTCAGAAATAAGGCTGATATCAAAACTTCAAGTAAAAAGTTTCTCTTACTCTAAGACACACGGCCAATCTTTTTTCCTATTGAAAACACAAAACTTGTAACAATTTTTTCCCCTGTTTTTACAATGATATAGATACATAAACCTTAGGCCTTCCACTTGTCTATGTGCCCAGGTCTATTAATCTAATTAAAAAAAAATCCAATGCATATATAGATGGCTATTCCTGCGCTGTAATTTGACACAATGAAGCATTACTTCATTCATTGTAGACAATTTTAACTATGAAAGCTTCATCTAAGATAATGTCTGTCTCAGTAAGAATGAACCCCTTATCCTGGCAAGAAGTGCTCTCCAACATGCTGAGCTGTTTGGTTGCAGAAGACTGATGATAATCTCACATATTCTATATTATCATTTTTTCAATTAAAAAAAAAACTCAGCAAAATTATGTCTGTTTCTCCCAGGACACCTTAAGATCAGTAAACTGATTAGGTAAGGGTTGTTTTCTGGGATCAACTGGTTCTTGCAATTCAGCTAAGGAAATATAAATGCAAATAAAGATCTTGAAGAGATGTACAGCAAAAATCATGCAGTGGGACTCACATGACACTACTTACTTGAACACCTATACGTAAGTCAGAACATATTATCTCTTAGCTTATTAAAAATTCATCCTGATACTTCTTGAAACATTCCTTTGGAATTGATAGCTGAACTGAAACAGTTCCAAACCAGGACTTGACTTCCTCCATAGCAACAAGGCTGTCTACCCTCTGCAGGTAGAAATATCTACTCCATAAAGTACAGATCCTCTGGAAAACAGGGATGTAGCTTAAGTCTTTGAATAACTATCTTCAAGAGAAGATCTGCTGCTCTGCCATACTGAGAGTGAAAGCAACTTTAAGAAGATGTGGCAATGCTACAGCCTATCAGGGACTCTCAATTGCCACTTGTTTGTCAAGAACATTCTTTGTGGCATTTGTGCAAAAAAATGAGATGTTGAGGTGACAGCCCCAATAACGAGAACACACTGTTCCAATGATGGGGCACAAGTACAGCAAGATGTACAGGAATCTTCAGGCATGAAACAGAAGCCTGAGTATTTCAAATATATAAAGGTTCACAAGACCAAGAGGTCATCTAAATTTTCAGTTCTGTTAGGAGGTCTAACGAGATACCTGCAAGCAGAAATACCTTATCTGCAAGCACAGATGGTGTATCTACTCTGCATGGCTAAGGCAAAGTAAATACAGCTTAACCCGCACAAGATTTCTCAAAGCTTCATGAGCCAAATGAGACTGCCCTGCAATTTTGGCAGACAGCAATATCCTCAAAAACAACACATAAAACACCAGGTATTCTTTATCACCACTGCTTCTATTTGTTGTCCCTACTATACATTGTTACAAAGGAAAATCCCAGGAGTGCCAAGGGCAGAAAACAGGAGCTTCACAGACCAGGTATGAACAGACACAGATAAAAAAGACACAAGAATGGGATTTGTGAAAAAAGGACTAAAGACACCTAAAACTAAACTGGAGAGAAACCTGACATAGAGTGATAAGTTATGAAATGTAAACTATAGATGATGAGGCTGATTAAGAGATCAGACTTAATTTTACAACTACTATAACTAATTTCTTCCCTGTATTCCTGGTGAACAGCAAGCTGAACATACACCAGCAGCATTTTCTAGTAGTCTATAAATCTGGCTTTAGTTTGTGCTGGAGATTAACATGCCCTGCTGAGTACTCTCTAGACTACACTTGGAATAATGTGTTCAGTTTTGGGCCCCCAAAACATCAGTAAAACAGTGTGAGCTCAGGAAGGGCCATCAGGATGCTCAGGGTGTTGGATCACTTGTCCTCTGAGGAAAGGCTCAGGGAACTCGGATTGTTCAACCTGCAGGAACAAAGGGTTTGGGAAAACCTAACAGCAGCTTACCAATGCCTGCAATGAGTCACCAAGAAGATAGAGCCAGGCTTTAAACAGTGGTGCATGGCTGCAGGATGAGACAGCAGGGGTAAGCTGAAAAAAGGGAGGTTCTGCGTGGAAAAACTTGCCATGAGGACAGTAGAGCAGAAGAACAGGTTGCTTGTAGGGATTGCACAGGCTCCATCTCGAGATTTACAAGACCTGGCTGAATGAAGCCATGAGTATTCATTCTGGTCTGAGCTCTGGTTTTATCCCTGCTTTGAGCCTACACTAGAGATCTCCCAAGGCCCTCTCCAGCATGAGTTATCTCATGATCCAGAGCCTGGACTCTGTCCTTAGATGCTATGGTTTGTAAGAAGCTTAGAAATTTAAACCAGGCAATTTCCATCTATCAATTGGTTTCTAACAGTGATCTATTGCAAAAGTTTAGCAAAAGTGCTAATGACTAAATTAAGTTCAAAGTGATCACTTCCCTGCTATTCATCTCATCAACAACTCTTTGTCTTCATCTGCTCCCATCCATTTTGGCAATTGGATGAGAGATTTCCAAAGTCTCACCATGGCCTTTGGTGCCAGCACACATCTGAAATCATCTTCAACTAATATGCACGCCCATCTAGCATGTAAGCAGTAGAAAACAAAATGAAAGAGGCCGAGAAACTGAAAGAAAAGTAGCATGAAGGTGTGTCTGAACCAGATGTTATTTATTGGAACTTAGATGATTCTACTCTGTTTGTCTACTAACAAACAGAACTCACAAATTGCACTGAATGCTCAACTCATTTCTCATACGTAACCCTCATATAAACCCTGTCTTTCTCCAGCAAACAAAACAGACCTCTGGTGATCAGAGAGGATTACACAAACTGCTGCTGGAAGGGATTTAACAAAAAAGCTAGGGAATACTCAAGAAAGAAGACACCTAGAACTAAAAGAGTCTAGTCATCCCCCAGAAAATATCCCAAAGCTATACCTAGTAAATCACATAATCAAACTTTTCACAGATTAAACTTCCTTCGTTTCTTTTCATAGTGTGCAACTTGAGACACCCAATTAATGGAGGAAAGGCCAATGCAAATAAAGGCAATAGGAGCTATAGCTGGAAAATACCAAGTGCTACATGCAAACTAAGCATTCTAACGTGACTGCAATTTAGGGTCAAGCTGGCCAGCCCATTAACGATACTCGCTGCACTTTAACTTTGAACTTGGCTTCTTCATACTTGAAAAACTTTTTAAAAATAAACCAATTCTGAAAGCACCACTTACAAGCACCTTCAAAAAGCCCATAAGGAAATTATTCAAAGACCATTGTGAAAAAAGATTTTTAAAGTGTAATAAATAGGAACTATAGCTACAGGAAATTCAATGGGTATTATAAAAAGTTGGGCAAGCACTTCTTAATGGCATAAATTCTGTGGAATAAAGCAAGTTTTGAAGAAAACCTGGAGAGCTGATCAAGCAACTCAAGTCTGTCAGTGAACATATAGATGGAACAGATTTGATCCCAATCCTTAGGTTTGAGGGGATTTGTTTGCTTCTGTGAATTGATACTGTTATTTTAAGACAACTTTTGCACATATGGAGCTTTTGATTGGTATCATTTTGGTGTGATAGTCTAATAATTAACAGAAGTTAAATCTGAAACAGTTGTTACTGAATTCTCAAGTCTGAAAGAATTGACAGGTTTTCTGCAGCCCCCATTGCTTTTAAAAGAAAACACCAAAACAAAGGCCAGTGAAGGTTAAGTTGATTTCTTTTTTTTTAAGCTTATCTTAGCATGCCCTAGTAATATTATTTAGGCTGAAATCTTTCTTGCAGCAGGGTAAGAAAAAGAGAGAAAGCTTTTTTTGTTCTTCTGAAGATCGCTTTCACACAGGGTGCAGGGCTGCACACAGCTCATTAGATGGTAAGCCTGCATGGGACTAAATCTCCAAGTTTGCCTTTAACGAGTGAAATTGGAAAACAGATTTCATCATACTAATCATCACACTGATGAGGGTTAGCTACATAAGCCAGAAGGGTAAGTGATAATAGTAATGAGCCCTCTGCGCTGCCTGGCACTGCATGAGGTAAGGACACTGCTAATATCTTGTGTCCAGTTCCTGGCCACAATGGAGAAGGAGCAGAAGTATTAGAAGCAAATACATTTTTCTGCACTCCCTTCTGTTTCTCAAGTTTAATCCCTTCTGCCATTTTAGTAAATCTTGATTTTGATCTCTTCTTTCCTCTCCCTCTTTCTATCCAGTTCTTTATTAATTTCAGTAGGCCTATCACTCAAGTTTTCTGCCCTGATCTACAGTTCAGGTGTCTCTCTGACACTCAAGACAATCACCTTCCCATTAACTTTTCAGACAATTGCAATCTTTTCTTCCAAGAGTCTCCTATTCCTTGACCCTCCCTTCTTTGTCCTAGAAAGATATTCATCCCCTCAAGATATTTAATTCCTTTCCCTTATTATCTAGCTCTGAT
The DNA here is from genome assembly GCA_013397095.1 of Sterrhoptilus dennistouni. NCBI lineage: Eukaryota > Metazoa > Chordata > Aves > Passeriformes > Zosteropidae > Sterrhoptilus > Sterrhoptilus dennistouni. The sequence goes on along the minus strand of VWZU01017663.1, from coordinate 738,892 downwards.
AAATTACTGCTTGGAGACATTAGTCCCTGCATATTTCTACAGCAAGGATCCTCTGGTGATTTACATCTTGTTGCAGGATCAAAAAGGAACTTCGGAAAACAGAACATTTCCCTGCTGCCACTAATCAGTACCCCTCCAGAGATGACAGCAGATTGTAAAAAGAGAGGAAAAAACCAATTCTTAAGAAAGAAACAAATGCTTACACATATTTAGGAGTCAACTCAACTTAAAAGCTTTGCTAAAATCTTTCTGGTACTGTTACACAGTTTTGGCCGCTGCACAAGGCAAGAGCCAATAAATGCTAAGTGACTTCTTCAGAAAATCAAAACAACTGCTGGAACAAAGCAAAGAGAAAAACTGATGGCAGCAGTAAAGACAGCTGCCTACAAAGACAGTACTTAGCCCAGATTCATGCCTGAAGTCCTACCATCCTAACAAACCACTGCCTTTTCTATTTCAAAGCCAGTCTCACAGCAGTATACACCAAGATGCTTTTGATTTTTGAGAGACTATATTCTGTGTCTGCCCAAAAGATAGTGCCTAATTACACTAGTCTGAAGAAGCCATAACAATAAAACTTTGATGATTCATACAATTGGTTCCCAGTTTATCCATGCGATTTGCCAGGCAGTTATTTTCAGTCCTCACTTTGATCAGAGAAAGTGACCTTGCTGCCCGTTTTATACCAACTGTAAAATAAGCTTGCAATTAGTTCTCCAAAGTTCAAGTGATTCTAATGAAATCTCTTATGACCAAAAATGCAAATTAATTCTTTAGTTCTACATCTCGGTAGTTTAGGGAATTCGGATTGCTCTCCATCCCAGATATGCTTGAACCGGGAAGAAAAACAGGTTAAACACACTAATGTTGCCAGAGCTAGCAATATTTTTATGCCTATGTTAATTAGCAAAGATTACAAAACAAGAGTACAACAGTTTTAAAAACATTTGATGAAAAGACCACAAAATATTGCATTATTTCTACAGAAGCAAAACTTACAGGCAATTGTTCTTAAAAACATGCATGTTTCAGCTCTTCCTTTTTCATTAAGTCAAACCACAGTTAGATAATAGAGCTGAAAACGATTTCTGGTACCAATGTGTTTATCGCATTTCCCAGCACATCAAGCTGTCAGACAAACAATTAGTTTCATTTCAAATTAAACCTGACAGGCAATCCCTTGGTGACAGAATACACACTAATTTAACCAAAACACATACCTCTTCTCTTTCAAAATACTGCTTCCATCGAGCATACAGCTTTCTTGATACTCTTCCTGCTAGGTGGGACTGCTCTTCCTATCATTCCACAAATTATTACAGTGAATACTGCAAACCTCTTAGTTATCTTCAGGTGGCAAACAAAACAAAGATTTTTTTTTTCCTGCTCTCTAAAGTAGCACACGTGAAATCCAGACTTAGGTGTTGCCACCATCCACTAATGACCCTGCTAATAATGTACAGGAAACAAGACAACTCCTGTATTACCCTGTTAAATAAGGGTGGCAACCCCTCTGAGGAACTGACATTCAATAAGCAAAATACCCTCTACACTTCATTGCTTTTCCTCAGACAGATTCTTCATCTATCCATGCATGCCCTTACCCTTCTGCAACTGAGGTCTACAAAGTGCCTCCAGGACTGAGGAACAATAGCCAAAGTCACGCAATGGGAACAGTTGATTTTTAGCTACCAGAAACCAAAGGACACTGAAGGACAGCTGTCTTCCCATATCAAATGAAAAGAAATACTCAAAGAAATGCCAGGAAAATCAGCCTTGAAGACTTGGTATTTTTAATTCAGTATCAGTGTTCCCTTTCCTTCACAGCCTCATCTTGCCTCAGGAAGAGGTGTCAGACATACAACAGCAAGCAAACTGCACCAGAATCTGCTTATAAGGAAATTTCTTTCTACTGTATCATATGGAGGCTGGTATTTTTTAACAAAAATTATTTATACATAAATGAGACTATAAACATTGCTACTCCAAGTATTTTTTTTAACCTTCCACAGCTCTTGTTTGCAATAACATCAAATCTCTACATCAAACGTGCTCCATTCTTTTTTTGCTTGGACTTTTAAAAATACAGTAATAAGCTATTCAATGGTCTGAAATTCCCTCCTCCCAAACTATAAAACAACACAGGCACTACCTGTAGAACACAGAACCACCAAATGGTTTGGGTTGTAAAGGTTGTTTAATCATGATCTCGTTGGACTTTCTCTACCACAGGCACAGACATCTTTAAAGTTGCCTTGAGCAGTCTGTTCAAGATCCCATCCAACCCAATTTTGAGTACTTCCAACAATGGAGCATCCATTTCTTCCCTGGGCAACCTGTCCCAGTGCCTCACAACCCTCATAGTAAAGAATTTATTCTTAATATCTGATTCAAACCTATCCTCTTTCAGCTTAAACCACTGCCCCTTGTTATAACTGGTCCTATTAAAAGTCTGTCCCCATCTCTCTAGTAAGATCCCTTTAGAGGATGAAAGGCCACAAAGAGGTATCTTGGGAACCTGCTCTTCTCCAGACTTAATAACCACAACTCTCTCAGACTTTCCTCACAGGAGAGGTGCTCCAACCCTCCCACCATTTTTGGGGCCTTCCTCTAGACTGACTCCAACGAGTCCACATCCTTTTTATCTTGGGAATCCCCGGAGCTGGACACAATAATCCAGGTGGATGCAGACCAAGGTACAACTTGCCTTCTGGGCTGCACATACACACGTTCAGCCTCTCATCCATCAGAATCCCCACAAGTCCTTCTCTGCTGGGCTGCTCTCAATCCATTGATCACACAGCCTGTGTGATGGCAATTGTCCCAACCTAGGGGCAGGACTTTGCACATGGCCATGTTGCACTTCACAATGTTCACACTGGCTCACCTCTCCAGCCTGTCAAGTCTGCCAATCAGCCTTAACTCAGTCCTTCTGCTCACTCAGGCAGGAAGTGCCAAATTATCTGGCAAAGCTAATTCTTTTTTTAAGAGACTTGGAGTATGTCAGACAGATTTTCATACCCTCATCACAACACTCCTGCAGCATGTTTCATTGAGGAAACTCAAGTTCAGCAGCTGTGTTTATTGTATTGTAACAAAGAACAAAACTATAGAGGACTTGCATTTAAAACCCAAAAGTCCACAACTGATTAATGAACTTCAATAAGACCCAGCAGAGATCTCAATAGAGCAGTGGCACAGATGCAGAAGATTACTTCATAAATATTTTAGGGAACTGTACACTGGATACTGCTTCTCAGTGGGCCCTGACAGAGCACACAGCACCACCTGCACTAGGGGTCAAAGATCCTATGTTTAAAGGCAGGTTAAAAAAAGAAGAAAGTTTTTAAAGCTGGTGCCTCCACAGCTCTGCTTACCCTAGGAGTGTAACAGCAACCTGACTACCTTGCATGGTTCCTCAATAATATCTTGTCTCGTCTCAGCTGGCCTGAGTACAACACAGCTTGCAGTCTTTAAAATGAGCCTTAGTCCCTGAAGAATTTTTCCATATATTACCCAGAGCAGGAAACAGATAACCATAGATAACAGCTCAAGTAGCCTCTAGGGCAAATACCCATTTGCCTGCAATTTCTCTTGGATGATCACCAACAGGTGGGAACACAATCCAACAGTTTTCACAACCAATTTTTTTTTTTTTTTTTGCAGAGATTGCTTACAGAAATGAACACTTATGCTGCTTCATTTTTTACTATGACAAGATCATAAATTTACAGTTTTGTAGTTTCTAACTCACAATTGGGCTCATATAAAGCAAATCATTCAGCTCCACAGAAACGTGAGCGAAGTAGTCAACTTTGTCGCCTCACAATTTTCTTTTCTCTTCAAGAAGGTATTTCAGATTGGAGACAGAGAGTTTGCAGTATAGTCTGCAAACCCAAAACCACTACAAACTTGTTCCCAGCTAAGCTGAAAAGTAAGCACAGAGCTCAAATGCTCTGTAGATAACCTCAGGCAACAGATTATTCCTCCTAGCTGGTGGAAGTAGGGGAAATAGGTTATTTCTCACTCTGGCTGGAGCCTAGACTTCAGTCATTTTATCTGTTAACCAGCACAAAACTTAGCCCATGGCCAGGGCCTGTAACAGCAGCCGAGCTCCCAGCACAGAGAAGACGTTTAACTGTTCTAGTGTTTCACCTCACTGACAGTATGCTGTCCCCACCTCCACCCTTCTGTCTCTCCCTACCACTATGCCAGAGACAGGAATCTAGTCAAGATGCAAAGGTGCCACATGAATATTTCAGACAGTAACAAGACTGCCAGCTGCCTGGAAGCGTTTCAATCTGCAAAGCAAAGCAGGGACGACAGTCCAACTGAAGGGATTTTCATCTGTTCCTCATGTTATGTGGTATTGGATCATAAAAACACCTCCCTATCCATAACTCCTGGATTAAGACTGGGGACGTGAGCAAAACCAAAATAATGCAGGTGTTTGCTTATGGTGAACCTCACAGGAAAGAGCTCAAAACCAGGGTCGTCCAAGGATGGAAGTGAACAGGAAGGACAGGTCCTTCTTGAGGTCAGACCAACCTTCCAGCTTCAAGCTGGGTTTACACAGGGTGCTTGTGATCTTGTTCCCAAAATGCAGTACCACCCACAGCTCAGGCACCAATGCCACATACCAGCCTAGCTGACAGCCCCTCGGTTAAATGCCCTACCAGTGGTGAGGAATTCCAGAACGGCACCAAACTCTGCAAAAAGAAGGTTTGGATTACAAAGGCCACTGAAAAATTAATAGAAAATTGTTTGGTGAGGGCTACTATAAATAAGGATACAAGAGGCTTCATGCTTTCAGAAGGTTCCTCTTGCCTCAGGAAAAGCTGCTGTTGCTGTAGTTTGAAGAGATTTACTTTTGAACACTGCTAAAGTGTCTCTGGTCCCAGCTACTGCGTGGGCACGTGACAGACGTCAGTTCTGATCATCTCTGACTTGCCTGTAATTACCAGTCAATATTTATGCTGCCAACACCACTCCCACCAAATGTGAACTCTTCCAGGACATTGTATCTAAAAGAACATGCCCTACAAATGAAACATTCCAAGATGCTTAGCAGCAGATGGACCACAGACTTGCATCCTAAATGAAAAGTATCACACCAGGGCTGCAGGGGCAGGTGGGTGAAGAGAAGTTCATTACTGAATATGAAAATTCATGAAAATCAAGTACTACACACTGAATTAAAGCAACTCAACTCTGCATAAAGATTTTCCAGGCTTCTTCCCATAAAGCAATACCTCCTATCTTCCAATGGTTTACTTTAGGGAAGTGAAAGTAAGAGATGTATGCACAGAATCAAATTAACCTCTTACATCAAAATCATCCATATCTCGATATTCATGCAAAGATCAATTGATCTCTCTAAAATTTATTTGCAGAGACTGTGCTAGTTAGACTAGCATGTGGACTTAAACTTAAATTTTTCATCTATATTTACCAGGTTGTCTTCTCAATTTTCATCTGGAAAAACACAGACATTTCTCCACAAAAATCTCTGCCAAGTTTGTGGTAAAACTCTTTTTTTTCTGAGAACACTTACATTTCCTTCCTTTTCCATATTTCGAAAGCTGAAACATGACTTTTAGATGGATTTTTTTTTCCCTCCTCTTTTAGTCAAGCTTATTTTGGCAGATCATGAATCACCAACTAACACTGCAACTCTTACCTTCCTTCCTCTTACAAAAGAAAAAAAATCAAACTGAAACATACATAAATTGAGGCTCTTCTTCCCTCTTTGCTCTTCATTCTTTTCTTGTATCTGCTAGAAAAGCTCAGTGCATATTTACATCAATGACTATAGTCTGAAGAAATCAGAGAAGAATTATTCATATTGAATTTATGCCACATATTAAAGACAACAGATACAAATCTAAGAAAAGCCTAGGAGAATCAAGATGCTAATTTGGTACTGTTATGCCAAAACTGAACTCCTGGAAGCACTTCTTGGCAAAGAAATCTTAAAAACCAAACCAAAACAAATAAACATATGTGCCTTAAATTCATCCTCTCCCAAACTAATTCCCAGAATCTAGCCAGGAGACATTTTCTGAGATACTGTAAACAGTATCAGTGTTATGTCTGAGCAATTAGCTTTACGGTTTTTTCTACCCTTTTCGCCTAGGGAATCTTGCAAGATTAAAGGTATTAATAATAACGTGTGCAGCAGAGGTGAATCCAGAGAGCAACACTGATTTTGACTTGTTCCATGAATTTGCTATAGAGCCCAGAGACACAGTGCACACAACATAGGCTACAGAGACCCTATCCTCATGTAAGGCTATGGAAGCAGGCCTGTCACCACTTGAGACTCTAGCCTACTTATCCTACTTCCTAAGGAAAGTAGGAAGCAGGTTATTAGAATAATTTAGTTTTAAAATGTCTTCCTAGAAGGTGCTTCCAATTTTTCAAGTCCCTAAAAATCCAATGCAAATGTTTTGCAGCCTAATGCAGCAGTACTGAGTTGCTTCTGTAACCAACTAATACCATCACAGCTACTGAAAAGAAACTCCGAAACACTATTCTCACTCAGTTTCACTACATAAAACTTTCATGAGATCACCATTTCTCCCCAACACATCTCTCTATTGAAATGGTAACTGATTTTAAAATTAACTCAGCCTACAAGCAGTTGGACAGTGTTGGACACATACTCCTCTCGCTGCCTCTCAGGGGGCAGCAGTGAACACTCGGGGCAGGAGATGGAGTATGCAGAAATGTGCTCCTGACAACACTCTCCAAAAATTTGCTGCTCAGGAACTTCCCAAGCCAGAGGCTGTGTCCTTGTATTGTCCTCTAGTACCAAATAAATTCCGTGAATTTTGTAATCCAAAACTTCTTTTCACGGACTTTACTGATGCGCTTCTGGAGTTCCTCACCATTGGTGCGGCATTTAACTCAGCAAAACAGCTACTTACCATCAGCAGACTTGAAGTTTACATCCAAGGTCACTGACAACAATCAACTCTTTTACTGTTGCATAGATCAAGTAACATGTCCACCATTCCCATAAACACAGCTTTTGTTTATTCATTTAAATCCTAATGCATGACTTTTTGCCCAGAAGCTTGGCTCAGCACTGCCTTCTCTACTGAAAGGTGAGACACGCTATGGAATCTCACGGCTGTAAATACTCCCTGAAATTACAGCAGACCAAACATCAACTGCAAGGATTCAATAACTCCAGTGTTAGCAAACATCACTAAAAAGGCTATGAAAACCCAAGGAGATGTCTGATGGAAATTTTGCTGCTTGGTTCTTCCCACAGACACTTTGTCCCATTTGATGATAGTATTTTTCACCACATTTTGTAGTAACATAATTAAGTCCAAATAAAAACAAATGAATGCCACTTATCTCACAGAAGCTATTTATCTGCCAATGTTTCTCTCAAGTATGTACATAAAAATAGCTTAGAAAAACAAACAAATAAAAATTTCATTTTTTTCAGCAATATGAATACTAATATAGATGCAGCAGATGAACCCATTACTTAATTCCTTTGTTTGCATATTTTTGCATGCTACCTAGAGAATGTAACAGTACTAGGAAACCTTGGCTGAGGATTTTCTAGAGAGAAAATGAGTGTTTTTTGAAAGTAAAGTTACAGTAAATTACCTCAAAATAGAGGTTATATTTTTTGGCTAAATATTTAATAGGACTGGTATTAAAGTCTGAATGAATGATCAAGTGAAGAAAAAACCTTCAGTCTATTTGGTATGCACAGAATTCCAAAAAATGCAAACAAGTCTCCTCAGTAAATAAACTGAGTTACCATGGGATATGGCAGAAGACACTCTTGAGAATCACAAACTGAAAATAGAGCAGAGGAATAAATCGAATATCATAATGATGGAGGTTAACAGCGGGATCCTGCAAGAAACTTGAAAAGAGGTCTAAATCGATGACAATATATGCTAATGCCAGTGAATTATTCAGGATAAAAAAAGCCTGAATGTAAACAGTTACAAGAGACCTCAGAGGACTGACAGAACAATAAAGGGAAAGAAAAAGGATGGTGCCATGATAAATGCCATAAACACGGACTGGGAAAGACAATCCTAACTGCACCAACATGATGATAGCCTCTACCATAGTTACTACACTCAATAACAAATGTTGGCATCACTAGGAAAAAGATTTTTGCAATCAGCAGCTTAATATCTAGAAGGCACTTAAAAAGACAACTGGAACACAAGAAAAATTAAGAGAAGGGAAAGAAGCAGAAAAATAGAACTATATCAGTGCATAAGTCTGGGGCAGGCATTTACCCTCCATACTGCAATTCCAGTTATGTCTCCAAAAACCCAAACAAAAAGATAAAAGAGAACTCAAGAAAAATACACAATGAAGAGGAGAATGTAAAACAAATACCATTATTCACTATTTCTTAGTACATATGACTTGAGGGACACAGGAAAAAGTTACCAGAAAAAGAAAACATTTTGCAGCACACACTACTTGGACTATTATGCTTCCTTTTCAGGAAGGTGATCACCCAGGTGAGAAATGTATATATGGTTGAAAGAAGGATAGAGAAATATGAACTAGGTTAAATGGCAGTAATTTGATTAGCAAGTTTCTAAGCAGTAATTTTGGTTGCTGGATGCTGGGGGAATTCATCAGGCTCATTATACACAAATTCTTCTTGTACACTGCCCCAAAGGACCATCTGCTGGGGAATGCTGCACAGGCAGAGTTTTGTGCTGGCCCTGCAGAGACATCTATACTCTTCAAAACAGAAGAGAAAGAAAGAGATTATAATAAGGCTATAACTCCCTCTTTCCTTCATTGTATTATTACTTATTTATTGTTTTAGAGGATGTGGGAACAGGCAGGGAGAAGTATGAAACATCCTACGTATTAAAAAGCCATTATGTAATAAACCTACAGAAATTTTTGAAAAGGTGGAAAGGAAGACAAAATCTGATGCATTAACTGTGAGCAGTTATCTTCCCTTTCCTCCTCCTATGGCACAGGACAACAATGTGCCTTAACTTGGCAGTTTTCTCTTCTCAGTAAAAGCCATTAAAACCCGACAGAATTATCAAAGTAAAAAAAAAAAACAAAAAAAAAAAAAAAAAAAAAAAAAAAAAAACAAACCAAAAACTTCTAGCCTACTTGGTGTGCATAGATTTCCAAAAATGCCTGTAAGACCTCTCACAAAACTTCTTAAAATTATTAGTTTGAGTTAGCTTGGGATAAAGCATAGAAAAATTGGAATAGTTAAATAGAGAAATGACACATAAATGGTTTTAAAACATGACTACTACCTATCCCTCTTAGAACTACACAGCTCCTAAGCAGAAGATTTATTTCTCAGTGAGACACAGAAAATTTTTATAAAAGAGCCAAGTTCTCATCATCAGACCAGCAAATCTGTTAGCTCTGCATAGGAGGATGAGAGGTAGACAGGTCTCTCAACATTAAAACTCTTCTCAGCATAACACAGAAATAATTGCAAGGGTAGGACACAACACAAAATAGTAACTTGAACCAGGAAACAAAATGTTATAGAGAGATCTTCCAAAGAACAGCAGAAGGAATAAATAATACATTATCAGCAGAAATTCAAATTTTCTCTAACTGTGATTGTTTATAAGATATGAAGGAAAAACGTAATATTATGCTTCAAAGCCATATACAGGTGGACCAAACCAGAGAAGGAACCAAGACAACCGGTGTTATCAGCCAGAAAGCTTATACTTAGAGAAAACAGCAGAACACAAAACTCCACTCCTCAGAAGCTGATTTTTGTTCTGGCCTTTTTTTTCCTATTGTAAACTTGAACAAGAATAAAATCTTTTAAACACACCAGCAGAAACAGAATCGTGTAATCTCTGAAAACAGGAAATTAATTCTACAGCAGTTTTCAAAGCAATAAATAAGAATGCTGAATTTCATTTAGTCAAAAGCTTTCTAAATAGCCTTATGTGGAAGAATTTGTGGTAATTCTATTAGTGTCACTGTTGATATAAAACAGCACACACATGGCTAAATACATTTTTCCTCTAGAATCACTGGGTAGCATGATACTAGAAACAAATGAAGAATCACAGAAGTGAAAAATAATCAGTTTGATTTACTAAAATTTCATTCCATCACCTCCCATACAAAAGCAACATTTTAACAAACAAGCCAAATAGGGTTGTCCATTAACTGGTTGATTAATTCCTTAGTGCTCCACAAAGTCAAAACATTAATACATTGCATGCAAAAGAAATTGCTTATTAGCAACAAAAACATGTTGCACATGAACACATATGTTAATAAGCTACATGGAAAAATAAAAGATTTCAACAAAAATTAAAATTTAGCAATAGCAGCTTTCGCAGGTAGCATAATGCAAAGTATTCTTGATCATCTTAACAACCACTAAACAGTAAACACAGTTTACCACTGCATGTTGTAAACACCCATGAGGTTGCAGTCTCAGGAAAGTGACCATCAGTGCTGGAATGCAGTCAAGCTTATTAGCAATATTCAAGGTGTACAACTATGCACATAGTGAGTAATGAGATTTTCCTTACTGAATTATTTTGCACATTTTTGGTAGTTCCAAATACTCTCAAAAGAGACACTTCAACTTAAACTGTTCTAGCAAAAAATCCAGCCTAAACTCTTCCACTGTAACACCCAGAACTCCGGATTAATTTATTTATTTAAAGTTAAAAAAAAAGGCCTTCAAATAGGGTTTGGAAAACAATGGGCAAACACTCAGCACTCAAAGTACCTGCATCTCAAAGACTGTTTGATTCAGCACCACTGTGTGAGCTAGATCAAGCCAGCCATAACTGAGAGCCAGCCTAGTATTTAATTGCTTCCTAACAAGTTGAGGAAAAAAAAAAAAAAGATTAAAAAAAATTAAATTTCAAGATTATTGGGAAAAAGAACTAACCACTTTGGTTTTACCCAGCAGCAACAAAGCCAGATGCCTTTCGAACATGGTACCAGCCCAGGCACTACATATATTCTAAGGAATAAGTCCCAGAAAAACTGATATTCACCAGAACGGAGATTTGTGTCAATGTTGCTAAAGTACTTTTTACTAATTGCCACCTATTTAACACATGTCTCTGATCAAGACGTGGCGATTAAAATGTTACAGTAATATCAGAAGGCAGTAGGCCTACAGCAGTGAACACTCCCCCAACAAGCAATGTACTGCAGTGAACAGGTCTATGAGCTGCCACAGCAGACTAAATAAAGCTCTAATGATGACAATGTAACAAATGCTTTCAGTGTTGTTCTTATCTATCTCCCATGTATCTCTTGCTTCTAGTACCAGCGTCTTGGGAGCAGCTGGGAGTGAAATAAATTCCCTCCTGTTTGGCACACTGACGGTTAAGAAATGATAATTCCAGGGGTTTTTTTTAATATTAAGCTACTTCAAAGTTTGCTGCCTGATGCAGCTGAGGCAGAAGAAACTTAGAGAGGAAGGTGCTACTGGAAAAAGATCCCCCTCCTTGGCACACACTCTCAATCGCATGCACCTCCTACCCATTTTCAGCTCTTGGTGACTTCACTTCAAACAAAGGGTTTTGATGCTAAATAAATGAGTAGCATCTGGTCCTCTGCAAGCTTTTCCTATGAGAAATTCATACCTTTAGCTTTAGAAATACTCTATGTTGTTGAACACTTAAATAATAGAGATTTGGGCTTAGTTAGCGTAGTGAAATGGATTTGACTGTACTTCTGGGTTTGAAAATTTTTGTGCTTCATAATGCCTGTGCCTTCAGACTGGCATAGTCACCTTCATCGTATGCATTCCAATACTGCAGAAAGATATCAAGAGAAAAGAACTAGGAAAAATACCACACAAGCTATTAGTTCAAGATCATTTACTTTTCTGTACTGACATGGAATGCTGTGCTAACTAAGCTGTGCCACTGTAAAGACACTACTTCCCATCCATTTTCCTCTCATATATGACTAAGCTGTTCTCACCTTCCTCATCACACGGAATACAAATTAAAGACTTTCATTCTTTTAAAATCTTTTTTCTTACACCAGCTTGGCTGACAATTCAACTCAGCTTTCCAGCTAATTTCATAAGACAGCCTATGTTTTTTCGGGACTGAACCTGGCTCTTGCTGAGCTGGATGGCGTTACCTTCTATTCACTTTGAGGGGGAGAAATATCAGATCTTTTTTAGTTCTTTCACACATGCACACAGTACTTCAGGAATATGAAAAAAGCTATCCATATAATGTCATAACTGGCACTTACACTGATGGATTTATCATCTTACTGCTTCAATCATCAAGAAATACTGGAAGCATAAAACAGTCTTTCAGAAGGCTCTCATCTTCCTGTATGAGAATGCTTCATTCATAATCTTGCCTAGCTTTTTCTCCATTCCCTACATTCAGAGATATTTTCAGTTCTTAAATGGAGATATTCACAGCCTATTTTCTTGCTTTACAGTAGCTCTGCATTTAAAAATCAGTATTACACATTCTATTCTCTGCACATACACTTAAGTCTGTTACCGCATAGGCGTTTGATAGCGTTCAACAGAGGTCACAGCAATTACTTTGCTACTTCTCAAAGTAACTGGTCATCTGCAGAAGGTATTGTCCTGAAAATCCCATGAACACAGCTAATATTGTTTTCAGGTTTTATAACTAATCAAATTATGTATGCATAAACTTTAGCACTCTTGAGCATCTGCTAATCATAAAAACCCTAGGCAAAAGATGGAGACACAAAGATGAATAGTAAAGTAGGAAAATGCATTGAAGGCAATGCCAGTTATGTAAAGGAGAAGAGTGTAACACTATTAAGAAGCTATTCCCTTAACTGTGAAGTAAATTTAAGTCTAAAATAACAAAGATAAGAAGGGGGAAGGGATTAAAAAAAATCCCAAGCACTAAGCACAGAACCTTTTTTTTGGAAATAAAGATCTTTTGGAGAGGATATGAAGCTATTTCCCTAACTGCGTTATGTTCAGTATTATGCTTAATAATATTGCAAAACTGTGGTTGCAATTCTTTGACAGCCTTTTTCCAGCAGAACTTTCTTTTAACCTTTGGAATATTTAGCCAAGTAAAGAAAAAGTTAGTCACACAAAACTCTACAATGACCATGAGGTAACACCCAATGTTTGCTGCAATTTGCATCTTTCCCAGAAACCACAGGCACAGTATTCACAGCCAGGTTGCTTTTCCATTGCATTTCCCCCAGACATTTCATTTTTAAGGCCAGTTGCCTCCAAAGCTCCATACTTGAGTAACAAGAGTTCAAAGGCCAAAGGCAGGAATAAAAACCTCTGAGTCATATCCATTATATCCACTCATTTAATCAAAGTTCATTTTTTATGTGGTCAAGTGTAAATGACAATATAATCTATGAACATAACCTCTTCTGTGCAACCATATCAGCTCACACAGGTAACAGAATCAGGCCATCAAAAGAAGGGGAAAAAAATCCTGTGTGTTTGTGGAAGAAATTCGGATTCTGTCCAAGAAGAGGATGACAGATGCTTTTACCAAGTACCACTTCACTCCTTCAGGGCTGCCTCCACTGACACAATAGCCCAAGGGACCTTTGAAGCTAAACAGGACACAATCAGTCCTCTACCCACCAAGGTTGCACATTTCCTCTCCAGAAATTTAAGCAGGTGTAGCAGTCTATCTGTCCAGACCTGTTTTTTCCTTTTAAACTTAAATATTCTTCACACGGAGTCAATGCCTGCTTACGTTTCCAGTACTTTGGTTTTACAGATGCATGAACATAGGTAATGAGGCCTTTTTCAGCTTTATGTCGGTGAACTACATGGGAGGAACACTAATGGGCTATTCACTCCGAGTATTTATGGAAGTTCAATGCTACCTATTCACATTTATATGGGTTTCCACGTTTAACAAGCTGCAAAGTTTTGGAGTTTTTTTTGTTTGCTTGTTTACACACACAGAACTCTCAAGATTTCCCTCTGTCAAATACCTGTTGACTCTACATCAAACAACACCAGAACCACCTGGACTGGAACATCTTCATACATAATGGAAACTACCTCCTAAAGGACGTGCATGCAAGTGAGCTGAACATTGTACATCATTTCCCAGGTCCTGGGTGCCCTGAAGAGCACTTATTCCCAAGCTAAAGGGTCAGAACTTTGACTCTGCACTTTCTACCCCAGCTAAAACAACCAGAACAATAAAACACAAAGAATAGAAATTGTTTCAAACACATCCATTTCCAGGATGTAAACAGATATATAAAGCTACTCTAATAGCTTAATTATATAATAAATTTGTATTTTTCTAATTCTGTCATAAGTTTGGTCAACATGGGTCACGACAAGGCAAAAACTAAGAATATTTTAATGACAGGAGAATCTTCAGTGGCAAACAAAAAAAAGGAAATGTCTGTGAGTTATTTCTTGCCAGTTGCAACAGAGCAAAGTGAGGGAAAGGAAAAATAAATTTACTCTTGAATGGAAATATATAGCCACAGCCAAGTTTTTGAGATTTTCGCTGTACTTCCAAAAGAAAAAAAATAGGTTTAGCTCAACTTGCATATTGAGACTTAACAAGTAACACTGAAGGATAACAGAGGCCTTTGACAACTCCTCTCTCACCATATAACTAAGTATTGAGAGTGCTCTTTTACATACAAACACCCATATGCTTCATTAGCATAATTTTGCTTTCGAGTCAACATTCTAAATTAGTCTCTTGGTTTTTTTCCTTTCACCCGACGGATATTAAGGCAAACATCCACATTGTAAAAATCAGGCATAATGTTGGGTTCACAATCTCCAAGTAGGCTTAAGAAACAAAACACATACAATTTACATATACAGAGAGAAACTACACTAGTGCATTTATCTTGAGTAATTAAATCATGGTAATTACCCACTTTGTTTCAGAAATATAACAAAAGAGAAGGCAAGAGTCTTTAGATATAAAAGCCCTTGCCGTTTACCCCGTTTGTTAAAAACAAGTCAGACATTTCTTTTAAATATTTTTTTTAATCCAGATCCTGGTAGATAATTACAGTTTCTTTTTCTTGAGATCCCAGCATGACAATTAATGAATCTCTTGTGCAAAACTGAACAAGCAGCTCTCAAATTCAAATTATCTGTCTTTCAGGAGTGTTTATTATGCCTAGAGTCAGCTGCTGGCACAGGAATGCAGATGATACTGCAAATCTCAGTTAAACAGGCATTAATGGGCTTTTAATAAAGTCCAGGACTGTGAGTAGCCTATTTATTCCAAATAATTTCTATGATAACATATAGTCCTGAAAAATGGTAGTTTTGATTCATAACCATACTTCTATTTATATGTTTCACCCTCCTCTAGCATCACAAAAAAAGCCTTCCGGCAGCAATCAGTATGACTGTCAATCAATAAAAACTGCAACCGTATCCAAAAAACCAAACCAACACAAGTGTTAAGAAATTACAAAAACCTAAGAAAAATCAGTAACTCATCAGTATATAAGTTCAGCCAGCAGGCATCCTAGCTCTAATCAGGCTGATCAAAATCACTCATCTTGAAGAGAATGTGGGCTGAGGATCCAACCTCACAGTACAGTTTAACACTGACACCCTGACCAGGGGAGTGCACTGGCTCTGGATGCCACACATATCTTTACTTCACCTAAACCAAACTGTGCAACTCCTCCCTTTTTTCATTTGGCCTTCTCCACCATATAATCATATCCCTTTTTAAGTAGAACTATATTTATACCAGACACATGAAATTATTTCTGCTACCATGCAAGGCTGAGACCTCCCCTACAGGAAAAGTTTAAATTTGTATAAAATGGTCTTATCATTTATTGTTTTAAGGAATGGCGAATCACCACCCTGACAAGTCTCCCTACAATTTCATAAAGTGTGAGGTTGTCATAACAATTTTATGTTAGGAAACAGAACTGAGTAAAATACTTCGCAGAGTAAGATACAGTAACTGGATTGAAAGTTGCTAAACACCTGAGAAAAAGAAACATCAAAGACCTGCCTGGTGAATGTTAAAGTCACCTTTATCAGAGCAGTTCGCTACGTCAGGGGTGTTTACCTGTGTCAGCTTCACTTACATTAAGACTAGAAACACTGATCCAAGTCTTTTCCTGCAAGCTGCAGAAACAACACCAGCTGTCTCCAAAGCCACAAATAGTTCTATGAACTGAAGTTGAAAGCTTTCTTGCTGAGCAACTGCTCAGATTTGTGCCACCATGGGGAGGCCATGTACTCTGAGTTCCCAGAGAACTCTGGGAAAGATTGAATTCTTCTGCTACCATGTACTGCCAGTTCCACTAATCTGTCTTCAACTAAGTTTACAATGAGATTAAAATAATGACTCATCCTAGCCTCCCTCTTCACACACAAATTACTCTTCTCTCTTTTATAATTTTCTCACACCATTGTCAGCTGCCCATATCAGCTGACAGAGATTTCCTGAAGGGCTGTTTGCTTCTTTTGACTTCAAATGCAATGGGGAGTAGAGATTGCATCATATCAACAATGCCACCTTAAAATGGCAAAGACTAAAACCATGACAAGTAGAAAGTTAAAACCACAGATGTTTCCACAACTGCTTAACAAAGCACATAAAATACCAGCTAACTAAGCCTCGCAAGTACATATATATTGATGCTAGAGAAAGCAACAATGCTCACTTCACCCCTCCTGACAAATATATCTCCTGATAAACCACCCCTCACACACATCAGAAATCCAAGGGTTTTCCAACAGCACCATGAATCAATAGAAGCAAACATAAACCCTGGGGGTCTGCACCTTGCAGCACAAGAGCAGCTGATGCGCTGCAAACCCAATTTAATTTTGACTAGCTTATTCTGTCTATGGCTAAATACCTTCTTGGTCACATCTACAGCTTGCACTGCCACCAGAGCTGTGTAAGTATTCCCAAAGGAGCCTACAACAGATACATTAAACCCTTTCCCTTACATACACAAAAGACTCTCAGTTCTACCAGGAAAACAACTTCTCTTGACTTGTAAACGAACTTACATTATAATTTATATTAATTCCCACCTAACTATGATCTAATCCTCTTGAGAAAGCAAACATCAGGAGGACATAAGGAGCAAAGAAATAAAATAGTTCAGATCAATGCTTTCAGTATTAATACACAGACTCAGAATAACTGTATGTACAAGTGCCTAATACAAACCAACAATGTGTCTTCTACATGAAAACCAAAGCAAAGAGCACACTTAAAGTGCATATTTTGACAACCAACTGATCAGGTGGATGAAGGAATAGATTCTGAGGTGCAACAATCCATTGTTAATGAATTGTTAATAGTTAGTAAGATAGCTAGTTAATAAGATAGCTCTAGAAGTCTTTTAACTTTTTCCTCTGTTTTAAAAGCATTAACTTTGCTCACAGTATTAAAATACAGTTTGTTTTTGTTAGCATCTACAGATAAAAAGTGCACCTCTTTCCCAATTTTGCAGCCTAGCTGCCTAGGCTTTGTTTCACACTGGGGATTGGTCTCAGGGCACCTCACCCAGACTCCCTGCAAGTGACGCTAAACTGACACACAGAGTTCATGGAGACACCTAACACATGCCAGCTAAGATTGGTCCTTCAGTCCAGATGACCAAACTAATTAATCTCCAAAACACACACAGTGTGAACAAGTCCTCAACACCCACTGTTTACCCCTACAGATGTGCTTCTACGGTGTCAGAGCACCTGCTACAGCAGACACAGCCATGAAAATCAAGGTTAAATTTTAACTTTTGCCCACACTATTTGAGTGAAACAGGGAAAACAATCTTGTTTGAAGAAGGGAATAAAGCAGATGCTGCGTTGTAACAGAGGCTTAGATCTGTGAACAGGCACAAGAAGTCTTGTCATTTGGATCCTAATGAGGCTCCTTGCCATGAGGCTGGCATGCCAAGGAAATTGATAAGCAGGTATATAACACTGTGCTGGGTCTGGCTGAGGCAGTAAATTCTCCTCACAGCAGCCCTCACAGTGCTGTGCTTTGCACTGGTAGCTAGAAACACCATGTAACTTATAACACACCAGTTTTGGCTACTGCTGAGCAGCACTTCCACAGAACCTAAGCTGCTTCTCCAACATTATCCTCTCACCTGCAGGCAGTGAGCAGACATCTTGAGAAGGGACACAGCCAGGACAGCTGATCCCAACTGGACCAAGGGAATATTCCATATTATCTGCTCAGCAATAAAAGTTAGGAGAAAGGAGGAGGAAGCAGGGAGAATTCATTACTATGATGTTTGTCTTCCAGAGCAATCACTAACACACACTGAAGCCCTACTTCCCAGGAAGCGATGGACATCATCTGCTGATGGGACATAGTGGATACATATTTTATTTTCCTTTGCTTCCATGCATGGCCTTTGCTTTTGCTTTATTAAATTGTCCTTATCTTGACACATGTGGTTTTTTGTCATCTTACTTTCTCCCTCCTCATCCTTCTGAGTAGGAGAATAATAGAGCAGCTTGGTAGACAGTGGCTGTCCAGCCAAGGTCAACAACCCCAAATAAAAGGATGTATCCAAAAACAAGGTTTAAATTGACTCCAAGATAAAATTTCTTACTTTAGACAAAGCTTGGCTTCAATACAGACTCTTTCAACTTATGCGCCACAGTACAGAATTACAAGATGACCAACTTGGTTGATGAAGAAAGGACATAAATTTTAATTCTCCTGCCTGGTATTTGAATTTATTAGTTAAAATTACTTTTCCCTTCTCGGAAAGGCGTTTCCTGTTCAAGTAAATAAACACATTTGGGTTTATTTCTAGACATTTTCACAATGCTTACTCATTACCATTATTTTACATGTAAAATAAACATAATCTAAGTCAGTCTACTAACCAAAACACAGGAACGGTTCGCTAGTTTGTTTTTGTTAACTTGAACAAATAGCAAGGAGAAACCCATGCCCTAAGTTAGTAGATAAACATTTCAGGTAAATATAGTCTTGGCTGGAAAGAAAAACAGCTAGCTGAGGAAAGCAGCACAAAACCAGGTGGCTTTTGTAAGAACCGAAAAACAGCAACAGTCCATCAAACCTCCCTGCTTTCATTTCTAAACAGCAGTAATCAGATAAATCTAGTTAAAGCTGCTAAATAACTGCAGTCTTAGTACACTCCACCACCAAAACTGATAGATTCCCATCTAAAAATAAAAGCAGATAATATCAGTATCATATATTTTTACTTGTCTTTTCAAAAGGACCATACTGTCAAATACGTCACAGACACAGGATTAAGGGCCAAAGGGTAAAAGGAAACACCCAGCACACAGAAAGAACAACTCATATATGGAGTACCAGCCTAATCCTTCTGTCTAAATATATCTAGCCTCTATGCTTCTGCACAGTCTGAATTGAGACATTTTAGGAAAGCTGAGGTTTTACTTCTATTGTACATTTTTTCCCCAGCCTTCTCTTACATGGCAGGACCATTTAAAGAAGGCTCAGCTACAAAAATTCTCAAATTCCCCAATTCTCTTGGAGGAGCCTCTAACTTGCTACTGTTTTATGATACAAAATCAACTGCACCTTTGGTTGGCTAATCGCAAGGAAAACAAACTGGTGATAAGGTTCAAGGTTATGGAAATTCACTGCAACACATACACCAAACCAAAGTGCTCACCTGCTGGTTTCCCAGTCTTGGTCATCCTTATCTTTTTCTTCTTTGGCATCTGAATTGTGTGGGTGTTTCTGCACAATCCGCATCCCACCAGCTTTCACTGGAATGAAAATTAAATAGATAACAACAAACCTCAATCAAATCAGCACGAAGTGAAGAATGTTTTAAAGATGACCCACCTTGCTTCCCTCCCAATACTTTACATGGTAATTTAATAGTAACCATGGTTTGAAAAAGAGGCCCAAAGTGTTAAAAAAGTAGAAAGCCTAAAGAGCAGCTACTTCAGGACCACATCTGCCTTTCTCTTTCACATGATGCCATCTTTGCTTATCCTGAGAAGCTGCAGCTCATTTTACCACCTGCTTCCGATGACATTTTAGAAAACTCAATTCTGTTTTAATTCCCCCTCCACCCCATATTAGCTTGCAGCAGTCAGAAGAAACTAAGGCAATGACTTGCATAACACTACAAAAAAGGCCACAAACCAAAGAAACAAACTTGTCATTTCATTTAAAAAACTACGCCTATAACAATAGTATTTATACAAAGAACTACTTCACAAATAGTGTAATAAAAAGCAAAATTTAGGAGCATTGTTAACTTGCATTTAGAACAGAGCTTTTTGTTTTGCAAAACAGATCAACATTTACAACATTTTAAATCCTTGCATCATTTAAGTTTTAGAAATGATGCAAACATGAAAGCAGCCCTTTGAAAAACAAAACAAGAAGTGAAAGCAAATCCACTTATGTGCATCACTTATCCACTCCAAAGTGCAATCTAAAACAGGAACCAAGCCAGGCTGAACACTGCAGCTTCTGAGCAGAGCA
The DNA here is from genome assembly GCA_013397095.1 of Sterrhoptilus dennistouni. Classification (NCBI taxonomy): domain Eukaryota; kingdom Metazoa; phylum Chordata; class Aves; order Passeriformes; family Zosteropidae; genus Sterrhoptilus; species Sterrhoptilus dennistouni. Next base: position 718,442 of record VWZU01017663.1, on the reverse strand, counting down.
ACAGACAGGTTGCTCTTGATCTGCTTTCTGGTTCAATAGTGTACTTTTCTTTTTCTTCAACAATTGCTGGACATGCTTACAGACAGCACAGGATAAGATGATGCATCTCATTAGCTTAATTGGATAGGTTACACTGCCATCAGCAACCACATCAGAAAACCACTATAGTGGTCAGAAGTCAATAAAACCACTTACAGACACACTGGTTTGTGTTTCACAGCGCCTTGACACAGTGTCTGTGGCGAGCCTCGGCAGAGGTGTCAGCCGGAGCAAGCAGGATGCCAGGGCAGCATTTGGGAGATGCTGAAGCCGGCAGGGACAGGGAGCTGTACTTCTGATAGCCCTCCTGTGTCCTGCCACAGAGGGAGAAGGGAACCTCACAGCTGTTCAGTGCTAACCCCAAAAACCTAGACACAGGTCTAATTCCCAATTTTTAACCAGGACAGCAACGGAAGGGCCACTGCTGTGCATAAATTTTACAGCCTGGGTGAAGGAAAGCAGGAAAGAAAAAGTGATCTGCTCCAGGAGAAAGTGAAAGCTCTTTGGCCCTGTCTTTTAAAAATAGATTTTAAGTTCTGAGTGATATTTGAATGATAAACTTTTAATTCAATAAAGATCATTAACTAAAGACAGGCAATGAACAGACAAACGCCAAGAAATATCTTTTGAAACCTATCAAAACTGCATCCTCTTATCAAGCACTAGAAAACCTCAAACCCAAATCACTAACCATTTTGTGTTCTCTCTCCAGCGTAAAACTTTAATTGGTGAGAAATGTTTCACATGGGACAAGAAAGACAGTTTAAAAAACTACATGTTTTTTGTTGCCTAAAGTGAAGTAAAAATTAAAATTCCAATAATTTTTCCTTGATTCAAGCTCCTTAAAAATTTAAGTTTGCAAAAACAAACACTGAGTTTTGTCAAGTGCAGTCTCGCATTAACAACTCAGTTAGTCAAAGTATTGCTATTCTTTATTTACATTTATTTATAAATTATTAATTTATTTTAATTAATTTCTAAATTTAACATCATTGCACAATCAGGACCTTTTACTTATTTATTTCATATGACTTCTTGTGGAAGATGCTGTCTCCACAGCAACATCTGCCAGAGTTACAAACAGCAGTTCGGAACAATACATACACTTCCATGTCCTTCAACATCTAACAGTAAACTAGAGAAAACAATACCTGAAAATTTAGTGCTAATTTAGATCTAAAATGTCTCTCCTCTCACATTGTGTATCATCAGGCCACCTCTTTATCTGTCACTGGAAAAAATACCCAGCTAACACAATCAGATTTGCCTGTATGCAGAATTAAAAAGCAGGGATTAAAAAGCAAATAACCAGAAAACTAAAAAGGCATAATAGCGACTAATGCAGCAACTTAGAATTTTAAATCTGATTTTTTGAACTAATATCAGCAGGCAAGTATAGGCAAGCAGGCAAGACAGTATAGACAGCATAATTGAATTATATTTAGCAATCCAAGGTTACTGTGCAGAAGGAACCAGCAAACAGCTGCAATAATCATGTGTATTTGTGAGACCAGAAGTGAAATAATTACATAGCATTCTGTACATATCTGCCACCCATGACACATTCTCATACCCAATCCAGTTTCAGGAGATTTAGCTTAAGATGATAAATACCCTTGCAGCATAATTCACCTTCCTTTTCAAAAGGTATCAGCTAAGCTACATTACCCCAGGGTGTGACAAGAGAAGAAACGATTACATCCATGAAGCTAATGAAAAACCCACTCAACATTTGTGAGATTTTCTAGGGAGTTATAAGGAACCGTTTATTTCCTACTTGCCTAGCATTCACTACCTAATTTGACAGATGCTCACCATGGTGATTTTGTCACTTCAAAGTCATCCTTAAAAAAGCTCAGATTCCCTTATCCTGCAAACAAAGGATTTAAATAACTGATAAACCACTTTCCAGAACATTGTCAGAAAGCAGTGTCCAGAAGCAGATGGTGTCAACGACCCTGTGTTGGGATTAGAAAGGAAGCGGTTCCTGCGCTGAGAAGCAAGTGCAGAGCTCAGGTGCCAGGACTGGAGAGGACAGGGAATGGCCCCCTGGAGTGGTGACAGCCCTAAACCTTTACTAAAGCGTGAAATAAAGAAGAGATAATTTGCCAGCACACTCAGAAGAGCAACAAGTCTACCTGCTTCACTACTGAATACAAGTTTTGGATTTCAATTATCATGTGTCATGTTCTCCCCGCTCAAGAGGCAGACAGGACTACCCTGTCAGTCCTGTGAATGCCAGCCTGTGTTCCTCATGAGGGTATGACTACTCCTTCTGGAAATCTATTAAAAAACTGTGTTAATCAATTACCACTCAAGCTGATCTGGAGTCAGGAAGCATTCTGCTTTTTCCTCCCTGCCCCCACTGCTGGACTCTGTTTCTAAGACGGAATTCTGAAATAAACCCCAATGAGCTGGAGCGAGTACCAAGTGCCTAGAGAGGCACCACAGGTCAGGGACTCTCTGGCCCCAGCTCGCTCAGGGTGCAGACCTGAGGCAGTCCCTCCCAGGGAAACCTTCCAGCTCAACCCAAATCACCTGCTGCTCACAGCAACGGGACAGGAACTTTTACAAATCCAGACTACAAACAGTCTTAGCAGCTTTTCTTGTTCTTGAGTACATATTCAACATTAACACAAAAATGTATTTCTTATGTACTGTGTAATAACAGATTCCATTACAACGATAAGATGTATGAAAAGGGAAACACAAAATATGCCATTGTACAAGATTAAGGGAGCATATTAGTGTTCAACAAAGTAAGAAGAGAAGTTAGTATATGCCTTAATTTCACAGAAATCTCAGCTCAGAGCTATTTTTTTTAATACATGAAAAAGCACGTAACTATTTTCACGAATCTATCATAGAACTTCCTAAATACACTATTAACACAAACACCTTCCTTTATCCCTCCACAGTATGTACTAGATGAACAGCTAAAGCATAATTACACAGATCTCTTCAGAGGAACTGTACTACTCTTCAGAGGAACAAACCTACTCAGCAATGTATTATGGGCACACTTGATCTCACTGACAGGCAGATATTTAATAAAGATTAAGTTAGGGCCCTCTGATATTTCAGAGGGGAGGTCAAAGTTGCTTCCTGCGCTGAGGTCTTGAGGTTTCTTTCTATTTCATTACCCTTTGTCTTTTCAAGTGCCTTTTCTTTTCCCCCTATGTGAAAGATCAATGCAGAGAAGAATGCAGTGCAGCCACTAAGCAAGGGCCAACAGAGCACTTGAAAAACAACAGATTTGTCAATTTTGCTTTTAATTTGATGACCCAAATCCTTCCTAACTTACCTGTCCAACCTACTCAGCAGACTAAGACACATCTGTAATTACAGGTAATGCTCTTTATAGAACTGTATGCAGCAAAACCTGGGCTTTTAAGCCATTTATCAAAAGAGATTCCCTATTCACAGCTTTTCTTTGATAGAAATTTGCTTTGTTATTAATGAATAAAATTCCACCTGTATTAATTTTTTAAAAATAATTTCTTAGTTTCATTTTATTAAAACTTGTTTGCAGACTCATCTATTGCATTTCCTTATATCCAGGGATCTAAACAAGCCTGAGACAGAGGATTAAAACCTATCTTCACTCAATAGAGTAAATACATACTCTTGCTTGTCATAATGCGTCTTGTGGATTTTCCAGGAGTTAAAAGACCAAAGGGCCAAACAGCTTAGAAAAATCCTCTTCCCAAAGTGACCTGAGTATGTGGCAAAGCATTAGGTTTTTTTCTGGCCTCAAATACAGGCTCAGTGATCACCCTCCTTCCAAAGATAAATTTTGTGTGCATGTTCACAAAAAAAAATAGAAAAAAACCCCAAACCAGGATGTCAGTGACCTTAAACGGCACATAGTTGAAGGTGTTCCTTAGTTCATACATGGGTCCATGTTTCACAAAGAAAAAAACTCAAATGAAATACTCTGATGGCAAAGGAAACCTGTACTGTACTCCAGCTGAGCTTTCACACTGTACATTGCTAGTTCCTCATGTGGCCTAGAGAGGCTCACTTCAAGTGTTTTAAAATTTTTCACCAGTTTCAAAACACGGGTTTTGAAGCAAAAGTCTCAAACATGGAACAACATCAGAAAACACAGTTACAAAGCACATTTGTATCATCAGTGGTGTAGCTGGAAGATAGATCTAAACCAATGTAAGATCTCAATGATTCCTCCACTCTGAAGCTGACGTGTACCTCAAGACAAGCCAGCTCGAGGAAGCTAGGGCAAAAAAAGCTGTCAGCACTGGAAAATGATGCTTTGGTTTGCTCCCTGAAGCAGCTCAGCAAGAAGCCAGGTAAGAGATAATGCCATGACAGGGGAGGCTGCAGGACTGGAATGACTGCTCAGCCAAGAAACTGGCATTAGAAACTTACCTGCACTGCTGAACTGTATCTCCCATGCCAAGCAAAGCCATTACTTCTATTTAGAGGAATTTCAGGTCCTCGTCATAAAGAGCACGGAATTAAATTAAGGTTCAAAGCTGTTTGTAAATTTAGCTTTAAATCTCATCGACTGACTTGAACATAAAACTGGCCACCTTGGGATTTTTTACTGGATTAAAAAAAAAAAAAAAGCTCACCAACTACTCTACAGGGAAACACCAGACAACATATGTAAAGCTGCTGATGCAGGGACCAAAGTTCCCTTTTTTTTAGAAAACTGTACGAAGCAAAACTAACAGTATGTGAAGGAACACAACTTCGATACCGGGAGGAACTGAACCCCACCTGCGCTACTACCTAGGGAGTCCGGCAGGCGAGTGTGGCACTGGAGGTGACACACAGCTCCCACCCACCCGCACACAGCAGCGGGACAGAAGGCGATGGAGCTCCTTTGCTGGGCACTTCTCAAGCACCTTTACCTGCTCCCTGCCCCGCCAGGCTCCGGAATGGCAGCCAGGAGCCAGCGCTGCTCTGGCACTCACACACCGTGACTCCCACAGGCAAAGTGGATGCACAGAGCCCTCCCGGTTTGCAGCGTGTGTTCACACTCAGCATACACTCTGCTGGAACAGCCCCGGGGGCTGCGTGGGGCCGAGACCGCTTGGCTCCCCTTCCCACCGGGAGCAGCCCCAGGCGGGGCTC